>BSBK01011539.1:0-602783 GCA_027943335.1 Chamaecyparis obtusa | reverse complement strand
CTATTGATTGGTCTTTTGACACACTTAATGAAAGTTAGATGTTCCAACCGAATCCTCATTGAAGAGGTAGGGAGGAAGGAATCCAGACTTGGGAGTGTTGAAATGGCTGATTCGATATTTTCCTATTATACAAAGGGGATGCTAGTTGAAAACAAAGAGAGCATAAACTTTCCTAACTCTAAATTTCTTGAAACAAAAGGGAAAAGATAGATTATGTTGAGAAAGAAAATGAATTATCAGTATTAAATTATTTCAAATCATCAACTAAACTTGAGAAATAATTGTGCTCAATTATCCATCAATACATTGAATCATTAATCAAAATACATTAATGAAGATTGTAATGCACAAATGCTTCTAACTTCTCACAATTCCATTTTAATCCTCGAATGCCATAGAAATACATTGAGTGATTCATAAATGTGAATTCTTAGAACCAAATATCAATCAATATGGAATAAAGGAATATGTAAAATAAGAAGAATTATATTCAATCGTAAGAGAAAATCCATGAGAAGATGAGCCAAAAGATGTTCTTTGTATTAAGACTTTAAAATATAGTAGCAAATCACTAGTATATTGTTCACAAACTTCATAAATTAATTTCTAATAGTAAGATTGCTAGAGAAAACATAAATTACAATGTCCTCAAAATTTGTATATATAAAAGCAATCTCCAAAAAATAAGAGACTAGTTTACACCCAATATCCCCTATATTCTAGGTACCATATTTAACATGCAAGTTAGTAAACATAATGTGTTATATGGTAGAACTAGTATTTTGTGCCACAAATTGTCACAAGAAACTCAAATAAACTGGTTGGTAGTTGTACACATAGGGGAGAAATTTAGTGAATGTGGTAGTTGAAGAAAACTTCTCTTTATAACTATGTGGACTATGGAAATGAAGGAATCCCTACGAAAGATGATGGAGAATAATAGGTCATAACTCAAAGTTAACTAGTTCTCCCCTTTCCCTTGTTCTAGAATGTAAGAATGAATTGAATGAAATGATGTCAGACTAAAAGAGTTCAATAATGAAGAATGTTTTGGGGGTAGCAGTTGTTCAAAGCCCTTCTTCCACTCCTTAAATATATCCTAATGTATGGGTGAACCCACAATAGTGGGTTACACTTTTTTGCCCTGAACAGACACTGAACTTTACATTTTGAAAAAAACTTTCAGATTCAGATGCACATTGTCGTTAAACCGTTTGAAATAAGAAGATGAAGTAAATTAGAGTCTTTTAGGATTTTTTGTCTAGATTCTAAATTTAATTTTTTTTTTTTAAAAAAAAATTGATTTGAATAATTTTTTCTTTCTCCCACAAAAACTAGTATGTTGCTGAAAATATCATTTTCAAAGAGTTACATTATTTTCATAGAGCATAACTTTTTTTTCTAAAATAGATATCAATGTGATTCTTTCAAATTTAATTTTTTAACATCCATACAAAGGGCATGCAATTGGTTTGACAACATTATCATAATTATTGCATATTTTATTAACATTTGAAATTGATTAAACCATAATTTTAACATACCTTGACTGCATAGCTTATAACTTGTCGTGTATTTGTCCAATTTCATTTTTATTTTTCTTGATAGAAAGAGAACTTCAATACCTAGGGTACAAATATTTTTTAGAATTTTTTTTTCTGTCATTTACTATTTTTCCATAAGCGTCAAACATAGAGGTAGACATTGTTGGCATTAAGCAGGATTGCCACTAGTGACAACACTTATTTGCATCCTCAGTTCAAACCGAACAAAATAGTGCAAACCGAGCAGAACAGTGCAAACCGAGCAAGACAGTGCAAATCAAGCAGAATAGTGCAAACCGAGTAGGACAGTGCAAACCGAGCAGGATAGTGTAAACCGAGTGACATTATGTCTACCGAGTCACAAGTATTTACCGAGTTTGAAACTTACCGAGTGGTTAGTATGAACCGAGCCTTCACTTCTACCGAGTGCATGACGATGCCGAGTAATGCAGTGGATGCCGAGTATCAGAAAGTCACCGAGTTAGTTTGCAGGAACCGTGTAACCATACTTGGGCTGACTTAGTAGCACTTATGTTTATTTGTTAAGCCGACTTTGTAATTGTAATTAATTGTTTAGACTTGTATATAAACAATGTTGTACAAATACCAAGTAGTATGAATGTGAAAAAAAAAGAAGAGATAAAAGGCAGAAACTAGTGAATTACAAAGGGCTACTATACATAAGGAGCAGTAGAGACAAATTCATCATAGAAGGTGATCAGTACATCAGCGAATCTCATTCAGCAATCTAGTTGCAAAGTAAGAGATCTACTGTTTCATCCTAACAGGTGAATCAGCTTGAAATCTTTTAACTGGGTAGACTTAACAGTCTTTGTAAAATCTCTTAACCGAGTGCATACTTCATTGTATGTTTGTAAAACCTCTAACAAGGTGGACCTAGTAGTCCTTATTGCTCCTAGCAGGGTAGATCATCAGAAGTGATCAATGCAAGCCTTAACCGGCCAACTTTATACTACAGTATTAAAGCTTTGTGGGTTTCATCCCCACCCCAGTTTTACTTTCTTTTGGAAGGTTTCTGGGTAACCAAATCTATGTGTCATTATTGTGAATGCTTTTATGTTTCATGCTTTCTATATGCAAAAGGATAAAGTGAACTATATGTTAATACATCTAATATTGAAAGAAAAATTTAAAGTTACTGATTCACCCCTCCCCTCTCAGTAACTTGGTTAATTCTTGAATATTTCCAACAATTGGTATCAGAGCTGTATTGGTTCTCAAGATAAAGCTTAAATAGCTTGAGCAAAGATCCAGGACAATGGAGGTATTCAAACTGAATAAGGTGATTGAAAATGAAAAGCTAGATCTGGAAATGGCCGTAGCTAAACTTAAAGAAGCAAAAGAACATCTTTCCCAATCCCTAAGAAGAAGGAAGGAACTTGCAAATCAGATGAATGATCATAATTACATTGAAGAAAAGATTGAAGATCTTTTTCCCTCAGATAGCTCAGATGAAGCAAACAATGCTGTTAAAGAACTCCTCTAAAAGAATGGGTCTCTACAGGAAGAAGTGAGAAAATTAAAAAGAGAACAAGAACTACACTCAACAAGATTTTGTGAGATCTTAGAACAAAGAAACAAGTTGAAAGATGAATTAGATGGAAGGAACAATGAAGTCCAAAATAAAACCCTTCAGCTAGAAAACCTAATTGATTAGATCTCCCATACAAATGAGGAAATTCTGACTCTAAGATCACAAATAGAAAGCACAAGAGAAGAACTAAGATCTGAAAAGAAAATCAATCTAAGATTGGTGGATGACCTAAACACCGAAAAACAAATCAATGAAAGAATGCTGAAGAGCCAAGAAGACTTAAATCAGCTGCATGATTGAAATCTTCATAGGCAAAAAGGAAAAGCAGGACTTGGATACAAAGGAGAAGGTGAATCTTCTAAGCAAGGTACTCAAAGGAATCAGAAACCTACTTGTAATCATTGTGGCAAAATAGGACATACTTCAAATAAATGTTGGAGCAATGAAAAAGTAGAATTCAATGGAAAATGCTACAACTGCAATTAGCATGGTCACAAAGCAAATGAATGCAGGGAAAAACCAAGATTCAAAGGTAATTGTCACAAATGCAACAAACAAGGTCACAAGGCATCTGAGTGCAGATCCAAAACATTCAATCCAGCAGAATAAATTATGAAAGCAATGTTTGGATGGGATTACAACACTTGGTGTAGATGTCATTACTGTGGAGAATATGGACACATTGGCATGAACTGCATAAAACATCATCTAAGGAAAAGAGATACTACCATAAGATGTTTCAAATGCACTAAACTCGGTCATATAGCCAAAAATTGCATGAATGCTAGTGAAGTTGAAGATGGAAAGAAGAATGAAGCAACTAAGATTAGGAAACAGACGAGACAACAGTGGATTCCTAAATCTACTGAGAAAACCAATCCAAGTAATGGAATGGGTGGCTCTACTGACTCAAACTAAATTCCCAAGAAAGCACTGGAACTATATTCTCATAGACAAATTTCAAGCAGTTCCAGAACTGAATTAAAAGAAAAATCTAAATCAGCATACAAGATGCAATAAGATCACAGGAAGGTTGGTATCAATTTTCACCGAGCAAGGTTGGGAGCTATCTAATATGATTACTGAGCGAGGTCGGAGCAATATGAATTCTCAAGTTCACCGAGTTGCGAAGTCTTTACCAAGCAATTAATTCATAGTGGGTGATAGTCTGTCAGAATTCATACCCTAATTTCTACTAAGCATTAATGACAGAGTTGTAAACAAAAGGCAAGAAATCAAACTCATTCTTCACCGCGAACTTTAGCATTTTGAGAGCAGAAAATTTCCAGAGCAATCAAGCGATTCAAATACTTTTACGAAAAGAATTCTCTATGAGCTACCATGGCATCATCCAGCACTTCAGCGAAGAAAGGAACATAAATGATAATCCAAGGGGAATGGAGAGCACCATATTTCAACCTCGTGCCCGCAATTGCAGCAACCCTAGACCCGAATGGAGCTGAATCTCAGATTCCTCCTAAGGTACTACTTGTTAATGATATTCGCAATCATTTCAATTGTGCAATTCAAGAGATGGGAAACCTAGAGCTAGATATTGTGCGTGAGGAACTGTGTGTGAATGGTGTTCTAAAACCAAAGCACAAACATCTGGAAGACAAGGGATTAGTTCACGTTACACATTTACCTCAAAAATTTCAAGAGAAATGGGTTAGATACATTCTCAGTCGTGTACACGAAGGCAAGATTTGGCTTGAGCAACCCATAGAGATCACTAAGAAGATGATTCGCCAAATGACCGGTCTTCCCATGTTAAACAAAGTTAAATCTACCAAAACCCTAGGTCGGCCGGAGCTGGAGAAGAAAACCCTAGCCGAGTGGGACGGTAGAGGCATGAAAGTAAGCAGCATTACTGATGCTAACCTGAAGTTTGGAACACACATCATTGCCCATAAAATATACAGTTCAAGTCGGCAGAATAGTGTTCCTTGCGAAGCCATAGACCTAGCATACAAAGTGGTAAAGAATAATTTATCATTTAACCTTGCAGATTTGTTGTTAAAACAGTTTAACAAGAACATGGAAAGCATTCAAACTTCCAAAAACAATCCATGTAAGTTTGGATCTCTACTGGTCTGTTTATTTTTCTATGTTCAGAAATTCTTCCCTTCCAAAGGAAAAGTAGTATGGAGAAAGGATGTGCCAATTCTTTATGAGATAAATGAATATATTTCAGAAATGGGTGAAAATTTTGAGAACATCATGGATAGTTATTTTGAGTCTTTCAAGGAGAAAATGAACGACAGATTCTGGATTCCACAGAAGTTGGTGGAGGATTATAAGGATGATATTTTTTTCATGGTGGACTGTGACAAAGTATACATTCAAGTAGCTAAACCAAGGATTGTACATGTGAAACCTCTTCCTTATGAGGTAAACATTGATGAAACAAAGAATATCATTGAAGCCCTCCTTAATCAGCCTGTTGATCCCAAAGCTCCATATTTTGGGACATATGAAGAAGCAAAAGTGAGAATTGAATTAAGTATAAAGCTTCCACAGGCAGTAAATAAAGGAAAAAAGAGGATAGCCAAAATGCAAATGCTAACCGAGGGTAGAGGAGAAGACATTGAAGAAGAAGAGAAAAAGGATGAGAAAACAGAAGAACCAGAACCTGCAAAGAAGAAAGGAAAGGTATTCATCACCAAGGTACCTAAGCCTCTCACTGCCATATTTACAAGGAGAAGTGCAAAGGGTAAGGCAGACAAAAAGGACAAAGATATAATATTCAAAAGGCCTCCTCTAACCCTTCAAGAGAAGATCAAACTTTTGAGAGAAGGATCAGGATCTGGAGTAAGTAATATAAAATCTTTAAAATATGAAATAAGATCATAAATAGAACAAAAGGATATTGAAGATGCTGTCATTGAAAAGATGGGACAGTGGAAATACTCTCCTGATGAAATAGCCCAACAGATTCAAAGAGCTTTATTAGATCAAATAAAAATGAGATGGGCCAAAGTAAGGAAAACTGTAAAAGACATATTTGATCAAACCCTGAAATAGTTAATGCTGAGCTTGAAAAATGATGAAATAAAGAAGGCATTGAAGGAGAATGAAAATAAGATGACACTGAAGTTCAATACTTGTTTAATTCTAATTAACAATATTGAATCGGTTGTGAAGAGTGCAAATACCACATGGAAGAACATATACCATCTTCACCAACCAAGTACTGAATCAGTTATAATAAAAGACATTGAAGATGACAGTGATGAACAGGAAGAAGCCACTGAGGTAGATGATACCATAAGAATAGCGACAGAAGTCATTGCATCACTTCCTACCTCTCCAGCGAAAGTTACTACATCTAGCCCGGAGACATCTTCAAGCATGGTTGTGACAACTTCAACATTTGTCCAATCACCTATAGCAACAACAGAAGTAAGTACCATTTCTTCTACCAAGTTGCAGTCTCCTATTTCATCAAGTTTTCCAGCAGTAAGTATTTCAGTTTTTGATTCTACAAGTGTAAATACTTTAAGTTCTCCAGTAGATAGTATACCACTCTTTATAGCCAGTCCTACTATGTCTACTATCACTACTACTAAGGCATTAAGTACCATAATAGATAAGCCTGAGGCTCAACCGAGTATAAGATTTTTGGGCAAGAATATAGTAGAGGATATAGACCTAGATGAGGAAATAGAGATTCCAACATTGGATTTTGCAAATCTATCAGCGGATCAAATGCAAAATATAGGTGAACTCCTCCAAAGGAAAGCGAAGAAAAAGAAGCTTAAAGATGAGAGAGACAAGGAATATAAAATCATTAAGGATGCTAAGGACATTTTGTCAGAAGCATTAGGTATTAAAGTAGACTCCTCTCAACATGTTTTGTTACAATTAGCAGAAGCGGTAAATAAGTACAATGAGGATTCATCTGGGACAGACAAGTTAGTTGAAAAAGCTGAGAAGAAATTCAACAATAAAGTGCTTGAGCACATTGCTCAGCACATAGCTATTAATCAAGTAGAATTATCTTCAGTTTTGACAAACATTGAATCTTCCTATTCGAATGTTACCTCTCTTTTGGCCAAACTATGCAATGTTGCCAAGTTCACCAAGGATGTCAAGGATAAAATGAATAAAATTGATGAGGATTTGAAGATTAGCATACAAAAGCTGCAACTTGAACCAAGTTGAAACTCTGCTCATCAAATGAAAATCTCATTCCTATCAAATATGCAGTCAGAACTACTGAAAGAAGACACAAGGATCTGGTCCACACTGCTAGACATTCAGAACATGATCCTTCCCATCATGAATACAATGTATAAGCACATTGAACATTCCAAAACATTAATTCATGACAATCAGTTCTCAATAGCAGATCACATGATTGCACTCTCTGCAGAAGTCCAAATTGCAATCCAAACATGCAAGATTCTACAAGAAAATTAGGACAAAACTCTGGCACTGATAATGAAGGTACATTCTATTTTTCTATCAAATTTTGGATTCTCCCTGTAAAACACTTGTATATACACCTTTGGCATTATCGTCAAAAAGGGGGAGATATGTATAGAAGAAAAAGTTAGTACATTGAAAGGGGGAGATAATTTATAAAGCCCTATGACAAAGACAAATTTTGAAAAATCAAAATAAATCTAAGCATGGTTCATGTATATAAGTTTTGGGCAATAAGTGTTTTTGTCACTAATGCCAAAGGGGGAGATTGTTGGCATTAAGCAGGATTGCCACTAGTGACAACACTTATTTGGATCCTCAGTGCAAACTGAGAAGAACAGTGTAAACCGAGCAGAACAGTGCAAACTGAGCAGAACAGTGCAAACTGAGAAGGCCAGTGCAAACCGAGCAGAACAGTGCAAACCAAGCAGGACAGTGCAAACCGAGCAGGACAGTGTAAACCGAGTGACATTATGTCTACCGAGTCACAAGTATTTACCAAGTTTGAAACTTACCGAGTGGTTATTATGAACCGAGCCTTCACTTCTACCGAGTGCATGATGATGCCGAGTAATGCAGTGGACGCCGAGTATCAGAAAGTCATCGAGTTAGTTTGCAGGAACTGTGTAACCATACTTGGGCCGACTTAGTAGCACTTATGTTTATTTGTTAAGCTGACTTTTTAATTGTAATTAATTGTTTAGACTTGTATATAAACAATGTTGTACAAATACCAAGTAGTATGAATGTGAAAAAAAAAAAAGAGATAAAAGGCAGAAACTAGTGAATTACAAAGGGCAACTATACATAAGGAGCAGCAGAGACAAATTCATCACAGAAGGTGATCAGTACATCAGCGAATCTCATTCAGCAATCCAGTTGCAAAGTAAGAGATCTACTGTTTCATCCTAACAGGTGAATCAGCTTGAAATCCTTTAACCAGGTAGACTTAACAGTCTTTGTAAAATCTCTTAGCCAAGTGCATACTTCATTGTATGTTTGTAAAACCTCTAACAAGGTGGACCTAGCAGTCCTTATTGCTCCTAGCAGGGCAGATCATCAGAAGTGATCAATGTAAGCCTTAACCGGCCAACTTTATACTATAGTATTAAAGCTTTGTGGGTTTCATCCCCACCCCAGTTTTACTTTCTTTTGGAAGGTTTCTGGGTAACCAAATCTATGTGTCATTGTTGTGAATGCTTTTATGTTTCATGCTTTCTATATGCAAAAGGATAAAGTGAACTATATGTTAATACATCTGATATTGAAAGAAAATTTTGAAGTTACTGATTCACCCCTCCCCTCTCAGTAACTTGGTTAATTCTTGAATATTTCCAACAAGACATATGGTGAAATATTTATGTTTAGTAAAACTAAAAATACAATATCATAATAAAATTAATATATATTAACATTATAATCATTGGAAATATTTTTCTCAATAGTACCTTACTACATAGATAGGTTTGTCAAATGGATTCATATGATTTTTCAAAAGATAAAGTTGAAGTGATTTTTTGTCAACATTTTAATAGGTGTGAAGGAGACTCCATTGTAGGTATGAATGAGGAGTATAGATGTTATATCAATATTTTTTTTATCTAAGAGGATTTGTGCTAAACATTTGTAATTAATTCCTTTAAATGGAACCTCTCAAGGCTTCAATCATTATATTTTATTAAAAATGTGTTATTTCAGCAAAAATCAGCATGTCTAAAAAAGTGTAACCTAGTATTGTGAGGTCACCCGTATGTTTGTTAAAATATTTCAATCTACCTCATCCACCCACTCTATCCTAAATTGTACTTTCTTAAGTGCATTCTTTAGCTTATGCAATACATCCTTCATGGTGTTGATGACTTTGCTAGGTTTTTAAGCTACCAAAATATAATCTATACAATCATTTAATATGTATTCATCAAATTTATTTCTTGGGATAAATTAATTTTCCACCAACTTATATCCCATTGTGTTAGTATGGTGTCAATGATTTCCCTTCTTTCTCAAGAAAGGAAAATGCCTACATTGAAGATCATAAAAGGTTCACAAGCTTGAACCACCTTTAATAAAGAATAGTTAAACTTAAACACCCCAATCATGTATTTTTCTATGATTCTCATCTTAAAATCCTATTTCTTCATACTGGAGCATCTATGAAGTCAAACCTTTTATCTCTCAATATATCCACATTTGTAACCTCTTCCTTCCCTAGATTTTTTATTTCCTCTATAAAACTAGTTTTATTTTGGAACTTCTCCTATTCTATGTCAGTCTAGCTTATATTGGTATACATTACTCCCTTTATCATTATTTCATCTTGATAAAATTTAAAATAGTTGCTTGAAGACAATATGAAATTAGCTATTTCTATCCAATCTAAGAATCAATGGTTGTTTCCTTATCTTTCATAAAATATGAAAAATCAATTTCTATTTAGGTGATTATTCATGGTGCTGATGTACCCATAGCTTGAGTACAAAAAGGTGGAACATGACCTTTGAGGAATTTTTCATAGTAATTCAAATGGGAGTCAATATCCTACTTTGACTTATGCTCCTTTTCTATCTTCTACTTTATTTGTCTAGTAGCATTGTCCATTATGGAAATTTCACCTCATTCAATTTATTTTCCCTAATTTACATGGGATACTTGATAATATACATGTACCATCTCCACCTTCCTTTTTATCTAAAAGTGGAGAAACAATATATATAACTAGTCCTCCTTGGTCATTCCTCGAGGTGGAGTATAGAACCCAATCCCCTTTTCATTTTTTGGGGGCTTCTACCTCTACAATAATTTCTTGAAGATTGATTCTCTTGAGTACTCTCTTCTTCATCCTCTCAAAACTTGTTTGAAGCCACTAAGGAGTAAGTAGGAGTATTGTCACCTTCTATAAAAGATACTTCTACTATTATTGTTTGATCCTAAGCTCAACTAATTTCAAATTGGTCTACATTTTCTCCTTTATTGCTCGTAGGTGTGTTCCTTTTAGAGGGCATTGAGCTATTATCTTCCTTTTCCAAATCCTTCTATGATTTTTCTACTTCCTTCCTTCTATTCTCTTCATCTTGCATCCTTTATGTCCCTTCCTTTTTATTTATCACTAGTTCCTTCTTTTATAGTTTATCTATTTCCTTTTTTTTCTTTCTTTCCTACTCTTCTAGATTTAATCTATCAACCTCTTCTTTCTCTTTCCTCTCTTTTTCCTCAAATTCCTTAATAGAGTTGTCTTAATCTTCTAATGTTTTTTTACTAAGATTATAACTATCCATGTCTGCTCATCCTAAATTAAAAAAAAATTGTTCCTAGGCTAGCATCTATTCTTCAATTTAACAAGCCTCAAGGTATGAAGACATTGTTCTAAGACTATGGAATCCTATTCTATTAATTATGATATAATGGGCCTAGAAATCAACATCATTATCAAAGAATATCTTCTTAATATCATCATCAATTATCACTAGCTAAGGTGTCTCTTGTAGAGGTTGGGAGGATGATATTATCTATGTTACATTTAGGACTCTTTGTTATTTTTCTTGTGTTTCTTCTCTAGCAACCAAACCTATTGCAACTCTTGGTGGTGTCATTTTTAATTGGGAAATTATTTAAAACCATGTAGTAACACCCTACTCAACTATTTTCATTAAGATCTAGTGCTTATCCATATTCTAATCCAAACTCTTTATTAGAGAATCTATTTTTATTAGGTTCTTAGGAGTTTCTTAAGTTCTTGGTCCTCCTTTCTTACTACTCTTGTCCTCCTTCCTATAATGCTATTTGGTGTACTTTTACTAGGGGTTTCTATTTCTCTTTTGTTTGTCTTTTGTGGTTCCTCGTTGTCAAGTAGTTATCTTTAAATCTAGCCATAGACAAATCCTCTAAATTACCTTGGTGGTGACTACATCAATATCAATTTCTTTCTTTTTGGACCATGACACAAGGGAAAGATGCCTTTGGGAGACCTTATTCTCTTCATATAATGGTTCCAAGACTTACCCATCATTAGATAAATATAGTATAATGTAATCAATAGGCACAAACACCCTCTTTGATATGTTGAGATCCTATGGTATCTTCTTTCTCATTCCTCAAAGGGTTTCTCCATCCTTGCTTAAAATTACTCCAATGATGGCTTATGTCTAGGATATGATCTAGTCATTCAAGCTTGGATCTTATCCTTTGAAAAATCTAGGTCTCTCTTGGATTCATACTAATTACTAATGATAGGTTGTATCTCAAATGTGACATCCTTAGTTGCATGTAAGTTTATGTACTTGTGATATCCTAGTGTAAAGGGGCAACAAACACCCTAATTATGTTTCTAATTCATGAGGTCTTGTAGCGTGATAATTTTCTTGGATAAATTCCAACAAGATTATCTGATCATTAAAGTGCCTTGGAATAGGCATGGGGTTATTATGAAACCACTTGAGTCTAATGTGATTGGACTTGGGATTTTTGATAAAACAAGGCCCCATGTTTCTAGTAAGGCCATTACATCCTTATAAATTTTATATCAACCATCACCCATTAATTTGTTAATAATTGCATATAGGAGTGCATCATTCACTTTTTAAAAATGAGTCTCTTTGTTTGTTAATAAATTAAGTGAGATATTTCTATAATGGGACCATTCTAGCAGCTTCTCTCATTACTCTTTTGATGTCTTTAGTACTCCATATGCATTTCTCCAAGAAAACAACATATAGCAGATGAAATCATATAGATATTCTTGGAATCTCCTTCCTAGTATATTTTCTCATCATGTTTTTTCGAGATGAGTGTTGCCTAATTAAAATAGTGTTCTCCTTTCAAGACAACATTAATTAATAGTACATCATTGGGATATGGTTATTGGATTCACCTTTCCTAAAGGATTTACTTAACGTGGTGATGATATCATGTATAATATCTTTAAATTCACTCCTATGTATTATGCCTATTACTTTATTGCTATACTTCTCAGCTTCTCTCAACCAATATTTGTTTAAGTGTTCCCTATTTCTTTAGAACCCATCCCAATATCTTTAAAACTATTTATTATTCCTTCTCTTTTATCATGATATCATCAAATAGAGGAATATAGTAGGTTTGTATGACCATATTCTAGAATTGATCCACCACTACATTATATTTTAATTATTTGGCATGGTTTGGACTAGAGTTTATAAATTGTTTTAGAGTCTAAAACTTTGAATTCATAAACATGCAAACATAAAACCATTTTTAATGAACCAACTCTTTAGTTTGATTGGGAACCATAATGGATGTCATGAAGGATATGTGGTTTGGATTTTTTACTCAAGTAAAATAAATACTTTTTGAATGAATAACTTCTCTCACTTCTTCTTATTTATTTGTTATGTTCTAATGTATTAGATGAACTCAAAATCATAGGTTGTCATTACTTCCTTCATACTTTCTTTGTTAAACCTACCCTAGATGCATGCAGGCCAAATTATTGTGGTTCATCAATCAACCTCAGACTTGGAAAATACAACAATCAAGAATCCAAAATAGTGGCATTGTGATATGCCAAAGAAAATTATCATTCATCCTTTCATGAATAAAATAGGGGTCTCAAGAGGCCAAACACATAAGCTAACAACCCAAAATAATTGAACATAGAAGAAACAAAAAAATAAAAATAAATAAAACTAAACTAAAATAGTACAAGAGTATGACCGAGATTCACTTTAACCAAAGTAATGTTTTAGAAAAATTTTATTCATAGGAAATTGAACAAATTCTCCCATTAGGTTATTCAAATGGTAGGTATTCTCGATAAGGATCTTAGTTATCTAGTGGTCCAACCCAACCATAATTTTTGAAATTTATAATCATCTTTCATTTTATCACAGGATTTGTCCCACAATAATATTAACTCTAAGATCCTAAAGGTTTTTACTTTATCTAGTTTTTCAAACAATTTTTAGACCATGACTTGACGCTTGAAAAAGTTTTATCAAGAAGTATGCCTCTACTCATCAGGTTTGGTCAAACTAAGTAGATATACCTCTATGTTATTATTTCAATCTCAAATTCCTTCATGAACTAGAGAACAAAGATTTGGAAGTTTATAGGAAAAATACATTTCTATCCATTGAAAAGGTAATATGAGGATATTCCCAAGGTAACTTTTACTTTTTCTTGTTCTACACAAAGAGAATATTTTAGCATGTTATGCCAATACCCAGGGTTTCTTTCTAACAATGTCAATATTACCTTTATAAAAAAAAAATTGGTAGACTTGACCACCCCATTCCCTTGAAAGTACTACTTTGACCAAACAATTTAATGTAAATTTAAACTTGTATGATAGTTACATTAACTAATAAGTAAAATTAGAACCTTTATCAAATATTAGGAGAAAAGGCATCCCAAATCTCATGAAAAATTGATCTCAAATAAACCTCACTACCACCTTGGCTATGTATTTCTTACAAGATTAAACTTGTGTCCATCTCATCTAATAATCTAACATGGTCAATATAAATATTAGAATAAAATTATAGTATAATATAGATTAGAAATTAAAGTTTTTTACTATGGAATTGAGAGTCTCCATAATAATAATAATAATAATAATAATAATAATAATAATAATAATAATAATAATAATAATAATAATTGTATACACCTAAAAATGGTCACCTAGACTATTAGCCCCTTTTGCTAAATCTTCAATTGGTTATTCTTGATCAAATCCTAGTTCTATCATTAATTCGATTATTTTCTATGGGCTAACCATTTTATCCTAATTTTTTATTTATTTAAAAAGAATATTTCCTCCCCTTTTAATAAATAAAAAGCCCCCACTTTTCCTCTTATCCTATGTTGCACAAATAAAGAATTATTCTTATTCTATAAAAAAGAAAAAATCACTTTTTGTCTTATATGGACACAAAAGTCAACTCTAATTTTGTCATTAGAGGATACTTGTGCACATGGATTGCTCCTCTTTTAAGCTCCACCCTTGATTAAATCTTTTGCCTCTTAATCTCCATGGTCCATTCCTTTTCATTTCCTTTAAAAAAAGAGCTCTCTTCTTCATTTTCATATCTTAAGTTTTTATGCTAATGTTATGCTACAGGTTTTCTAAGTCATCTTGGAGCTTTTGAAGATTTGGAGCATTCTTGGCTTTTGCATCTACATGTTATCATAGTTTTCATTTCTTGCATTATCATGACATTCTTAGCTTAGATTTTCTTTATGCTTTAGATTAATCCATCTAGCTTAACTAGGAGGCTTTGTAATCCTTGCATCTTTCATTTTCATAGCTTAGTTTGCATTTCCATTTCTAGCATAGCATTGCATTGCATTTTCATTCTTGATTCTTGAGGATATTGGCATTTTTGCCCTTGTCTTCATTGAATCTCTCATTGCATGGTTTACTAGCAAGGTTATAGGCTAAATAGCTCTAGCTGAGAGCATTCTTAAAATCCTTGCACTCCATGCCTAGGGAGCTATGGATCAATTTTTGAAACCTCATTCTTGAGTGTTCTTGAATGTAATGATTCATAGAAGTGTGGTCACATTTTCACCATACAATAATAGTAATAATAGTACTAATAATAATAGTAATAGTAGTACTAATAATAATAGTAATAATAGTACTAATAATAGTACTAATAATAGTAGTAATAATAATAATAATAATAATAATAATAATAATAATAATAATAATAATAATAATAGTAATAGTAATAGTAGTAATAGTAATAGTAGTAATAGTAGTAATACTAATAGTAGTAATAGTAATAATAGTAGTAGTAATAGTAGTAATAATAGTAGTAGTAATAGTAGTACTATTAGTAGTAATAGTAGTAATAATAGTAGTAGTAATAGTGATAGTAGTAGTAGTAGTAATAGTAGTAATAATAGTAGTAGTAATAGTAATAGTAGTAGTAATAATAGTAATAGTAATAATAATAATAGTAATAGTAATAGTAATAATAATAGTAATAGTAATAGTAATAGTTGTTAGGCCAATTTTCGGCCATAGAAAAAATTCTTTGAAAATGGCCTATTGCCTTGCAAATTTTCTTGGTTTGTGCCCTACCCTGTGTTCCTTGTGTTGTCACCAAGCTCTGGTCCAATTTGCATCTCTTCAAGTGCAAAATCTTAAAAGATATTCAAATTTTAAAGTCTGGTGGAAATATTGTCAAAATCTACCACAGTGTCGAAAACCCATAGTGTTTTCAAAAAGTCCATGATGTTTTCGACCTGTGTGTTATTTTCAACCTTGTGCTTCCTCTTTGGTTCGCTTATCTTTTGGCATCGAAAACCCGTGTTGTTTTCGACTCCCTTGTTTTCCTTTTGGTCTGTCGGAAATCCCTGTGTATTTTCAACACTGCACTTCTGCCCTGATTGATGGTGTTTTTCTCTAACTACGCATGTCCAACCCTGTGGTGGGTCCAACTTCTTCCTTATTAACTGTTGCATGGCCGCATGTCAGACCTTTCTGACATGCGATCATGCGACCGCTTGCCACGTGGTTGTGTGGGTCCCGGTCCTGTGTAGCTGCCTGGTGCTTTACTTCTTTAATAGCACAAGTGTGACGTTGTGGGGCCAGAGATCGAAGATCTACGGCCGGTGTATGATCATTCCATGCCCATACGATCATGTACCCACCATCCAATTTGGTGCCGACCGTTTGTTCTCTTTGGGCTAGCTGGCGGATGTGGTGATGTGGTGGCTTCCTATTGGCTGTTGCATGATCACATAGCCTTTCTCTCAGCTATGCGATCATGCGACCAGGTGACACGTGTCCTTGGTAGTGCAGTTGCGGTGATGGTTTCCGTGGCGGTTGCGGTGACGGTTTTCTTGTGGTGGTGTTAACCGGTGGTGGTTGCATTGGCTAAGGTTGGCAGGCTGTCGCATGTCTACATAACCCATTTCTGAGTTATGCGATCATGCAACAGGATGCCACGTGTCCCTGTGGGCCCATCTGCAGCTATTTGGTGGGCTCGGTGGAGGGTGCTGTCGTGGCAGTTTCTAGTTGGACCGTGTTGGCGGGAAGGTGAGTTTGAACATGGGCCCAGGCTTGGGTATCTCGGTAGTTGTAGCGTGTAGTGGCATGACATGTGGTGTTTGGCAGGCCCACGTGGGGTCTTGGTTTTGGTGGTCCAAACAAGAGGATGGCAGTGCCGATAAAATATGGTCTTGTCGTGCATTCGCAAGGAGTTTTGGTCATTCGCTAGTTTGTCTGGTGATTCAGTGAACAATGGTTGCGTGATCGTTAGATCTTTTGGTGATGGCATAAGGTATTGCTTGATCTGGCAAAAATTCTTTGGTTGCCAATTAGCCAAGTAGGGTTGGGTTGGTGTTCCGGTAGTGGCAGCAGTTTTATTGACGGTTACAGTTTGTGGGATGTCGCATGTTCGCATAACCCATTTCTAGGTTATCCGATCATGTGACCAAGCCTAAAATGGAGCCTGATTCGTGTGGCGGTAAGGTTCATGACTGTGCGCTTGCGCGACTAAGGGAAAATAGGTTGAAGAACATAAAGCCCGCTAGATGCAAGGTGACTGTTGCAGTTTCAAATTTCAATGTCTGTGAATTTCCAGCGATAGAGGGTACCATATTTTTATGGAATTGAATGCCAGATTAGACCCTGTTTGGTGAGAAGCGATTTGCAGGGTGGTCCTGAGTGCTTGGCAGTTGTTTGCAGAGGGATTTGTACCGTGAGGGGTGATTGCAATCTTTGGTCGAGGTGTGTTTGCAGGTGGCCATTTGTACTGGTTTCATGGTAGTTCCTAGTTTTCTGTCCTAATCTCAATGTGCTCATAATTGCAGAATCTGTTTGAGATTTCTTTCTCCAGGTTACTTGGTTTCCTGCCCCTTGCAGTAATTTCTGATGTAATTTTGATTGGTTTGGTGGGTAAAACCCTTGCCCTAGCTTTCCTTAGCTTGTTGCAACCTGTCATGGGTTTTCAAGGTAGCTAGTGGTATAAAATGTTGAGTTTTTGTCTTTGTCTGGGTTCCTTTCTTCCACTGTTGTGGGGACTAGTTCCGTGAATGTTCTTCCTGCCATGTATTTCCCTTCTTCTCTACATATAGAGTGTTCCCTCTGTCCCTTTCTGGCTATGGGAATATAATACATTTTGTAATAGGATTGTCTTATGTATGAGATTGTAGCATACTTGTTTTTGTATTAGATTGTCTCCATTTGAATTTTGAATCATTAATCATATATCAAGGGTGTTTGATTTGTCTGTTTGCATTGCCTAAGTGTTTGCCAGTGGAGTTGTCTTCCTAGGGATAACTGGTTCAGAGTTAGTGTTCAGATATTTATGAGCTAAGGTATCAAAGATGCATCATGCTTGTCTTCCAGTGGATGCTGGTTAATGTATTGGTTGTTCCTAGGTCTTTTCTTTGGATAGGTGATATCATATTTGGGTGCACAGGTGGTTTTGTAATGTATGATTTGGTCAGGGTAAGTGTGTTGTCATCTTGTTTTATAGCCTTGTTGCAGTAAGGTATTTGACTCTGCTACCCATTGGATAAGGCACTGGTCTATGAGAGACTTGGGGTACTTCAGGAGTCCATTCAGCCCAACATCAATCATTTATTTAAATCCTTTCCCTTCATGTTGGTAGTAGTAGGAGGAGGTCTCTTTCTGGTTTTCAGACTCATTGCATGTAGATCAGGTTATTGCATGAGGTCATGGTTCATTGGGGTATAGGATACCTACAGGGGTCTGAGAACTATTTGATAGTAATGCATCTGCAGGCCTTTTGTTCATCAACTCAGGAAGAGTCATGAGTGTGCAAATGAGGCAATACCTACCTGAGTGAATGTGGAGCTCAAAGCAGAAGGAGGATGTTCCTTATCCTCATCAATTGACACTTTTTCCCTTGTCAGACTTTGGAGTGAAGACTAACCAGTTTGTCAATCATAGTGTAAACCTGGCACTATGTGGGAACAAGTTTAAAAGCCAACAAAATGGTGACTCTTCCGGGGAAGAGGTAAAAGACACCAAATTTTTCTGCTTGGTTGGATCACCCGAGAGTCTGGTTAAAAGATCAAAGAGTCAGATACAAAAATAAGCATTTGCAAAATCTTCTCATTGCGTGCTGAGTGGCGACTCTGATTGATTCTATTTGATCAGTGTGTTTCTTGATAAATAGTGTGGCCTGATGAAGTTTTGGTTGGTTATAAGAGATACATGTTAGTGCACATTTTTCCTCTCATGGGGGTGGTGGCTCTGCATGACAAAATTACCTGATGGAGCTATAGGGTGAGCTCTGGATCTACCCTGCCCTCCAACCAGCATGTGGATTTTTACTGCAGAACTTCTACATATGATATTTTCAAAGCTAAGAAATGTTTCCTTATGAGGTGATCTGAGCACTAAGAGAAGGAATGTGGTGTGATAGAGAGGTTAGCATGCTTCAATGAATATGAGTTGCAGTTCTGCAAATTTTTGGTGAAGTATGAGCATGGATAGTGATTAGTACAGTCTCATTCTTCAGCCCATGAGTGCCCTATTCTTGTCCAGTTGGTGGTCTTCTCTCCTAGAGATCTGAATTCTTGCATGGGCACAAGTTACCCATTGTCCCCAACTAGAGCCATTATTAGGCTAGTTTTCTGCCATAGTGAAAATCCTTTGAAAATGACTTATTGCCTTGCAAGTTTTCTTGGTTTGTGCCCTGCCCTGTGTTCTTTGTGTTGTCACCAAGCTCTGGTCCAATCTGCATCTCTTCAAGTGCAAAATCCCAAAAGGTATTCAAATTCTAAAGTCTGCTGAAAATATTGTCAAAATCTGCCACAGTGTCGAAAACCCACAGTGTTTTCAAAAATTTTATGATGTTTTCGACCTGTGTGTTATTTTGAACCCTGTGCTTTCTATTTGGTTCGCTTATCTTTTGGCATCAGAAACTCGTGTTGTTTTCATCTCCCTTGTTTGCCTTTTGGTCTGTTGAAAATCCCTATGTGTTTTCGGCAATGCACTTCTACCCTGATTGATGGTGTTTTTCTCTAACTGCGCATGTCTGATCATGTGGTGGGTCTGGCTTCTTCCCTATTGGCTGTCACATGGCCGCATGTCACACTTTTTTGACATGCGATCATGCGATTGCTTGCCATGTGGCCGTGTGGGTTCCGGTCTTGTGCAGCTACCTAGCAGTTTACTTCTCTAATAGCGCAAGTGCGATGTTGTGGGGCCAGAGATCAAAGATCTATGGTTGGTGTATGATCACATGGAATATTCCATGCCCATGTGATCATGCACCCACCGTCTGATTTGGTGCCGACGGTTTGTTCACTTTGGGCCGGTTGGCAGATGTGGTGATGTGGTGGCTTCCTATTGGCTATCACATGATCACATAGCCTTTCTCTCAGCTATGCGATCATGTGACCAGGTGACACGTTTCCTTGGCAGTGCGGTTTTGATGATAGTTTCCGTGGTGGTTGCGGTGACAGTTTTCTTGTGGTGGTGTTAACTGGTGGAGGTTGCATTGGTTGAGGTTGTCGGGCTGTTGCATGTCTGCATAACCCATTTCTAGGTTATGTGATCATGTGACAGGGTGCCATGTGTCCTTGTGGGACTGTCTATGGCTATTTGGTGGGCTCGGTGGAGGGTGCTGTCGTGGTAGTTTCTAGTTGGACCGTGCTGGCGGGAAGGTGAGTTTGAACATGGGCCTAGGCTTGGGTATCTCAGTGGTTGCAGCATGTAGTGGCGTGACATGTGGCATTTGGTGGGCCCAGGTGGGGTCTTGGTTTTGGTGGTCCAGACAAGAGGATGGCGGTGCCGATAAAATATGGTCTTGTCGCGCATTCGCAAGGAGTTGATTTGCTAGTTTGTCTGGTGATTCATCGAACAATGGTCACGTGATCACTAATCTTTTGGCGATGGCATAAGGTATTGCACGATCTGGCAAAAATTCTTGGGTCACCAGTTCACCAAGTAAGGTCGGGCCGGTGTTCCGATAGCGATGACAGTTTTATTGATAGTTACAGTTTGTGGGTTGTCGCATGTTCGCATAACCCATTTCTGGGTTATGCGATCATGCGACCAAGCATAAAATGGAGTCTGATTCTTATGGTGGTAAGGTTCATGACTGCGTAGTTGTGCGACTAAGGGCGAACAGGTTGAAGAACATAAAACCTGCCAGATGCAAGGTGACCGTTGCAGTTTCAAATTTGAATGTCTGTGAATTTTCAGCGACAAAAGGGTACCATATTTTTATGGAATTGAATGCCAGATTAGACCCTGTTTGGTGAGAAGCAATTTGCAGTGTGGTCCTAAGTGATTGGCGATTGTTTGCAGAGAGATTTATACTGTGAGGGGTGATTGCAATCTTTGCTCGAGGTGTGTTTACAAGTGGGCGTTTGTACTGGTTTCATGGCAGTTCTTGGTTTTCTATCCTAATCTCAATGTGCTCATAATTCTAGAATCTGTTTGAGATTTCTTTCTCCAAGTTGCTTGGTTTCCTACCCCTTGTAGTAATTTCTGATATAATTTTGATTGGTTTGGTGGGTGAAACCATTGTCCTAGCTGTCCGTAGCTTGTTGCAACCTGTCATGGGTTTCCAAGGTAGCTAGTGGTATAAAATGTTGAGTTTTTGCCTTTGTCTGGGTTCCTTTCTTCGATTGTTGTGGGGACTAGTTCCGTGAATGTTCTTCCTTTCATGTATTTCCCTTCTTCTCTGCATATAGAGTGTTCCCTCTATCCCTTTCTGGCTATGAGAATACAATACATTTTGTAACAGGATTATCTTATGTATGAGATTGCAACATACTTGTTTTTGTATCAGATTGTCTCCATTTCAATTTTGAATCATTAATCATACATCAAGGGTGTTTGATTTGTCTATTTGCATTGCCTAAGTGTTTGCAAGTGGAGTTGTCTTCGCAGGGATAACTGGTTTAGAGTTAGTGTTTAGATATGTATGTGCTGAGGTATCAAATATGCATCATGCTTGTCTTCTAGTGGATGCTAGTTAATGTATTGGCTATTCGTAGGTCTTTTCTTTGGATAGGTGATAGCATATCTGGGTGCACAGGTGATTTGGTAATGTATGATTTGGTCAAGGTAAGTGTGTTGTCATCTTGTTTCATAGCCCTATTGCAGTAAGGTATTTGACTCTGCTGCCCATTGGATAAGACATTGGTCTATGAGAGACTTGGGGTACTTCAGGGGTCCATTCAACCCAACATCAATCATTCATTTAAATCCTTTCCCTTCATGTTGGTAGTAGTAGTAGGAGGTCTCTTTCTGGTTTTTAGACTTATTGCATGCAGATCAGGTTATTGCATGAGGTCATGGTTCATTGGGGTACAAGATACCTACAGGGGTCTGAGAACTATTCCACAGTAATGCATCTATAGGCCTTTTGTTCATCAACTCAAGAAGAGTCATGAGTGTGCAGATGAGGCAATACCCGCCTGAGTGAATGTGGAGCTCGAAACAGAAGGAGAATGTTCCTTATCCTCATCAATTGGCACTTTTTCCCTTGTTAGACTTTAGAGTGAAGACTAACCAATTTGTCAATCATAGTGTAAACCTGACACCATGTGGGAATAAGTTTAAAAGGCAACAATAGTAATAGTAGTAATAGTAATAGCAATAGTAATAGTAATAGTAATAGTAATAGCAATAGTAATAGTAATAGTAATAATAGTAATAGTAATAGTAATAATAGTAATAGTAATAATAGTAATAATAATAGTAATAATAATAATAATAGTAATAATAGTAGTAATAATAATAATAGTAGTAATAGTAGTAGTAATAATAATAATAATAATAATAATAATAATAATAATAATAATAATAATAATAATAATAATAATAATAATAATAATAATAATAATAATAATAATAATAATAATAATAATAATAATAGACAAATGGCTTAAAACATTACAAATAGAAAACCAAGCTACTGAATCAGATGAATCACAAGTTGTGAGACCTCAAAATTAATAAAGTGGGGATCCTTTACTAAAAAATGATGCTTTTGAATAGAGCCATAAGTCAACGGTAACAAGGATATTGAACCCAAAATAAGCTTTACATTCTCATAAAAGAGGGTTTAGGAAGGAACCCCAAATCATCTTCCACACAAAAATCCATACACTATACATAGCATAACCATCAAAACCAAAAACCAATAGAGGGTTTAGGAAGGCTTCAAATTACCTTATACCATGAGAACCACCTTGAAAAAAGATACTCTCATATGAGGTTCAAAATAGAATATCTAGGGAGAAAAGGGTTTTGAAAGGCATCCCTAAACCTTTTAGTGGTAGAAATACCTACAAACAAAATATCATTTACCACCTAGAGAGGTTTTTCCCCATAAGTAGTACTGAAGAAAAGGAGGAGGTTTTGGAATGCATCCTCTAACTCTTTACAAATAAAACCACTATAGATAGATTATGTCATAGAAAGGAAAGATGGATTGAAAAATTAAAAACCCATATGAAGAGGAACCAGTATGGATAAGGTTTCTTAAACCACCTTAATAGATACCCTATTAGTAGACACTTCACTAGGGCATTAGAATATGACACACGTGGTATCAGAAAAGAAACCTTAAAAATATCTACCTCTAAATGAGATGAGGGAGGAAATTCTACCATGGATGGAGAAACACCCAGAAAAGGGTTTCCATTAAAGAGAGCAGTATCCCCAAAGAAATGAGCCACCACAAAGTAGAGGTTGGAGCACATACTCAATACCAATAGCTTCAAGAAGATATTCATTTCTCTTTATACACCCCACTTTAGCACACTAGGTATATAAAGATAAAATAACAAATCTTATAGAAGAGACAAAAGGAGCATAGGAAAATCCCCCCATGTACAATCCATCGAGAACTTATTTCTCGTATGATGTCAAGCTAGGAGTAAAAGTAGTTATGGACACCAAGAAAAATATAAATACACAAGTGATGCACCCATCTCTTATCCCACCAAAAATACAAAAAAATATTAAGAGGCACACCAAAATCCACTCCTTCATAAATCCTACCTACCCTATATAAATAATAGGCAAGGAAGTTAAAAAAAAATGAACTTAGTAGCAACCAAAATCTTCCCCCAAATAGAGGATAGCACAATCTGCACCAAACTCTCCTATTTATCATCCAAGGGGATTTCACTTTATATAAATGATAGGGGTAAAATCTCAACCACACCACTTAAAGCCTCGTGACGTTCATCATAACAAAGGTAGAAATGTTTGTGGTGTAGGGGCACCTAGACAAGCATATGGACACATGAAGACTCAAGGAATCTTGGAAGATGACAAAGCATCAATGGAATTTAATTGGAGCATTTTGAAGCCAATAATGCCCTTTTTTAATGTTAAACCCCATGTTATAATCCAAAGTCCTACGGGTCCTAATAAGGACGCTAGGACCAAATTCATGTAATATGGCAATATGGTGCATAGATAGGTTAATTAGGAGTCTAAGATTTCAACAATGTAATGAGCTCACATGATGACCATTTGCAAAGTTATAGGTCTCTAGGAGTTTATTTAAATAGAGTTTTTAAATTCAAATTTTTGAACCATAATGGCTAGTGCCATTTTAGAGGGAAAACTTGTTTAAGGGGTTAAATGCATTTGTAGTAAATGGAAACCAATTGGAATTGGTTGAACCAACTATAATACACCTTATATAGCCTAGTCAAGGCATGAGAAGGTGGAAGGGTACAAAGGAGAGATCATTTGTATGGATTGGGGTATTTGAAAGCAATAAAATTACTGATTTTATACAAATTTCCTTGTAAATGTTATAATATTTTAATCATTTATACTTTGGACAATGATTGAGGAACATCCATAAGAATCTATGGAAGTGTTTGCAGATGAATGAATGCTTTGGTGTACTCCGATTTCTCATTGTATTTGTTGAAAGACTCAAGATTTTGATTTATTTATAACAATCCTGATTGTCCCAAGGGTCTAATGGTCATTCCGTGAATGCCAAATGTCATATTTTCATGGAATGACCATAATATAACATGTATAATAGATATCTAACCATCTAATTTGTAGACAAAATGGACGTTGTTGGTGATCACCATGTTTGGTCAGTTGAATGAACACCAATTTGAGGGTAGGCTATTGTAGTAGACAACCTGCCTTAGCAAGGGAACCTTTTTATGATTGAGACAATTAATTTATACCATTCTAATGGTGAATAAACTTTGGTTAGGTCAAAATTGAGTTTGGGAGGATGACATTGATCAAGCCCTAGTTTTTTAGGTTTTTGGAGAGCAATTTGAGGTTTTTACTCTTAGCGGGTCCATAGGGTGAAATTGATTACATTTTCCTTTAATTGGATTTTCTTTATAACTTTTTGAAAGAGACAAGTCTAGGAGTTAAGGTTTAACATAGTTTCTTTTTAAAATGGGGGTAATTTAAGCCTCAAACAAGTCACATTTGCTTAGATGGGTGAATTGGTCCAAGACAATAGGTGTTTGGTGTCTGATATGTTATAGTGTACCCAAATGGGTATCATAATCCTTTTTTTTTTTAGGGTTTTTTTGAATTTGTTTTAGGAAAGTGTGAAAAATAGTCTCTAGAGACCTAATAGGGAATTAGGCCTATTGGGGACAACAGTTTGAGTTTTCCTATAAGATGAACACATGAAATCTTGAAAGTTATTTTTTTTTTAGTGGATTGAGTGTGGGGAGGTCCTTAGAAGCCTTGGAAGCCTTTTGGAAGGTTGAGTTCACTCTTTGGACCATTTAACCCTTTAAGGGTATAAGAAGCATGGTGAATTAACATAACATTGTGAATATTTTAAAAGGTTTTGGCTTAGAATCCACAAGCCCTAATTTCTCTTCATTAGTTTGTACTAAAAGGGAACACACAAAGGGCTTATCAAGACAAATTACAAACTCATCATGTGCACATAAATAATTTCCTCAAATTTTTCCTTTAGAAATATGAAAAAAGGTTATTTCTCTAAGGGAACATACTAAGAAGGCTTAGGAATCCAATCCAAAAATTCCAAATAGCTGATTTCCACAAACCTTGCATCAACAACTAGAGTAGAAACCCTTTCTCTATAACATTAACTACATCCACTCCCACTCTCCATTTTCTAAGCTTCCTCAAATATAATAAAGTTTTAATAGATTTTTAATTGAAATATTATGACATGAACAAATATGATATCTCTATTTTTCCTCTAAAGATCTAGGTATTCTAGTCATAATATAAAGAATAATATTTTATTAAATAAAATAAGTTAAATAGATACTATGGTTGTCTAGAGATCTTTTTCAATTTAAATTTTGTAATTATTAAACTGTAAGACTAAATTATCAATATTTTTATAGATAAGAATTATCGAAAGGGGATAGTTCCCATTACATATGATAGAAATTAAAAGCATCCTATTCTAAATCTGATACATTCTAAAATGGACTCAAACAACCCAATTTTGCACTCAAAGATTAAAAAGAAAATTGTAAATTATGATTATTGTTTTTCCGATCTCCAAAACCCTAATTGCACTCGTAGATGAAATATAATTATCCTTAGATTCCAATAGTATTTGAAAAGGGGCTAAGATATTGTTTATCACTCTAACTTGAAACACCTCCCAAGATTTTTTTTTGTAGTTCTTCCCCCTTTCAATCTTTTTTTTCCTAAGGATGACATTTGCATTTTTTGTTGAATCCCTCCTCATACAAGGAATAATAGTTATTATTGAAGTATATGCCTGGAATACTCACAAGTTTCCCCTCATCCAAATATAGAGTCTTGTTAGAAATGGCCTCACCATCCATCTCTTGAATGAACCTTAAAATATTTTTAATGTAGCCTTCCTTGCAGCCCATTATATTGACTAATGATTATAGCACCCCTTCATATACAAAACCATTGCACTAGTGAAACCCCCTCACAAAACAAAGGTCACCATCTCCTTTATTTCCTCCCACATCCAATCATAGGTTATAAATAGGTGTTGAAACTAGGGTTGTATTATTTCTTCCCTACATAAGTAACCTAAGAAAAAATGATTAACTATTTTGTGCAATGTTTGAATGAGGGGATCTCCAACCCCCATCTTATAGCTATTTTTGATATGTGTAATTTCATCAATGGAGTAACCTTATCAAATACTAAAATGACTAGCGATAGATTGAGAAAGATTCTTCAATTGTGCCCTAATTGATTTGAATGTTCTTGCCCAATTTTATGAGCTACTTGACATGTAGATATCATTTCCCCTTGAAATATTTATGAGGTTCTAAGCCAATATGGAGATTCCATTACAGAAAAACCAATAGCTCATTCAAAGTATTCCAACACCTACAATAATAGATGAAATGGACAAATCTTCACAAAACACCCATATAAGATTTGTGCCTTATTTTTCTTCCACATTGATCCTAGTACACGGGCATCGAAGACAACCACTGCGATATTATCAAAAAAGTATGAAATATACCTCTATTGAGAAGAGAAAATAAAGGAAACAAAATTTTATACTTTTATTTCATTTTCCACAATAGATTGGAGACTCAACCACCTAGAGTTATTTGAATCTATGATTACTGTCAGTGCCTATGTAATCCTTCTATGGCCAATTTGATCCACAACTTTATTCACCTATTTATACAAATTGGTTAAATAATAACCCCTAGACTCTAAAGTAGATCCATACCAATCCTAATCTAATTAATTAGTTTCTAGTTTGGCATTTTGCCAAAAATTAGAATCCAAACGCAGATTTGAGAGTCATCATTAATATAAATCATCCTAATGTTCTTATCTCTAGCTAACTACAAATCCATAACCAAGGATTCAAATTTAGATTCACTATTTGTGACCACTCCTAGTTGCTTAGAAGAGGTCCATATGCAATAACCTCTCCAATATCTAATAATGCAGCCTACAATACTAATCCTTGGATTACATTTTGCAGCACCACCAAAATTTATCTTCCATCTTTGTAGCTTAGGCCATTTCCACATCACTTACTTACGATTTTGCACATCCTCTTTTGAGATAATAGTTGAACTCTTTATATATAACCATTTTTTTTGAATTCATTCATCCCATTTGGATAATTTAGTATCCTTTCTAAACTTATCTCTAACATTGGAGATCCCCACAATCTCCTTTCTAATTTTGTTCACCAGACTCTCCCATGACATCTTTGATTCCTTGCAAATCTTATTCCTCTCCTTCCAAATATTCTAGATAACTTGGGATGGAGAAATTTCTAAAATTAATGCTCACATAGATTTCCTATAATGTCTTGGCCACCCTTGCAAGAATTACAACACACACTTTTGTCAAGGACCCACTGAAAGAATATAGCTCAACAAATAATCCCTATATTTGGAGGCATAATATCAATTCAAAAAGAGATGATTTGTGGATTTAACATCCTTCTTACAAAGAACACACCAAGAGGGCCTTTAGAAACCAACATTGTTTAGCCTATCCATTGTTAGACATCTTTTGAGTAGTTCCACCCATATGAAGGCACCCAGTTGAGGAAGAACAACTGAATCCCAATAGAAGAATGAAGGCCTATTAGGTGATAGTTCTTGTTTCTCTTGAATTAGGTATCATATGTTAACTAAAGACTACGCAGATTTAGATTTGTGCCGAATGATATCATCTTGTTGATCACATGAGACACATTTTCGTTTATCATATTCTTCCTGTAGCTTGCATTCCAAATCAGTTGTAAGATGAAACAATTTAGTATCAATCCATATTGATGTCACACCTCCAAAAAAACCCATTCTGATTTTAATAATTGAAGACACTTGCACCAAAATTTAGTACCAATTCATCCATAATATCATGAATGTCTATTATATCAACTAGAATCTTATGCTCATCCCATGAATTAGTCCAAAACTATGCAAATATATCATTATTTACTTTAAAGTAGGATGATTAGTAATTAAATGTTTGGAATTGGATAGAGAATCACCCTGAAGTTGATCCATTAATAGTATTAGAAATTGTCAAAATACAATTTGGTTATTTTTATTAAGGTATTCTTCTAAAATTAGGTAGTAAGGATGTTGAAGGGATATGGACATTTTCAAGACCAACTTCATACCCAAAGCTAAGTTATATTTTCTAATTCTTCTCAAACCAGCATCCGCTTTAGTTTTCTACCTACAAGCTATCTCGTAGGTGATCAATGGTATTTTCCTATTATCCTTAGAACCTTTCCATAGGAATATTTTGAGAATGCTTGCAAAGTTTTCTTCAATCTTATGGGTGGTTGATAGGAAAAACATTACATAGACAGGTATGGTAGAGAGGAAAATCTGATCATTATCCTCCTTCCAGTGAGTACAAGCTATTTTGTTTTCAATGATGATGTCTTTAATCTACATTTCTCTATAATATCATCATAATAAGTTTAGATATGCATACCCCTTCAAATATTGGCACTCCAAGGTATTTAGATGAAAGGGAGGCAAAAAACAATCCATGGATGCAATTCTCTTTGGAAACAATTTTTTGTACTAAAAAAGAAAATTGTATAATTTTCTCTATTTAAAATCTTCCTGACTGCAGTTCATACTTGGTCAATGCTTCGTAAATTTTCTCTACCACTTGGATGCCCTCCATGAACAAAGATGCATCATTAGTAAATTGGTTATACGTAATACATTTTCTTTCATCAATTACTTGAATGCGCTTATACATCTCATTCTCCCTATGATCTTAAATGCTCCCCCCATAGCTTCAGCTATAATAACAAAAAGAAGTGGAGATAGTGGGTTGTCTTGCCTCAAACCATTCAAGGCATCAAAACACATGAGCAAAGCACCATTAAGAGACACTAATAAGCACACAATAGAGATAGTACTTAACCATCTCTACCTATTGGGAGAAAAAACTAAATTTGTATAATACGTGAAGTAAAAAATTCCAACCTACTCTGTCATAATCCTTTTGTACATAAATTTTGATCATCATTCCCTTCAAATTCTCTAATTTCAGAGTATGAATTACCTCATTTGTTAGGATAATGCAATCATTGATATCTCTTCCTAGAGTGAAACACTATTGTTCATCAGAGATAATTTTGTTCATTACTTGTTTCAATATATTTGCAAAACCTTTAGCAATCACCTTGTAAATTGTATTGAATAGTTAAATTGATCTATAATCATTAAAACAGTAGAATTTAATTTTTTTTTGGAACCAAAGCAATTAGTGTTATTAATATCCTTGACATACCTTTTGTGTATACAAAGTTCCTCCACTAGTTTCCATATGTCTGTGCCCATAAAGCTCCAATAGTTTTTAAAGAATTTCGCTAGGAATTCATTCAGTCTTGATCCCTTTTCTAGATGCATTTGGAAGAGAGTGAGTCTAAATTCTTCCATGGTGATAGGAGTGCAAAGAAAATGATTTTCATTTTTTTTTTAAATATTAGGAATACAATCAATTTCGCCATCCAGCCCAAAATTGAAATTATTACTACTCAATATATTCAAGAAGAAAGCCACAATCACCTCACCAACCTTATTTATACCTGCAGCCCTACAACCATTCATTTTTACAATCACTTCAATCTTGTTTGGCGCTCTATGAGTATCGACAAAAGTATGAAAAAAATTACAATTTGTGTCCCTATCCTTTAATCATGTCTCCTTGGATTTGTCTTTCAAAAAACTTCCTCCCTAGAAGTACATCTCTCAACTCCTGCTTTAGTGCCCTTTCATTTTCAAAATCCTCTTTGAACATGCCAAAAATTATAATTTTCTAATTTAGACCAGCCAAGTCCTATTCAATTCTAGTTTTATTCTAAGAAAATGTTCTTGAACTCAATTTTGTTATGGTCTTTTATCCTTGCTTTGGTATATTGAGTCTTTTTCACAAACTTGAAGCTACAAGAACATCCCACTGAAAACTCCTTCCACCGTGCCTCAAGGAGCAGTAATAGATCATTAGCTCACCACCGTGCATGTTCTCAAATTTGAAGCATGTTTTTTAATTAAAAATGTTTCTCCAAGTATAAAGCTTTATTGGAAAGTGATGTGACATAGATAAAAGAATGATATTGCCTCCAGCAAAAACTTGACTATCCATCCATTCAGGAGAGATGAGAAATCTATCAAGACATTCGACAATGCTCAAGAAGTCCCTTCATTGATCTTTCCATTCAGGAGAGATGAGAAATCTATCAAGACATTCCATAATGCTCAAGAAGTCCCTTCATCGATCTTTCCACATGTAAATACCATTTGGGATTTCAACATCCATTGACTAGAGTTGCTAACAAAGTTCATGAATTCTAGCATAGCCTACCTCACTTTTGTATTTCCACAAAGATTCTTCAAGGTGCTCAAAATCACATTGAAGTACCCAACGATGATAAAGTTGGCATCCTTCCTCTTAGACCTAAAAAGCATAATATCCCACCATGTGGTAGCCTTCTCAATTGCCTTAATGAGCCCATAAACAAAAATCACTATAATTGATATATTCAGTGTAAGACTATATGCAGAGGCAACACTCCAATTTAATTTTTCCTCCACCATATCAACTAAAAGTTTTCTCTCCTTCCACATCAATCCCAAACCACTAGAAGCACCATCAGATTACCTTTAAAAACCTTTCAACCATTTTTAGTAAGTCAGGAATTTATTGACATCCTTTATAGTGAGTTTTTTCTGATGAAGTAAATAAAGGTCACCTGATAAAAGCTGATTTTGATACTTAATTAAGCATTATTTATCAAGGGCTTCGAGGCTGGTGACATTCCAAGTGATCATCTTCATTGTTTCCCAAGGGAGGGGCTTCCTCCCTTGGTAATTGTGAATTTTTTTTTGATATATCTCATCACAGAGGCTTCCTACTCCCTTAATTCTTTAAAGCATTCCTGACCCTTCCCTCTCTTCTTCCTATCAAGTTTTGCGAATCCAATGGCTTTGGCAATAGAAATAAATATACATTTTTCTTCTTTGATGTCTAATTCATCTTCATATCCATCATCCCTAGGATATTCTAAATTTGTATTGACCCCTTCATTTTTTCTATCTTCATGACATTTCATGTTTAATAGAGGAGTAGAATCAGTCAAGGAATTAGGAAAAGTATCATGGGTATCAATAGCCTTATTGGACACCATCGGGGCCATACCCAAATCTGAGCCTTAGTTACATTTGGCTCCTTAGGGGTTTTGGGTCTCCATATATATTTTGAGTTAGGTTTCCAGTCACACTCAGAATCCATATGAAACCTAGAGTGGCAATTTAGATCCTCAATTTCCACTTGTTGAAGCCATTTCAAACCATTGACAACTAGAGTGATTATTTTAGGTATCTTCCAAAATTTTCAATTTGCAATTGGACATATTTTCCAAATTCATTCTCAAGCAACTTTGTATCAATGTCTAGTAGGCTCCCTAGTGACCAAGTGATTTTCTCGAGGCACTCCCTAGTCTTGTACTCCCAAGGTAAGTTATACATTCTTAACTAGATCAGTTTACCATACAGGGTTAAGATCATAAGATTAAAATTAGGATGCCATATTTGGATATAAAGTGAAATATCTCCCATCTTCCAGATTCTAGCCTACAAGACATTATTTTTCTCCTCCTTGGAAGAGAAATAATCATTGTAAAAACTTTATTAGGTAAAAAATTTAAAATTACTTACGTCTTTCATTTGGAGGTGATCCATGATTTAATCATCCCTTGATTGGGTGTGCCTCCAACAACTTATAGATGATTTCTAGATCCGTGATAATATCAAAATTTGTTTTGACCTCCATTGAAACATCAATATCTGGGCACTCAAGGTCGTTATCCACTGCATACGCCATTGAAAACTTAATTCAAAAGATTCTATTGGTTCACAACTAGGGTTTCATCCATTTGCTTCAGGATTACAATTTTTTTTTGTCTCGCATCCCATTTCTACTAATTTATTTTGTTATTTTAATCTTTTTATTAAATTATTAATGTTATCTATAATAATAGTAAAATACTTTGCTTACTTTTGGATAATAAAAATAATAATTTAACTACTCAACAAAAAACTACATTTTGTACAAACTTATATTATTATTTTTAGTAGGGTATTTTTGAATTTGTTGTGTATGCTTTCTATGTCGTGATCACAATTAGTGATCTATCATCATCAAGAAGAGAATGTAGACATGAATGGAGAAACAATGAACATGACATTTGAAAATTAAATTATCATAATTGCAATAATATTAATTCTTATTATTACATGAGCATTTTCTTTAGAGTTTTCTCTTCCTTCCTAACCATAAAGTGAGTTGGCCCTATCCTTGTAATTTTGTTTGCAGTTTAAGCTTTTTAGATTTTTGGATTTATGTATAATATGTATTTGTAAATGTTAGGCTTATTTCTATAGTAGCTGGGGTTTGTGAAGATGTAATTAGATCTCTCTTTCAGCCTGATCATAATTTGTTTATATCAACTCTTATCATATTCAATAGAAAGTACAAATTCTGTATTTTATATTAAATGCATATAAAAATAAATAATAAGATTAATTTGAATAAATATATAAAAATTTAAAAGAATATAAAATAATTTGTCAAATTTAATAAAATATAATTTTAAAGATTATAATTAACACATATAATTTTTCATTTGTAATGCAATGTTTTATTTTTAAAATATTTTACAATTTAAAATTATTTAAAAATATTTATATACTGATAATAATATTTTTGTTTCAAATTTATAATTATTTAAAAATATTTACAATTTATTTGTTTCAAATTGCATTATTATAATTCTTTAATTTTATATAATTATAATTTTTTTAAGCTTACCAGGTCTATATATATAGTACATAAGGAATAGAACAAGTAGTCTAAGATATCAAAGCCAAAGAGGTATTGGGTAGAAGACACCAAGACGACAACAATTAGCAAAACTCATTCTCATCCAGATTACAAAACATGAGCATTCTGGCTCCCTACTAAACTATATAAACTAGGAGAATTCAATATAGTAGAGACAAGCTCCAAATCCAAAACACAACCAAAAAAAAAAGGAAGACTGCTACTAACTGAGAAATGAAACCACTGTACCCAGAGACACACGATGATTCATCCCATCTTCAAGTGCTCGATATTTACTTTTGCCCTCAGGAACCATTGAAGAACCCACAACATTATTGTCGCTCCCCTCTACTTTAGCCAGAAGCCTTTGAACTAGCGGCTTAGCGAACGACTTGTGCATGAGTAGCCTGTGTAGGGAAAAGAGAGCCCTATAAATGTGAGTCATTGTCTACGGAGGAAGAAAATATGTCAATGAGGCTAATTCTTTCTAAAAAATTTAACAGTTTTTATTGACAAGACCAATCTTGATGGCATCGTATACTTTGACAAATTCAGGCTTCTTTTTGAGATAATGAATCGGGAAGAGCCCATCCACCCAACTTTTACCGTGGAAAAGATTATAACTATGAATAGTTTTGTCTAGAATTTCAGCAGCTATAAATTCCTCCCTCACATATTGAGTTGCCAATTTCACGAGGAGGCCTTAATCTTGCACTAAGTCAAAACAGTTTAATAGGAATAGGGATGCCACATGCAAAGAGTAGAGGCTGCAAGGAGCCTTTGTTATTAGGAAATCTTCCCTCGTCACCATAGGAATGGACTATTTGATTTTCCATGAATCCCAAATGATAACTCTGCGCATATGCATGACTGAAAAGGGACCTGAGGTAGGCACCTTCCAAATTTTGAAAGCGACAAATATATACCTGTTAAGAGGTCCATACTCCTTTGCCTAATATGAGCGTATAAAAGACAACTTAGGGAATAAAACTGTGATAGGGAGACAGGTAGAAAATACAGTGCCTCAAGAACTGAAGAGAGAGGCTTAAATAGATATATATACTCAACAATGAGACTCGTCCACCATTCCGCATAATAATGCAACTTAGCTATATAAGTGTGTTAATTAAATACAAGGAGGATTTGAAATGAGAATGATGTAAAGGGAAAATTTTAAAATACCCCTCACACAATAAGCCTATTAATAAGAAGCCACCTGTAGCTTGAAAAGACCCTTACATTCAAATAGAATATATGGCAGACTTTGGGAAGTCCTCACGCACATAATAGACCATTAAGAAGTATCCACATGTAGATAGGCATGATGCAAAAAACACCTCAAGGGATCACATAAATAATCATAATTATAGGCGTGATAATAAACACAAGCCAATGTACAAAGATGCAATCTCCCTTCCATGACGAAATCTATAGTAGTAGAAATGACGTGGAGTAAATTCCACAATATTCCTAGTTATTGCATCCAGATCTTACATGGATCCACACTTTGTTGATAAAGGCAGGATCCAAGAAGCAAGTCCCACCTGGTAGAGAGAAGGCCCAACTCGAAATCTAATAATTATTAGAACGTAATATTCCTATTTAGTTGTTCTAGATATGTGATTTTTCCTACTTATTACTTGTCCAAATTGTTAAAATGCTTTACAATCCTTTTCTAAATTGATAAGCCATTTTATATTCTAAAATATTGTGTAGTAATATGTGTCTTAATAGATTTCATAAATTAATATTTTTAATTCCTTTTTATTTATTATATCTATTGTGATTATTATTTATTATAAAAATTATTGTTAGTGTAGTTATGTTAATGAAATATGCACAATATCTAGTTCAATATATTTAATATTAATAGGTCTTGTTCATTATTTTCACGTATTATCCTTTTCTATTTTCTTTTAAGGTCACATTTGCATTCCATTTCATTCCATCAATTTAATTTTATTTTAGGTAATTGATTATAGAAATAAAAGATCATGTACATAGACATATTACATGTTAAACTAAATAGAAGACATCAATCATAGAACATAATCAAAATATAAAGCCAAAATTATAGCCTCCCTAAACACCAAAAACAAACGCCCCAAATATCCTCCAACTATGAAAACATGAGTAACTAGATACAACCAATATAAATTACAATGCTAACTGAAACCATATTAATATAAGTTAAATAAAACAAAATTACAATGCTGACTGAAACCATATAAATATAAGTTAAATAAAACAAAATGTATCAACTTGGCCTTTAGAATCACAATCTCCTTGCTTTCGAGGAGGCAATGGTAGAGACCCTTTATACTCTTTTGAACACACATCTAGGAGTTGATGAACAATAGAGAATACCATAGAGAAATGAATGGTAGTGGGAAAAAAACATCATGAAGCTTGGGAATTTCTCTTCAAATCTCTCTCAATTATCTGTATAAAGAAATCTTGAGATCATAAATTCAGACATAAACAAACTTCTCTTCCAAGTAGTAGGCATGTTTCCATCTTATTGATCTTGTAGAATATTAGGTACAATCTAAAATATATATAAAACATACAAAAAAATCTAGTAGTAGTCTTATTTTAATATGGATTATAGCAAACTAATACAAAATATGTTATTGTTGTTCATATTATATTTATAATATATATATATAGTTAAGGAATAATGTAGACAAGATAAAAATAATTATATGAGTTTAAAATAAAGAAAAAGAGATACAATAATAATTTTATGATATCTCAATGGTAATGTGAATTTTCATGAATCACATTACTAAGACATTGATAACATATAATCTTTTTTTTTTCTATTTTATATTATATTATACCATTTTTTTTTATCTATACTTAAAGTATGATGAGAAATCAATTATTTTTTTTTAAATTTCTAACCTTCATTAGATTATCTATTGCAAGTTAATGATGTTTCATACCTTTATTTGTATCAAGATTTCAACTCTACAATAATTGATGGCTAGCATTTTCATTTGAAGCTATTCAAATTCACTAAGTAATTAAGAGTCTTGTACTCTGCAATACTTAGTTGGTTAACATTTAACTTTTTATTTCAATAAACTTATAGATAGATTAAATATTTCTCATGCATCTTAAAAATATGTACTTTTTTAATAAGTAATTAAAAGGTAAAATAAACTAAATATAAATAAATTTGACTAGCTAGAAATTACTAATAAATATTTTTTTAAAGTTCATTAAAAACAAGTGTTCAATTCTTATTAGTACTTCTTGATAGGCTAAGGAAGTACTATTGCATAATTTTATGGATTTCTTCTATTAACTAGCGATTAAAAATAGTTATTTCCATCAATTACAATTTAGAGTATTTTCTATTTTATAAAAATTAACACATTTCCTATAGTCTAAATGTGATTTTTTTAAGTTTATAAATTATAAAAATCGTTTTTTTATTAAATGATTGGCTAATAGATTTGAGGTAGAGCATGAATAACATTTGTAGGATTTTTATTAAAAAAATTGTAGGAGTTTTTTAAAGAGTTTTCCTCAATTTTAAGAATTTACTGAATTTATTATTATTTAATTATTGAATATTGTAAAGTTTTTTTAAATTTTTAATTGATTTTCTTCAAATTTATAAAATATTTTTCTCATAAGAAAAAGTCTAATGTTTAATTTGTGTCATATTATATTAAGATAATATTGGATATTTTTGTTATATTATAAAATATTGAATTTATTTTTAATATATATTATATAGATTTAGATTTAATATAATAATATTGATATTATTATTTTAATTGTGTACTCTTTAAGAAAAATATCTCATACATAAAAATAGTTATTTCACTAACATAATTAACATTAAAATGACCTCCCCAATGGCTCCAGACCTTGGGCGAACATGTGCAATGTAAAACCTTGCTTTCTAAGGGTGCTTTATGGAAACTCAGAGATGGGAGATCCATTAGATTCTGGAATGACTCTTGGATTCTGAACTACCCTACCCTTTGTGGTAGATTTAACCCCCTCATGAACTACCTCAGGCCTATCCTTGGTAACAGAACTTCTAATTACATTGCTGGAGAGAATTGGAAAGATATTTCTAATCTGGCCAGAGATAAACTGGATTTAAAGCAATTGGCTAATGAGCTCATGGAAATGTTAGGAAATATCAGAATCCTGAGAACTGGTGGCCAAGATTCCATCATTTGGGACCCCACCCAAGCAGGTACCTTCTTGGTCAAGACTGCTTACAGTCTTCTTCTGAAGGAAGAGAATAATTTAGGGGACTAGACGAAGGTTTGGATTCCATAGCTCACGTCAAAAATCAACTTCTTTTGGTGGACTCTTTTGCATGGTAAAGTCTTAACTCGGGACAAACTAATAAAAAGAGGCTTCTCCATGGCTAGCAAGTGTGTCCTATGCAAAAAAGAGGAGGAAATGGTGAACCACCTATTCATACACTATGATTACACCTCTAACATTTGGCAGGCTGTTATCGGTAAATTGGGTATCTCATGGGTTTTGGGTAATGATGTGCATCAATTCCTAGCGATTTCCATCCAATCACTCTTTACTCCAGCTCCTATGGTGAATTTTTCCTCTGCACATCTGTTGGACTATTTGGAAACAAAGAAACAATAGGATATTCAGGGAATCTAGTTTCCCGCCTGAAGTTTGCCTCAATTTCGTAACCAAGCTCCTATGCAAGAAGGAAAGCACAGTTAAGTGGAAACTCCCTCGAAAGCCCCCTCTCCCTGGGAGATCAAAATGGCTGATAATTGGAACCTGCTGACTAGCTGTTGTCACTAGGGATTGCACCCGTGATGGCTAAGTATGGAACCTAGCAATCCTGTGAAACATGGGAATACTCTCAGGATGCGGGACTACTTCACTGAGAATAAATCTCCAAATTAAGGGCTGGCTTCCCCATTTCTATCACCTGAAACTGAACTAAACTTGAAGGGAAAGGGAGAGAGATTGCATGAAATTGAAATAACTGAGATTTAACTTAGGTGATTCACCAAACTAGATAGATCCACAAATAGAAAATAGACTTACAATGTAGTCCATCATATAACCTGAACATCACAACTCTTCCCAAATCTGATTCTTCCCTTACAAAATAATCAAGTGCTAGTTGTAAATGAGAAGGGAAAATAGATTCCATAACTCAAACACATATAAATGCACACAAATTGAAACTTTGAGAAAAATCAGTGCTTGTAAACATCAAAATGAACTAAATATCAAGGAAAGAATCAAATTTCAATCACAATACATGACATCAAATTCGTCAAATTAATTCACAAAGCTATAGAAAGAGAAGGACAATTGCTATTAACTGGAATAAAAGGAGTCAAAACATCAATTTTCTTTTCCTGGAGCTACAAAATTCACCTCCTGAAAATGAGGAAAGGAAGAACTAGCCTTGATCACCAAAAGTGAGAGGCATATAAAGAAAATCCTAGGAATCTACATTGAAGCCCACTACTTCACCAAAATTATAAAATTCTACCACTAGAACCATGATCGTGCCACTCTAAAATTTGGATGCCCAATTCTTGAGAATCTAGGGGATGGAAAAAGTGAGGTCCCTAAAAATAGGTAGTCAAAGGAAGACCAATAACCCACTAAGTCATGCTTTATAAATGATATCTGACAAGGGTTTATAAAAACACCACCTGTCAAATATCATACAATGAATAAGCGCAATGACTTATCACAATTAAAATTTTTAACCCCCTACACCAAAATATGTGGATCTAAATACAGTAACAAATAAATCTCAACCCTAAATAAAAGGGGAAAGAATATTTGAAGTATTTACAATATTCACATATCGACCTAACCCATGAATACTCTAAAAAAAACAATAGCCCCCCCATGCCAAAATACATGATTTGAATGATACATCTCCTAAGTCAAAATTGACTATTATGTTGGGACACCTATGGTATCAAAAAAATTAATATATTTACCTCTAAAAGAGATAACTATATTAATATCTTTACATAAACATAACCTATGCCCATGAAATATTTATCAAAGGAGAGTAAATAATCTTTAACCCTAAAAGGGGAGACAAGAAGAAAAACATGTTACTATTGAAACCCTCATTCAAAAATGAGCATCCTCTATCAATTGAAGTCCCCATTCGGCACCTGGCAACTGTTATACACTAAGTTTGCACCCTTGTCTCAAGCTCTCATACTCTTGATAACTTAGTATAACATGGGAATCATCTCCAAGTTGTGGGAGCTTTGCTAACTGAGATGAAACCTCCAGGTTCTAGGCTGGTTCCTCTTGGATAATCACCTTAATTTTCTTTTTGACATAAAAGTAAAACTTTTGGAGGGAAAGAGATAGAAGGAATGCTTGTAAGGGAAATGACTTGAAAGCAAACTACCTACTAGGTGATGCACCAAAAATTAGGGTTTGGATCTCAGTATGGAGGAATGAGACCAATGGAGAAATTAGGTCTAATAAGTCACAACTCACTAGATAGGCTTGCATAAGTGTTTCACAGGAGGGCTTGAACAAAAGACTCAACCTATGACCTGCAAACAAACATCCTTTTCTGCAACTAGGTGTAGGAATGAGACAAGACTGCTAGGGGTTGTAGTATACCCACAAAACATCTAAATCAGATTAGACATAATAACACATAAAAGTCATAAAAAGTGAGAGGGACAAGGAACCCCAGTTTCCATTATCAACATTCATAAACTTTAATCCAATAAGAGATAATCAAGACAGTGAAGACAGAGATAGAACAAATATCACAAGCACCTCAAGATTTCCTTAATCATCAATGGGAGAATACAAAGAGTAGAAGACCAGAGGATAGAAAAAATACCACAGATGGCTTTCTAAGAAAAGATGACTTCCTTGCAAAAGTGGGCTTCTCTCCTTTACAAAATGAACCTCTTTGCACTAAGGCTCTACAAAAACAATAAATACCTCCTCAACTGCACGCAGGTAGAAGTCCAAAATTAACCTAACTTGGGTTACAAATTTTATAATGCATTAAACAAACCCTAAAGGTACACAAAGTATCAACTTTCCTAAAAATATCTGGCAAATAGATCATATCATTTCTTTTCATATTCATCCTATACTGAGCTCGCCTACAGAAATGGCAACCTTGATCCATCTACCCACCTACAATTCCACCAAGTCATGAAGGCCTCAAAAATCTGATCTTATAGATATTTCAAAATGATAACCCTACAAAGGTGGCGCTAAACTATTAAATGCTTCCTCAGGACACAGTCCCTTGTAAAATCTATGGCGCCAATGATCAAATTGTCTATCATCATTCCCTCAACTAAAAATGTCCCTGAAGAATTTATTCTGAGCTACCCCACCGCTGTATCCCATTGAATAAAAAACTGGCAAAAAACACTCTGCAGAGATATTTTAAATTTGAAATAAAATGGCTAGCCAGTCATTTTAAAACATGACTATTGATTTCTTTTATCTCCCAGTAGTCGAACGGCTCAGATTAACTTTACAATAGTCGTAAGCCCCTTAGAAAAGTCAAAGTCCATATCAGCATGTTTGGACCAATCAAAATGCAACATGTCAGCATATTTACCAGCTTGGATCTTCTTTGACTTTCTTTTCTTTTAAGTCATTCAGCGACTACACGACTGAAGACTTCTCTTATTCATGAAATCATTCCTACCTCCACCAATTTATCTAGAGATTCAATTAACAATGCATTCGCTGAATGGCTAAGTCATTTGGAGCACTACTAAACCATTCCGTGAATGAGCAAACATGTAGAACTTTATCGGGATCGGCAAATCCTTTATCAAACCTGGGCCCATCTCCATGTGTTAATCTTTTATTCACTCCGACCGCTCTATCAGTAACACCTCGGCAAGCCTCTCTGACAATGGACCCACTTGAACTAAGATTCCAATCTAATGGTGGGCACATGATCTCATAGCCCCTGAATATTCCTTCAGATCATATGCCCACCGTAGATCTTCATTAAGCTGGGACCCCATTGACATGCGGGTCCACTTGGAAGTCTTCATTAGCACATGTTAACCAATCATTTTTTTAACACATCAGCGCACCTAGCAACACGGTCCCATAGTCCATCTCTTTACTTCAACCAATAAGAAGAAAGCAAATCACCTTGACCTGGCACTGGACCCTCTAACAAATCTCAGACACTTGGCAAAATCAACAGTTGGTGCATAATCTCATGTGTCAGAAAAGCCCTTCACGAAGATACGCTAGCTGTTGATCTTCATCCTTCTGACACAGTCCCACTGCGGCATCCAAGTCATTGCTATGTGGACCAATCGGATTCAAGTAAGTCAGCACATAAGGACCCACCGAAGGAAGTTCTGACACCAACCAAGATCGGTGGTTGCCGTAGGATTGCAAGCCCTGACACAAACCCATGTGAAGATACGTCGGTTGTCGATCTTCTACAGATGTCAAAGCCTCTTGACCACTAAAAGGGCCCAACCCCACTGACAACCTTCCACCTGTATTCAACCTTAGCCAATCACAGGCTGCCAAAAATGGATCCACGTAGCACCGGTCCCACTGACACATCAGGCTCTGCAGGCAGAAGAAAATTGATGATCATTGCAAGATCTCAAGGAATCTTTCGACCCTATGATATCATGAAACAACCGTCAGATTGAGAATCTTGACTTGGCCATTTGAACTAAAACTGCTAACCTAAACTTTAACCATTCATGGGATCATTGAGTGTTAAGGAGTTAACCACCAGGAATTAGAGACTTGGTGACTAAAGGGTTAATAAAGGCATGTGCAAATTGGATGACTTAAGTTGTAGAAGAGGTAACATGAAAATATAACAAGACCAAAGGGTTTTTAGGATTTTGAACACCAACGGCTAGTTTTACAAAAAAAATTAACTGCAGACCAGGGAGATAACAAATTTGTAGAGACTAGGGAACATGGAACAAATTCATGAAAATTTCAAGGATGGTAGACATGGTAAAAATAGAGGCCTGGGTATGGTTTTTAGCAAAATTTGAATGCATATGAAAATTTGGGTAACATTTTGGCGATTTCTGCTAGGTGTTAGCCTGCTAGACAATGGAAACCAATGATCTTGAACATCCATTGGGCATGGGGTCTAAACTCAAAACTTCTTAGAGGAACAGGGCTCTAACTGTGCTCAGGGCACTTCTTGGAAAGCTGAAAATTTAACCTAGAAAGCAGGGAAAATAGGGAAACATACAAAGATTACGAGGGATTAACCTCAAAGCAAGGTTTCAGATGGAAACCATTGACTGATATAGGTAGGGAATCACCTTCAATAGTTGATAGCTGAAAAGTGTTGGATCCTCTGCACTCTGTTATAACAAATGGCCCAGCCCAAAATGAATCAAATTATGTGTGCCTACTAAGTTTGGCTCTAAATTCATCCCATTTAAGGACTATATCACCAACCTTGAAGTTCCTGATCCTGGCTCTTTTATCAAAACTCCTTTTGGTTTGGTCCTGGTGGAATTCCATATCTTGCATTTCCTTTCCCCTGATTTCTTCTAATTCCATCAACTGGGCATACCTGATCTGCAAAGGATCACTTTCTTCAAATAAGGCATACTAAGTGGCCAAGTCTAGAGCTAGCAATTCAGTTGAGATGGACAACTTGGCCTCCTTACCATACACCAACCTGTACAGAGAATTACCTATTGGTGTTTGAAAACTCTTATCCATAAATGGCTGCCAATATGCCTTGAGACTGATATTAGGACTAGTTAAATCCAAATGTGAAAGCTCTGCAAGGCAACTGGACCAACTATAGGGTCTTAATATGCCCTCTTCTACTTCTGGCTTTGCAAAACCAAGACGGGTGCACCTAATCCAGACAAAATTTAAACTCACTACACACCCTATACTTTTGGATTCATAAAGCAGATCATAGTAAAGGATTGCTAAGTGCTAACCAGGCATTCATTGAATCAACTCTACTATGCAGGGTAAAATGGTATTGTGAAAGGTATTACTGGTGATGGTATTGATATATAGAGATGCAAGAAATAGCTAGAAAACCATCAAACATTGGACTCCACTGCATATACTAACCCTTGATTAGTGCCATTATCCATTGGGTAGACCTCACATACAAATATAGAACATGAACCAACTATTGTCAAAGATTCAAAGCCATAAACACAACTGTTTCAGCCTAGCCACTACTTAAAGAATCCTTCTACAGACAAGTCAAATGAATCTATGCCCTATCCAAAGTATCTTTCACTTGATCCTAGATCAAGCACTAAGGACTAAAACACATATAGAGGCAACCCAATGCAGTGGATCAGAAAATCCAAAACTCATAAGACTGACACCAACGAGAGATTTTGAAGCATGAAACAATTATATTAAGTATGATAAATCTTGCACCTGCCTATATCAGAAATGAGACTACCACTTCAATAACCTACAAAAGATGCAAAGAAATTCTATTCATCTTACATGCAATGTGACAGAGCCTTCTATTTCCCACTAGAACCAAAATAGAATGGAACCCAGACACAGTCAAAATTTTCACTATTTATACCACTGGTTATCTTGAAATCCTAAACTAGTAGGATGCAACAAGCTATGGGTAACTAGGGGTTAAGTCCTCAACCCCCCAACCAATCAAGACTTCAAAATTACCTACAAAAAGCCACGAACAACAAATTTTGTCCATCACCGCATGATAAAAAACCCCTGCAATACACTCACGACACCCTGGACCACACTGCAAACTAATCACTTCTCACCGAACAGGGTCTTTTTTGCATTCAATTCCATAAAAATGGTACCCCCTGTCTCTCAGAAATTCAAACTAAAAAATGCAACGGTCATCATGCAATTCGCGGGCTTCATATTCCTTAACTACTTGCCCCCAGTCTTGCAACCGCGTGCTCACAAACCTAACCACCATAGGAAATGGGCTCCAAAATATGCTAGGTCACATGATCACATAACCCAAAAATGGGTTATGCAAACATGCGATAGCCCACTATCCACTTGCCTTCTCTTAACTGCCAACATTGTCGCTTGCCACAACAGGGTTTGTCACATATTCGCAAGCCAGAAAACTAGCCTACGCATACATGCAACAAGCCACAAACATGCAACTTGTCGGCCGTCAAAACACTACCGAGAAACCCCACCTGGGCCTGCATTCAAATCCACCATCCTGCTAGCACGGACCAACTAGAAACTACCATGACACCAGTTGCTAGCAAGACCACCGAGCAAATACAGACGGGCCCCAGGGATACATGGGGCCCTATAGCATGATCGCACAGCCGAAAAATGGGCTATGCAAACATGCGACCACCCCCCAACCTCAACCAATGTAACCGCCACTGCACTACCATGGACACATGTCGACCGATTGCATGATCGCATAGCCAAAAACTGTCTATGAGATCATGCGATAGCCAACCCAAAGCCGCCACATGATCCCCACTGCAACTGTCATCACATCCACTAACTGACTGCAACCAGCACCACTTTGTCGATGGTCCCCAGGGACACAAGGCAAGCGATCACATGATCGCATAGCCAAAAACTGGGCTATGTGATCATGTGATAGCCAATCACAAGCTGCCACATGACCACTTCTAATAGTGGGCCCACAAAAAACACACCCATCGACACCCAATCTCTGACACTAGGCCCCGCTAACAAGTCTGACAAGTTACCACCACATGAACCAATCGAACATGACCCTTACCTTTTAGAGGATCAGACAGTTGTCACAAAAGAACATGGCCTTAACAAATCTTTCATGCTTTAACGACAACCATTGATGCTTTGACATGTCAGGACCCTCTGCCCAATCTGAAAACTAGGTCCCACCACACATCGCGCTTGCAGACTAAGGCAAAGTAGATCACAAGCCGCTGAATAGAATTGGGACCCACATGGCTAGGTGGCAAGCGGTCGCATGATTGCATGTCAAAAAATTCTGACATGCAGCCATGCGACAACTAATCAGGAAGAGTCTAGACCCACCATCTACGTTGGACTTGTGGAGTTAAGACATAGTAAAAAACACACAAATTTTTTGGCACCAAAAGACAAGTGCACCAAGCTGGAAGGCAAAGGTTGAAAACAACAAGGGTTTTTGGTAAAAGATCAAAAACACATAGGAATAATGACAGACTGAAAGGTGACAGGGAAGCTGAAAAAAATACGGGTTTTTGAAAACACTGCATGTTTTCGACACTGTGGCAGAATTTTAAAGTTTGCTCATGCGGACCTCAAAATTTCAATAACTTTTTGGGTTTTTCACATTAGTAGACACGATTTGGGCCAAAGCAAGGTGACACATAAAGAGCATAGGGCAGGACATTTGACAAACACATTGTAGGGAATAGGCCAATTTCACAAGATTTTTGCTATAAAAGAAAATTGGCCTAACAGTGGCTCTAGTTGGGGATGCATGCCTCTTGCAGGCATGGCATGAATTCGGTATCACTGGGAGAGAAGACCAACCACCGAACAAAAATAAGGAACTCAAAAAATGTAGGGAACATGAAAGAAAAGAAACACACAATAGGGAAGGCAAATATATTTACAAAATGTACATTTTTACAAAAACCTCCAGCAACAAACATGAGTTAATTCCTGCCTCTGTCAAAAATCTAATTTTCATTTCCTCCAGCATGAGGCACACCAGACATTTTATTTTCATTTATCTCCATAGGCCTGTCAACATGTTCAACCAGAAAATTAGGAAGAACAAAGAAGCTTTCTTCACAGTGCATGTAAAAATTTTTGGCACTCTATTCTCCTTGCTCACTATGAAGAAATAAATTAGTATACCCATGAACAACACCATCAGATAATAACCTATTCTTCTTCATTGATTCATGTATGACATCAATTGAAAACACAAAGAACTATACTCTGCCTGCAGAAAAGCCTCATCTAGACCCTGTCTTTGTATTTCCCCAGGTGCAACCGGCTGGACCTCAAATGAGTAGTCAGATTGATACCCATAGATGGAAAATGGGCATCCTGATTCAACTAGATCTGAGACCTCCACATGTTCTTCAAACAAGGGATTGATTATTCCATGCAATGCACCATGCTAAACATCATGACATAAAATGGGCTAATAATCAAATTATTCATCATATAAAGCATTAGAAAACACTTCAAAATCAGCACCTATCTCAACCTCATGGATACCCATAGCACATGAAGAACAATCAGAACCATATGAAGACTCACTGATATCACATTCAAACACCACTTTCTTGTCTTCATACTCCTCACTAAAGGAGTGTTCACTTCCACCATTGCTCTCTTCCTCCTATGCCCCATTTGATTCACATGAGGATACATCAGCATCACTGCCTTCATCATCCTCACCTGAATAGCCACTATAATCATATTTAGACATTTCTGAATAAATGGAGGATCTTGCACACCTTGACCCTGATTCCTACTCACTGCCACAATCTGAATACTCATTTGACAAAGACTCATCAGAAGAAGTACCCTCAACACTAGAAATGGATTGCTCTGAAACACAACATTCATTCCCCTTTTGCTGACGGTCTCTTTGCAACCTTTTCCATTCATCATCATCAGCAAACTCCTCTAAGAACAACCACTTAAACTTAGTCAAAGAAGAAATGCATTTTGGGGGTAGATTTAGATACCAATTAGATGCAACTCCCTTGAGGGATCTCCCAAAAATCATCATGCTAACATCCTCATCCAAAATCTGATATTCTATAATGAATCTATAGAATGCTAGGACATGTCTGACTACTGAATCACACTTACAATCAAAGGCAGGAATCAAACCCAAAAGCTCACTAGGAAAAGAGTGAGGGGACTTTGGAAGAGCATAGTCCAAAGGCCTATCCAACCTGAGAAAACCCAGTAGCCTAGACTGACTTTTCTCCTAATTTTCCACTTGATTAAATGCAAGATGAGAGCCACTCATCATATTTCAGTCTTCCCTTTATACTAGCACTAAATACTTGATAGGGAAACATTGTAATCATAAATACCTGAAAGTTTTGTAGTAGAAAATTTTGTTGACTGGAAGGCAGGGTAGATGTTGAGCTCACCATGGAACTCCATCATATTTTGCAAATATAGAGTTTCTCCCAATCAATACAAAACTCCAAGTAACTCACTATTTATCAGAAGGAGCACTGATCAAACAGAGACAAATCAAAGCCGCCACTAACAACTAGGTGAGAAAATTTTGCAAGTGCTAATTTTCTCTATCTGACTCTTTCCAATGGCCACCAGAGATTATGATTTCCATAATAGGATTTATTGTTTCTCCCCAACAAAGTCACCATCTTGTTGGTGTTCAAAAAATCTTATGCACAAATGGCTGCCAATATGCCTTGAGACTGATATTAGGATTGGTTAAATCCAAATGTGAAAGCTCTGCAAGGCAACTGGACGAACTATAGGGTCTTAATATGCCCTCTTCTACTTCTGGCTCTGTAAAACCAAGGTGTGTGCACCTAATCCAGACAAAATTCAAACTCACTACACACCCTATACTTCTGGATTCATAAAGAAGATCATAGTAAAAGATTGCTAAGTGCTAACCAGACATTCATTGAATGAACTCTACTATGCAGGGTAAAATGGTCTTCTGAAAGGTATTACTGGTGATGGTAATGATATATAGAGATGCAAGAAATAGCAAGAAAACCATCAAACATTGGACTCCACTGCATATACTAACCCTTGATCAGTGCCATTATCCATTGGGTAGACCTCACATACAAATATAGAACATGAACCAACTATTGTCAAAGATTCAAAGCCATAAAAACAATTGTTTCAGCCCAGCCACTACCTAAAGAATCCTTCTATAGACAAGTCAAATGAATCTATACCCTATCCAAAGTATCTTTCACTTGCTCCTAGATCAAGCACTAAGGACTAAAACACATACAGAGGCAACCCAATGCAGTGGATCGGAAAATCCAAAACTCATAAGATTGACACCAATGAGAGATTTTGAAACATGAAACAATTATATTAAGTATGATGAATCTTGCACATGCCTATATCAGAAATGAGACTACCACTTCAATAGCCTACAAAAGATGCAAAGAAATTTTATTCAGCTTACATGCAATGTGACATAGCCTTCTATTTCCCACTAGAACCAAAACAGAATGGAACCCAGACACAGTCAAAATTTTCACTATTTATACCACTGGTTACCTTGAAATCCTAAACCAGTAGGATGCAACAAGCTACAGGTAACCAAGGGTTAAGTCCTCAACCCCCCAACCAATCAAGACTTCAACATCACCTACAAAAAGCCCCAAACAACAAAGTTTGTCCATCACCGCATGACAAAACACCCCTGCAATACACTCACGGCACCCTAGACCACACTACAAACCAATCACTTCTCACCAAACAAGGTCTTTTCTACATTCAGTTCCATAAAAATGGTACCTCTGTCTCTCAGAAATTCAAACTAAAAAATGCAACGGTCATCATGCAATTCACGGGCTTCATATTCCTTAACTGCTTTCCCCCAGTCGTGTAACCATGTAGTCACAAACCTAACCGCCACAGGAAATGGGCTCCAAAATATGCTTGGTCACATGATCACATAACCCAAAAATGGGTTATGCGAAGATGTGACAGCCCGCTATCCACTTGCCTTCTGTTAACTACCGACGCCACTGCTTGCCACAACAGGGTTTGTCATATGTTCGCAAGCCTGCAAACTGGCCTACGCAAACATGCGACAAGCCGCAAACATGCAACCTGCTGGCCGTCAAAACACCACCGAGAAATCCCACCTAGGCCCGCGTTCAAATCCACTATCCCACCAACACGGACCAACTGAAAACTGTAATGACACCACCTGCCAGTGAGACCACCGAGAAAATATAGATGGGCCCCAGGGACACATGGCACCCTATCGCATGATCGCATAGCCCAAAAATGTGCTATGCGAACATGTGACCACCCCCCAACCTCAGCCAACATAACCGCCACTGCACTGCCATGGACACGTGTCAACTAGTCGCATGATCGCATAGCCAAAAATTGGGCTATGTGATCATGCGACAGCTAACCCAAAGCTACCACATCACCGTCACCGCAACCATCACCGCATCCACTAACTGACTGCAACCAGCACCACTCTACTGATGGGCCCCAGGGACACGTGGAAAGCAGTTGCATGATCGCATAGCCAAAAATTAGGCTATGCGATCATGTGACAGCCAATCACATGCTACCACATGACCACTTCTGACAGCGGGCCCACAACAAACACACCCATCGGCACCCAATCAGACGGTGGGCACATGATCGCATGGGGTGAGAATATTCTATACGATCATATGCCGATCGTAGATCATTTTATCTCTGACACCGGGCCCCGCTGACAAATCTGACAAGTTACCGCCACATGGACCAATCGGACATGACCTTTCAGAGGATCAGATGGTTGTCACAAAAGTGCATGGCCTTAACAAATCTTTCATGCTTTAATGACAACCATTGATGCTTCGACACGTCAGGACCCTCTGCCCAATCTAGAAACTAGGTCCCACCACACATCGCACTTATGCACTAAGGAAAAGTATATCGCAAGCCACTGAATAGAATTGGGACCCACATGGTTAGGTTGCAAGTGGTCACATGATCGCATGTCAGAAAAGTCTGATATGCGGCCATGCGACAGCCAATCAGGAAGAGTCTAGACCCACCATCTACGTTGGACTTGTGCAGTTAAGACAATCAAAAACACACAAAGTTTTTGGCACCAAAAGACAAGTGCACCAAGCTGGAAGGCAAAGCTCAAAAATAACCAGGGTTTTCGGCAAAAGATCGAAAACACACAGGAATAATGACAGACTAAAAGGTGACTGGGAAGCCGAAAATAACACAGGTTTTTGAAAACACTGCATAATTTTTCCACTATGGTAGAATTTTAAATTTTTCTCCCGCGGACCTCAAAATTTCAATAACTTTTTGGGTTTTGCACATTAGCAGATGTGACTTGGGTTGAAGCAAGGTGACACATAAAGAGAACAAGGCAGGGCATTTGACAAACACATTATAGGGAATAGGCCAATTTCATAAGATTTTTGCTATGACAGAAAATTGGCCTAACAGTGGCTCTGGTTGGGGATGCATGCCTCCTGCAAGCATGGCATGAATTCAGAATCACTGGGAGAGTAGACCAGCCACCGGACAAAAACAAGAATCTCAAAAAATGAAGGGAACAGGAAAGAAAAGCAACACACAATAGGGAAGACAAAGATATTTATAGAATGTACATTTCTACAAAAACCTGCAGCAACAAACATGAGTTAATTCTTACCTCTATCAAAAATCCAATTTTCATTTCCTCCAGCATGAGGCACACTAGACATTGTCAACATGTTCAACCAGCAAATCAGGAAGAACAAAGAAGCTTTCTTCACAGTGCATGTAAAAACATTTGGCACTCTCTTCTCCTTGCTTACTATGAAGAAACAAATCAGTATACCCATGAACAGCACCATCAGATAAGAACCTATTCTTCTTCATTGATTCATGTATGCCATCAATTGGAAACACAAAGAACTCATAGTCTACCTGCAAAAAGCCTCATCTAGACCTTGTCTTTGCATTTCTCTAGGTGCAACCGACTGGACCTCAAATGAGTAGTCAGATTGATACCCACAGATGGAAAATGGGCATCCTAATTCAACTGGATCTAAGACCTCCACATGTTCTTCAAATAGGGGATTGATTATTCCATGCAATGCACCATACTGAACATCATGACATAAAATGGGCTGATAATCAAATTCTTCATCGTATAAAGCATTAGAAAACACTTTAAAATCAGCACCCATCTCAACCTCATGGAAACCCACAGCACATGAAGAACAATCAGAACCATATGAGGACTCACTGATATCACATTCAAACACCACTTCCTTATCTTCATACTCCTCACTAAAGGAGTGTTCACTTCCACCATTTCTCTCTTCCTCCCATGCCCCATCTGATTCACATGAGGATACATCAACAACACTACCTTCATCATCCTCACCTGAATGGCCACTACAATCATATTCAGACATTTTTGAATAAATGGAGGACCCTGCACACCTTGACCCTGATTCCTGCTCACTACCACAATCTGAATACTCCTCTGACAAAGACTCATCATAAGAAGTACCCTCAACACTAGAAATGGATTTCTCTGGAACACAACATTCATTCCCCTTTTGCTAATGATCTCTTTGCAACCTTTTCCATTCATCATCATCAGCAAACTCCTCTAAGAACAACCACTTAAACTCAGTCAAAGAAGAAATGCATTTTGGGGGCAGATTTAGATACCAATTAGATGCAATTCCCTTGAGGGATCTCCCAAAAAATATCATGCTAACATCCTCATCCATAATCTAATATTCTATAATGAATCTATAGAATGCTAGGACATGTCTGATTGCTGAATCACACTTACAATCAAAGGCAAGAATCAAACCCAAAAGCTCACTAGGAAAAGAGTGAGGGGACTTTGGAAGAGCATAGTGCATAGGCCTATCCAACCTGAGAAAACCCAGCAGCCTAGACTGACTTTTCCCCTAATTTTCCACTTGATTAAATGCAAGATGAAAGCCACTCATCATATTTCAGTCTTCCCTTTATACTAGCACTAAATACTTGATAGGGAAACATTGTAATCATAAATATTTGGAAGTTTTGCAATAGAAAATTTTGTTGACTGGAAGGTAGGGCAGATCTTGAGCTCACCATGGAACTCCATCAGATTTTGCAAATGCAGAGTTGATCCCAATCAATACAAAACTCTAAGTAACTCACTGTTTATCAGAACGAACACTGATCAAATAGAGACAAATCAGAGCCACCACTCACAACTAGGTGAGAAAATTTTGCAAATGCTAATTTTGTCTATCTGACTCTTTCCAATTGCCACCAGAGATTATGATTTCCATAACAGGATTTGTTGTTTCTCACTAGTAGAGTCCCCATCTTGTTGGTGTCTAAAAAATCTTATGCACAAATGGCTGCCAATATACCTTGAGACTGATATTAGGACTCGTTAAATCCAAATGTTAAAGCTCTGCAAGGCAACTTTACCAACTATAGGGTCTTAATATGCCCTCTTCTGCTTCTGGCTCTGCAAACCCAAGGTGGGTGCACCTAAGCCAGTTAAAATTCAAACTCACAACACACCCTATACTTCTGGATTCATAAAGAAGATTATAGTAAAGGATTGCTAAGTGCTAACCAGGCATTCATTGAATCAACTCTACTATGCAAGGTAAAATGTTCTTGTGAAAGGTATTACTGGTGATGGTATTGATATATAGAGATGCAGAAAATAGCCAGGAAACCATCAAACATTGGACTCCACTAACCCTTGATCAGTGCCCTTATCCATTGGGCAGACCTCACATACAAATATAGAACATGAACCAACTATTGTCAAAGATTCAAAGCCATAAACACAACTATTTCAGCCCAGCCACTACTTAAAGAATCCTTCTACAGACAAGTCAAATGAATCTATGCCCTATCCAAATTATCTTTCACTTGATCCTAGATCAAGCACTAAGAACTAAAACACATACAGAGGCAACCCAATGCAGTGGATCAGAAAATCTGTAATACCCCTCTAACCCTAATATAAGTTTTGTGTTTTTGAAAGAATTAAGATCCTTCAATGTTTTCTTACAACTTAAGTTGTACATGATACTTGTTTGATCTATTCATATAGTTGTTTATAATAATTTCATAAGCTAGTACTCAATGATTCTAATATCAGACATACTATCTAAAGGTATCATTTTTGTATGTATTTATCTCCATGTATGTATTGAGTACCTTCAAGACCTTTATGAACATAGTTAGGATGTTATATGATATGTACTTGATAGATATATATAAGTGGTTATTTATATTTTCTTCTATTAAGGTTACTTTGGATGAATATTGTATCTCACTTGATGATTTGATTATGTTGATTTATTATTAGTATTGATAAGAGACTAACACAATGCTTGAGATTATAACCTTCGCTATGATGATGCTACATGCTTTGGGTGTATATATATACATGATGTGTTTTCATGATTCAGGATGAAGTCGTAGTTACTCACATAGCTAAGGTCCACACGATGTATCGATCCTAGTCATCTGTCTACAATGTTTTCTTTTATATGTATATCCGTGCATATGTATTTCTTCTTTGTGATGCAGGATTGCAGGTACCAGGCATTGACTTCACCTGGCTTCACAGGTCTGAGCATGCCCTCAAATCCTTGATGGTTGTTGTTATGGAGATAGTACTAAGGCCCCTACATGAGTCTTCCTTTGTCATTATTCCAATTTGGGAATATTAGGGTTCCTTCTTTGTCAGTCAACCTTTGGGTCAAAAACCCAGATCCAACGCACCCGGTTGGGCATGGTTGTAGTTAGTGCCTTGTGGCCACTTGAATTCATTTGGTTGTATGATTTGTTTACTCATTTTATTTATTTCTCCTTCTTAGTATGATTCTTATTTAATCTTTCTATGTTGTGTTTCAGGAGTTTGGCTTGACTTTCCTTGTTGACTTTGGTTGACTTTGTTTGATCTTATGGTTTTCTTGATATGTTTCATAGTTGATTTTTATGGCCTCTTTCGATGATTAGATTTATTTTGAGGCATGCAATTTTATTCTACCTCAGTGTTATATCCTATAGTAATTATAAATAGGTAATAATATTGTGATCTATTACTTCATAATCTTATAGATTATAGTGTTCGGTATTTGGCATGTATATATATATATGGGTGCACACATATATGTATTTATATATATATAATTTATATGTGATTATATGTTAATTATTGTAGATATTGTTGATGGTGTATATTTTGAGATTAATGTAAAGTATAATATTATTAATAATTAAATATTAAATAATGCGAGGTATATTATTCTCAATTGTTAATTAATAATAATGAGGATAGGTTATATATATAGATATTGATGTAATTAATGATGGCATATGCATATATGTTAGGATAATATTACATATGTGTATGAATGAATACAAATAATCTTTTATTGTATATTTGAGTAATATAGTTGTATGATATTAAGTTATTTTATAATACCCTTTAGTTAAGAGTTAGTTGGGAGTTGGTTACTTTTCCTCTCAACCTTTGGAAATCTATTTATATGCACTACTTTCTCATTTGAAGGGGGATTTTGGGGCTGAAGCATTGAGGAGAGGATGGCCATACTTTTCATGGAGATTTTGGAGAGAAAACTTAGAGATGTGAGGGAGAGTTTGTAAGCATATGTCTTTAAGAATTTTTGGCTATCTTTGCTTTTGGGAGAGAGACATTTTTTGTGAGAATTTCAGTAGTTGAGAGAGGGATTCTTTGCTGTGGAATTATTTCTTTCTTTCATGGAGATTTCTGAAAGTGGATAGGGTTTGAAGGATGCATCTCAAGTTTGGATTTGTCTTCTCTTTTGTTTCCTTCCTTCTTCAATTCAACTTTCGTAGGACATGAGGTATGGATTGAATATTTTAGTTACTTTATATCTCTGATAGATTATGGATATATTTATATATTATCATTATTTATTATATCTGTACTTTTCATTTCTATGGTTATTTTAAAGTTTTGAGTTTTTGTTTGTAAGAATTGGCATGTGTTTTCCTAGGGTTTTTAGCAACCCATTTTTGGAGATCTATTATTATAATAATTTAAATTACATCTATGGTTTTACTAAATTGATTTTTTGGAAGTGAAATTCATAGATCTCAAATGGGTATCTCTCTAATTTTATTTTTAGGGTCGAATTAATGCTTTATTTTTGACATTTTGGCAGACTATGCGTGTCCATTCTTGATTCCAAATTTTCTGTCAAATGTATTCGTATGCTACAGGCTGATATGATCATATAAAAGTCTGAATTTGATATCATATATTTTCCTAAGTCTTATATTTCATTTCCAATTGGTTTGGTGAATTTTAATTATGTTTTGTGAAAATTACAACTGTTTTAGTGAAGGCAGGTCTGAACCCTAACCAGAATTTTTTGTTTTAAACCATAAGTCATAACTTTCTTTCCCACCTTTGGATCTTCCTAAAAATCAAATTGAGAGTCCATAATTATTTTATCTAAATCTCCTCCAAAGAGATTTCCTTTATTATTTTTTTTGTGGAAGATATGGTTGATTGTTCTATGATGACTATTCTTTGCATTTAATCCTTGCTTGAAATAATTCAGTTTAAGAACATCATTAAGTTTTAAGGTTTCGTATGGTTACCAGAGGCTATTAGAATTTTTTTTTGGTTAATTGGATCTATTTATACTCTGAATATGTTTATAATATTACTTGGATGTCTTCTTATATGTTTGGAACATTCTGAATGTCATATTGGGTTTAGGGTTGTCAAGTGGACTAGGGACAACATATGTTTTCCTAAACTCAATCAAATGTTGCTATGGAATTGATATGAATTCTTGATGATGAATCTATTATGTTCTTATGATTTTTATATGTATGTTAGGGAACCTAAGTACACTAGGTGAGTGGCTCATAGTGAGGGGCCGGGGCCCTAAGTGGCTAGTACCAGGATAACCTACTATGAGTTATTTAATCAAGTGATAACCTAAATAAATGAATTGGGAATGGGAGATTATTGGAATGGGAAATTACACACTAATCAAGATTAATTGTGCCTCACCCATGCCTTTAGTGCTATTAAAGACTAAGGATGGGAGTGGGAGAAGGTACCTATGCGTAGGTACGACTGGATGACCTTGTCTATACGAGAGGCATTCGGTTCCGCATGTGCCTACTTGGGGGCCGGGGCCAAGAGTGGCTAGTACTAGGACAACCCAAGGGGTGAGGGCTATGTGATGACACTCACCTAGCTTGTAGCTTAGAGTCTCTACCAAATTTGATCATGCCTCTGGTAGTCCTTGTGGTCTTCTTGTCTTTTCTTTTGTGTTGTGACTTTGGGTAAATTTTATCACCACTTTAGGAATTTCCCAGTTGTTACCTCTTGTATGGGCCTTTGGTTCTATCTCCTAGCTCGAGGGAGTGGGCCTATTGGTTCCACATGGTTGGGTGGTTAATATTTATATCGAGGTATTGATCATGATTCTTTGGATGATCCTAGCACATATTCCTTTGCAAATCTGCAGTTGAAGATTTCTTATTGGATATTTTAATATGTTGAGATGTACTTATGTATCTGTATTCATGTAATTTTAATCTCCTAAAAGGAGTCTTGTAGTATTGATGTAATCTCAATTCAAGGCAATGCTAAGGGAATGGGTAGTTCTAGGTAAAAGAAAGGGAAAAGAATGTGGAATATTGGACATGTTACTAGCATTAAAAGAAAGTATTTATGTTATTTCTCCTATCCTCTTATGTTGTCCATATGTAAAGGAAATAATCTTAAATATAGTTATATATAATGATGTATCACAAAAATAATGTATTCGCTCTTGATGAAAAGATCCAAGGAAATTATTGAGAAATGATAGGTTAGTGATTGGAATTATTAACAATGAATGGTTATGAAACAATGCAATAAAATAGTAACTTGATTATAATGTTAATACTTGGTTCATGTTAATGAAATACCTAGGATAATGCCTACCTTAATGAATATTAATCTCTTACCTAAATTATTAGAGAAAAGTGATATAAAGGATAGTAGATGTAGATGAAATCAATATGAATTTATGGAATGAGTTGATAAAAGGAATAATGATGTTGGATGATTAACCTATGTTTAATAAAAGAAATAAGTTAGGGACATTTAACTTGGTGCATTAAAATGAATGTAGATCTTTTAAGCTCATGATTCCGTGAATATCTTATGCATGTAAATGGTTTATATGATGTTGCTTTAGTAGCAACGTTAGGGAACCCGGGAGGACTTAAGTTGTATAAATATTACATTCAAGTAGTAGAAAATTATTTCTTCTTTTAGAAATATGAAGTGGAATGATGAATATTATTCTAGTTAAAATAAAATTAAAAAATAAAAAAATAAAAAAAATAAAAAAATTCACTACTTGCATTTTATAGAGGTTTTATGTCTTGTCCTCTTGGGTTGCCTGGCAGGGCGTTACAAAATCCAAAACTCATAAGACTGACACCAACGAGAGATTTTGAAGCATGAAACAATTATATTAAGTATGATGAATCTTGCACATACCTATATCAGAAATGAGACTACCACTTCAATAACCTGCAAAAGATGCAAAGAATTTCTATTCAGCTTACATGCAATGTGACAGAGCCTTCTATTTCCCACTGGAACCAAAATAGAATGGAACCCAGACATAGTTAAAATTTTTACTATTTATACCACTGGTTACCTTGAAATCCTAAACCGGTAAGATGCAACAACCTACGGGTAACCAGGGGTTAAGTCCTCAACCCGCCAACCAATCAAGACTTCAAAATCACCTACAAAAAGCCCCAAACAACAAAGTTTGTCCATCACCACATGGAAAAACACCCCTGCAATAAACTCACGGCACCCTGGACCACACTTTAAACCAATTGCTTCTCACCAAACAAGGTCTTTTCTGCATTCAATTCCATAAAAATTGTACCTCCTGTCTCTCAGAAATTCAAACTCAAAAATGCAATGGTCATCATGTAATTCGTGGGCTTCATGTTCCTTAACTGCTTGCCCCTAGTCATGCAATCGTGTGGTCACAAACCTAACCACCATAGGAAATGGGCTCCAAAATATGCTTGGTCGCATGATCGCATAACCCAAAAATGGGTAATGCAAATATGCAACAGCTCGCTATCCACTTGCCTTCTCTTAACTACCGACACTGCCGCTTGCCACAACAGGGTTTGTTGCATGTTTGCAAGCCAAAAAATTGGCCTACGTGAACATGTGACAAGCCAGAAACATGCAACTTGTCAGCCATCAAAACACCACCGAGAAACCCCACTTGGGCCTGCGTTCAAATCCACCATCCCACTAGCATGGACCAACCAAAAATAGCCACGACACCACCTACCAGCGAGACCATTGAGCAAATATAGATGGGCCCCAGGGACACATGGCACCCTATCACATGATCGCATAGCCCAAAAATGTGCTATGAAAATATGCGACCACCCCCAACTTCAGCCAACGTAACCACCACCGCACTGCCAAGTGACACGTGTCGACTAGTCGCATGATCGCATAGCCAAAAACTAGGCTGTACGATCATGCGATAGCCAACCCAAAGCTACCACATCACCACCACCGCAGCTGTCACCACATCCGCTAACTGACTGCAACCATCACCACTCTACCGATGGGCCCCAGGGACATGTGGCAAGCGGTCGCATGATTGCATAGCTAAAAACTGGGCTATGCGATCATGCGATAGCCAATCACAAGCTGCCACATGACCACTTCTGACAGCAGGCCCACAAGAAACACACCCATCGGCACCCAATCAGATAGTGGGCACATGATTGCATGGGGTGAGAATATTTCATGCGATCACACACCGACCATAGATCATTTTATCTCTGACATCGGGCCCCACTAACAAGTCTGACAAGTTACCACCACATGGACCAATCGGTCATGACCCTTACCTTTTAGAGGATCAGACAGTTGTCACAAAAGTACATGGCCTTGACAAATCCTTCACGCTTTAACAACAACCATTGATTCTTTGACATGTCAGGACCCTCTACCCAATCCAAAAACTAGGTCCCACCACACATCACGCTTGCACACTAAGGCAAAGTAGATCGCAAGCTGCTGAATAGAATTGGGACCCACATGGCTGGGTGGCAAGTGGTTGCATGATCACATGTCAGAGAAGTCTGACATGCGGCCATGCGACAGCCAATCAGGAAGAGTTTGGACCCACCATCTATGTCAAACTTGCGTAGTTAAGACATAGTTGAAAACACACAAAGTTTTCAGCACCAAAAGACAAGTACACCAAGCTGGAAGGCAAAGGTTGAAAACAATGAGGGTTTTCAGAAAAAGATCAAAAACACACAGGAATAACGATAGACCAAAAAGTGACAGGGAAGGCGAAAACAACATGAGTTTTTGAAAACACTCCATGTTTTTGATACTGTGGCAAAATTTTAAAGTTTGCTCCAGCGGACCTCAAAATTTCAATAACTTTCTGGGTTTTGCACATTAGCAGACGTGACTTGGGCTGAAGCAAGGTGACACATAAAGAGCACAAGGCAGGACATTTGACAAACACATTGCAGGGAACAGGCCAATTTCACAAGATTTTTGCTATGACAAAAAATTGGCCTAACATTACCAATGATTTTCTTTAGGGTAATTCTATCTAACCACAAGGCAGATGTCAATTTAGTATGCTAGTCCCTTTGATTATCCTAAAGAGTCTTCTTAATTATCCTGATCAGGTTCTTATTGTTGATTCTACTAAACCATTCCCCTAAGGATAATAATTTGAACTTGTATTCAGATATATGCCATTTTTAACTACCCATTCTGAGACTTTAAGGCCTGTAAATGCTAATGCATTATTTGAAATGATGGAGTTTGGAGTGCCAAATCTATGAATTAAATTATCATAAAAACTCAATACAACACTCTCATTAGCCTCTTTTAAAGCCACTGCTTCTGTCCATCTAGTGAAATAATCTGTAGCAATGATGATCCATTTATGACCTACTCTAGATGGAGGATTGATCATCCCAATGAAATCAATACCCCACTTCATGAAGGGTTGCTCTATTCTGACTGGCTGTAGGGGTAAGGCTATAAGCCTTTCTTTTCCTACAAACATAGCACACTTGATACATCTTCTGACATAATCATGACTATCCTTAAAGATAGATGGCCAATAGTATCTATCCCTCATGATTTTATAAGTAGTAGTCCTAGGAGAAAAGTGACCTCCATAAGGTCCATCATGAAATTCAAATAGAGCATCTGCTATCTTTCCTGAATCAATGCATCTTAAAAGGACACCATTGTGATCCTTCCTAAAAAGAACATCATTTACCAGCACAAAAGGAACAGATTGCAATCTATAATACCTTCTTTTTGCTGAATCTAAATCTGTAGGGCACTATCCTATTTTCAAAAAATAAACCATATTAGGCAACCAACTTGTTGCTTTGGCTTTCTCCTCAGTAGAAAGCACCACCAAAGATGCATCTATTTTCTCTGATTTCTTTGAAATTTTACCCCCTGCCAAATGTTCACAAAGACCTCTACCTCTGACTAACTTGGTGGTGTGAATATCTATGTCATACTCCATCACCTTGGTGATCCAACTAGCTCTCAATTCATTTAGGTCTTTGGAAAGTAGAAATTCTTTGACACTTGGATGAGTAACTTTTAAATGTACCTTGCTATGGGTCAGTAAATATCTGAACTTTTTAAGGCTCTTCACCATAGTAAGTACATGTTTTTCTACAAAAGAGTATCTCTGTTCATACTCTTCCAAACCTTTGCTAAAGAAAGCAATAGGCTGCTCCAATCCATCTGAATTTTCTTGAGTCAACATTGCAGATATAGCATCATGACCTCCATAAGCATAAAGGATGAAATCCCTACTGAAATTTGGGTTTAAGAGGGTAGGAGCTTCTGTTAGGGACTCTTTAATGGCTTGGAAATTGGCCTTCCCTTCTTTGGTCCAACTAAAAGTTGAACTCTTCTTTAACATGGCTATCAAAGGCTTGAGTAAATCTGCAATGTTAGGCAAGAACCTCCTAACAAAGTTAATCTTTCCTATGAAAGATTGGAGACTTTTCTTGTTATGTGGTAGGGGTAGCTCTAGGATAGCTACAATTCTCTCCGAGTCCATTGTAATTCCTTCTTTGGATACTACATATCCTAATAATTTTCCTTCATGAACTGCAAACACACATTTCTTGGGATTAAGAGATATCCCAAATTCTCTACACCTTTCAAAAATCTTCATTAGATGTTTGATGTGGTCTACTTCATGCTTTGAATAGATAGTTATGTCATCTAAGTAGACCAACACAAACTTGTACATTAGGCTCTTAAAGGCCATATCCATTGCCTTTTGAAATGTAGCACCTACATTTGACAAAGCAAAGGGCATCTTTTGATAAGCCATGGTTCCCCACTTGGTGGTAAATGCAGTCTTGTATTGACCTTCTTCATTTACTAAGATCTGATTGTATCTTGAATAGCCATCCAATAATGAAAATCTCTAGGATCCAGAGACACATTTTAAAATTTGTTCCATAGAGGGTAGTGGATGGCGGTCCTTTAATGAGGCCCTGTTAAGATCCCTGAAGTCAACACATAACCTTAGCTCCCCATTCTTCTTCCTGACAGGAACAAGGTTGGAAACCCAACTAGTATGCTTAATGGGGTAGATGATTCCACTCTCTATCAATTTGAGCACTTCTCTATGCATAAGTGGCTCAAGCTTAGGATTAACAGACCTTTGCTTTTGCCTCACTGGTTTGGCATTAGGTTCTAATTCAATAGTGTGCTGAGCAAGGGTAGGATCAAAACCTTTGAGATCCTCATATTGCCATGCAAATACATCACTGAATTCTTTGAATAATTGAGTATAATCTTGCTTTTCCAATTCAGTGTTCACCTTTCCAAATTGTAGGCTTTTACCTGGTTCTAACTCTAGCTCAACACAATGTTCTTGTTGGATTACTAGGCCAGCTTTGTTTTTCTTTACTTCATCATCCTTTTTGAAGATAGTATCCAAAGTAACAAGACCTCTAGGAATTTTATTTGACTTCAATTGTATCACTTGATCACCATAGTTTTGAGATAGTCTATCCTAATTATGCTTTGAAAAAACATCTTCTTCAAACAAGAACTACAAAATTTGTTCATCATTGTCAAACACTTGCCAATTGACATAATTATCAGGAATAGAGGGTCTGACAATAATCCTAATGTGTCATTGATCCATTTCTTTTGAAATGCTATTGGGGATGTCAAACTAAGATCCAATAGTAGCCAGCTTGTCTGCATTCTAATTTAATTTTCTACGAATAGCAACAATGTTGAAAACATGGAAATCTTCAATTGTGTCCCAAACTCTATGTTTGTATGCTTTCATGGTATCATTCTTGGTTTCACTTATCCCTCTTACTTGGAAGACAACAAGCTCACTATCACCATAAACTTTCAAGGCCTTAATCCCTCTTTTTCTAGCTCATTCTAGTCCATTGACTAGACTTTCATATTCTACAGTATTACTAGTGTAGGAGAAACTGAATCTAAAGGCAGCATAATACATTTCTCCTCTTGGGGACACTAGCATAGCACCACCACTAGCACCATGTCTACTTTTGGCCCCATCAAAATATAATTCCCAAACCTGATTGCCTTGATCCTCTAAATTAGTACTTTCCTTGATAAGGTTTGGTTCCTTGACATCATTTTCCTGTACCAAATAGTTTCCCAAACCAAAATCCCAAACAAGATTTTCTTGGGCCTCTAAAGTTCTTTCATCTAGAAAAATATCAAGGATATTTTCTATCTTGGTGCTTGTTTCACTAATGGTTTGGAAATCACCGCTATCAAATATGGGGTAGTTGGCATTGATTGCATTAGACACATATGGTTCTATATGGTGTGCTACCAATTTCTCTGATTTAATGGTAACCTTGGTACCATATCTTGTGTGAAATAACATGTGAGACCAGTTAGAAGATAAGTAGCCTCCTATCTTGGTTGTGAACTCCCTTGACAAACATATAGAAAATAATGTCAGGAGATCTATGATATATATATCAAGGAGGATGGAAAAATTAGGACTAGCATGAAGGATTAGACTAGTATCCTTAGCCACACTAATAGTACTAACTAAGGATCCATCAAGTTGAGTCACCTTCTTTTGGAAGGGTTCACATTTTAGTCCTAATTGGTCAGCTACTTTCTGGGGCATTACAGTGCTAGTAGCTCCACTATCTACCATACAATTATGTACTAAAGATTTTTTAATGATTAAAGATACATAAAATGGAGGTGGCTTTGAATTCTTACCTTGTGTGGCATTGCCTTTGAAGTCGCTACTTGTAGCTTCCTTTGCTTGATCAGTGTTAACCAACACTGACTTTGTAGTTTCTTTGGTAGGTTGAGGAACTATCACCTCTGACATAGCCTTCTTTAAAATCTCAGGTTGTCCTGGAATAGCAAAAGAGTCCCACATAGATGACATTCACCTTCTTCATGTTTTCTACAATGTTTTAGGGTGGTATATTGTGTACTCTTTGTTTTATCTTTGGCATGACAGTCTCCATCTCTTTGAGAGTGTGCTCCTCTTTACTTGTAATGGTAGGAGCCTTCTTAGGTATGGTAAGAGCAACTTGTTGTGCTAGCTCTGTAGATGTAGTAGCTTGGGTACTAGAGTCAGCTCTCTCCATATCTTGACCTCTTCTTTTTACTCTTGTATAGGAAACAAATGCGGCATCATCATTGACTCCACTAAAGTTTGGTTGTTCCCAATTAAAGAGAGTAGTCTTATGCTCTTGTGATTCTTGTTGAGGGATTGATCCACTGGATGAAGCCTCTAGTATTTGAGCTTGTGAGGCATTCTGAACCATTAGAGCTTAGTTCATCCATCCATTTGAACATGTAGCCTGATTGTGAGGCTAACTACAAGGAAAACACCATTCATTTTCCATGGCCACATTGTTTTGACTAGGTACCATCTCCCTCACTAGATTTGCAGCATTAAGAGGTGTAGGGTTGTATGGTTGAAAAGGCCTTTGACTAAAATTTTACCTTTGTCCTTGGTAGCCTCCTTGGTATTGTGGCCTATTTTGTTGATAAGGTTGTCCCTAATTTTGATATTGCTGACTAGGACCTTGGCCTTGTGACTAAAATGGTGGTCTAATTCCTTGACTTTGCTTCTTTAGATTTGTGACCTCTTTAGTCAAGTTCTGCAACAAGTTAGTCATTTCTTGCTGACTACTTTTTTGGCTATTCTTTATCTCTTGTAGCTCTTGGGAGAAACTAGTCCTCATCTCTTGACCACTAGTGCTAGCTTGGGGTGCCAAAATGGTTGGGATAGGGGTAAATGGGGGTACTTGGGCAGGTGCAATGGGTTGAAGGCTAGCAAAGATGGGCATTGAAGGCCTTCTAGCAATCATGCCTGCTTGGATCAAACAATTTTTAGCCCTGAGAGCTATGTCAAAAGCTTGGGGTAGAGAAGTACCACCCATAGACTAGATCATGACATAAATTTGACCATTTAGGCTTTGTAAATAGTAAAGGAAGGCATGGTCAGCCGATGGTCTCACTAAGACTAGGATTCTATTCCATGTTTTAAGGAATCTACTATTATAATCTATCATTTGCTCTTGAGGGTCTCTCTTAATAGTTGTTAACTGCTCAACTAGAGACAAATTATCTGATTTATCCTCAAAATGTTTACTTAATACATCCCCTAACTCATTCCAAGAAGTAATAGAACCAACAGTTAGAGTTCTAAACCATTCTAGAGCCTTACCTTTTAAAGAGGCTGCTAATAACTTTGTGGCCACATCTTCTTGAGTAATGTTGTGTATGTTGCATATGGTGGTCACATCTCTTATGTGCTCAAAAGCAGTTGTCTGCCCCTCACCTATGAAATTAGGTATAATCTTAAGTGCCACCAAGGGCACATCATGATGTTGAGAAAAGGCCAATGGGCTGCCTTGGTTGAATGGAGCAAAAGAAAACTGTCTTGACATTGTAGGTGTTGGAATCTGAAGATTGACAACTATATGAGCAGTATTTGTTGCTGGATTGGAATCTTCTTTTAGATCTCTAGTTAGAGATCTGCCTCTTCTTCTGGAATGAAAGGGAAATGGTCTCCTTTCTAAAGTATCAGGAGGTGTAGATTGAACTCTCCTTGCATGGGATGTCCTTTGAGTTGACCTGCCTTTGTGACTTCTCCTTGAGGGAAACTCTAAAAACTGGGTAGGCTTTGAGCTTCTAGTCTCAATCTTTCTCATAAAACTTTGAACAAGGTAGCCTAGATCTTTGAAATTAGTGGAGTAGCCAGATATACTTGATAGAATGACTTTTAAAATCTTGCACTATGCAATCTACATATCAGTGATAGCATATCTTTGAATTTGAATAACCTCTAGTCCCACCGGGCATGCAAAAAATTGTTATACACTAAGTTTGCATGCTTGTCTCAAGCTCTTGTAGTCTTGATAACTCAATATAACATGGGAATCATCTCCAGGTTGTGGGACCTCTGCTAACTGAGATGAAACCTCCAAGTTCTAGCCTGGTTCCTCTTGGATAATCACCTTAATTTGATTTTTGACATAAAAGTAAAACTTTTGGAGGGAAAGGGATAGAAGGAATTCTTGTAAGGGAAATGACTTGAAAGAAAACTACCTACTAGGTGATGCACCAAAAATTAGGGTTTGGATCTCAGTATGGAGGAATGAGATGAATGGAGAAATTAGGTCTAATAAGTCACAACTCACTAGATAGGCTTGCATAAGTGTTTCATAGGAGGGCCTCAACAAAAGACTCAACCTATGACTTGCAAACAAACATCCTTTTCTGCAACTAGGTGTAGGAATGAGACAAGACTACTAGGGGTTGTAGTATACTGACAAAACATCTAAATAAGATTAGACATAGTAACACACAAAGTCATAGAAAGTGAGAGGGACAAGGAACCCCAATTTCCATTAACAACATTCATAAACTTTAATCCAATAAGAGATAATCAAGATAGTGAAGATAGCGATAGAACAAATATCACAAGTACCTCAATAATGCCTTAATCATCAATAGGAGAATACAAAGAGTAGAAGACCAGAAGGTAGAACAAATACCACAGATGGCTTTCTAAGAAAAGATGACTTCCTTGCAAAAGTGGGCTTCTCTCCTTTACAAAATGAACCTCTTTGCACTAAGGCTCTACAAAATCAATAAATACCTCCTCAATTGCATGCAAACAAGAGTCCAAAATTAACCTAGGGTTACAAATTTTATAATGCATTAAACAAACCCTAAAGGTACACAAAGTATCAACTTTCCTAGAAATATCTGGCAAACAAATCATATCATTTCTTTTGTGTATTGATCCTGTACTGAGCTCGCTTGCAAACATGACAACCTCAATCCATCTACCCACCTGCAATTCCACCAAGTCATGAAGGCCTAAAAAATTTGATCTTATAGATATTTCAAAATGATAACCCTCGAAAGGTGGTGCCAAACTATTAAATGCTCCCTCAAGACATAGTCCCCTATAAAATCTATGGTACTAACGATCAAATTGTCTATCATCATTCCCTCAACTACAAATGTCCCTGAAGAATTTATTCTGAGCTACCCTGCCATTTTATCCCATTGAATCAAACACTGGCATAAAACCCTCAAGAGAGATATTTTAAATTTGAAATAAAATGGCTAGCTGGTGATTTTAGAACATGACTGTCAATCTCTTTTATCTCCCAGCAGTCGAATGGTTCAGATTAACTTTACAACAGTCACAGGCCCCTTAGAAAAGTCAAAGTCCATATTAGCATGTTTGGACCAATCAAAATGCAACATGTTAGCATATTTACCAGCTTGGACCTGCTTTGACTTTCTTTTCTTTTAAGTCATTCAGCGACTACAGGACTAAAGACTTCTCTTATTTGTAAAAATCTTTCCTACCTCCACCAATTTATTTAGAGATTTAGCGAACAAAGCATTCGCTGAATCGCTAAGTCATTTGGAGCATTGCTAAACCATTCCATGAATGAGGAAACATGTAGAACTTTATCTAGACTGCCAAATCCTTTATCAAACCTAGGCTCATCTCCACATGTCAATCTTTTATTCACTCCGACCGCTCTGTCAGCAACACCTCGGCAAGCCTCTCTGACAACAGACCCACTTGAACTGAGATTCCAATCTAATGGCGGGTGCATGATCTCATAGCCCCCAAATATTCCTTTAGATCATATGCCCACCGTAGATCTTCATTAATTCGGGACCCCACTAACACACGGGTCCACCTGGAAGTCTTCATCGGCATGCGTCAACCAATCATTTTTTTTAGCACATCAGTGCACCTGGCAACATGGTCCCATAGTTTGTCTCTTTACTTCAACCAATAAGAAGTCAACAAATCACCCTGACCTGGCACTGGACTCTCTAACAAATCTTGGACACTTGGCAAAATTGATGGCTAGCACATAATCTCATGTATCAGAAAAGCCCTTCACAAAGATATGCCAGCTATCCATCTTTGTCCTTCTGACACAGTCCCATTATGGCATCCAAGTCATTGCTATGTGGACCAATCAGATTCAAGCAAGTCAGCACATAAGGAACCACTGAAGGAAGTTCTGACACCAACCAAGATTTTCGGTTACCATAAGATCGCAAGCCCTGACACAAACCCATGCGAAGATATGCCAGCCGTTGATCTTCTACAAATGTCAGAGCCTCCTAATCGCTAAAAGGGACCCGCCTCACTGACAACCTTCCACCTTTATTCAACCTTAGCCAATCACAGGCTGCCAAAAATGGATCCACATAGCACCGGTCCCACTGACACATCAGGCTTTATAGGTAGAAGAAAATCAATGATCATCGCAAGATCTCAAGGAATCTTTCGACCCTATGAGATCATGCAACAACCGTCAGATTGAGAATCTTGACCTATCCGTTTGAACTAAGACCGCTAACCTAAATGGTAACCATTGACAGGATCGCTGAGTGTTAAGGAGTTAACTGCTAGGAATCGAAGACTTGGCGACTAAAGGGTTAATAAAAGCACGTGCAAATTGGATGACTTAAGTTGCTGAAAAGGTAACATAAAAATATGTTTTAGCCTGCAAGCTTGATGAGCTAGGGCATCATATTACTGTTACATTTTGTTGATGATGCTTGTGTCTTAGACCATGTTGTTGTAGTACTGTTGAAGCATTGATGGCATGACACGGGCTAAAGACTTGTCTTCGAGGGTACCCATTTTTTCTTTGAATTTGTTGTTCCTTGCATTGTTGATATTTGAATTGTTCCCTATTGCATTACATAGGCCAATAATGCTAAGGCTAGGGCATCATATGTATTCATTACCGCATGTATTGCAATAACATTACAATTGTTTAAATTTGAAAGGCCATTAGGGTACATCATGACATGATGCCGCTATGATTTTGTTTGATGTTTATTGTATTTTCCACTTGATTCGGCATCCATCAACTACAAACTAGGGTACGGTTCATTCACTGTTCCATTGTGTCTCTCTGTTTCAAGGGCTTGCCATTGTTTTCTCATTGCATCTTGACGTATTACATTCACTATTCATACATATTGATACCATGCTCACTGATTTACACAAGTTGCCAGGGTGTCTTGTGAAATGAGACCATCTCAACCTATCACAATTGTCCTCATTGCTATTCCTTGAGGCCCATGCATTATTTCATATGGTGATATGCCATATTGTACTAGTTAATCAACAGGAGATTTTTTGAATTCATGATGCAGATTTATCATATTCATGCTATAGAACTTAATGTATTAAGTGCAATTTGATGTACACATGCATTAAGTTTTTAACTTGAAACACCATATGTTATACTTTCTCTAAACATGTGGACTTTTATGTACCTTTATCTTGCTAATGATGAATGTCATCTGAACACCTATGCAGCAGAGTGCCCCTATCTCTTTCATAAATCTATGTACTCTGTCATTAGCTCTATTCAACTTGATGCCATGTAGATTTTAGTCATTCTGATGAAGTATATCCTCTGAAACTATGTGCATAATTCATGCCATCTTAATATGCTGAGAATGCCTCTTAGAACTGGTTCATGCCCTATTTTGACCATGCTTATTTGATTTGGCTTAGTGTCTCATTGATGCTACCATCCACTGAATGTCACTCTTGATCATGGCTCTTCCTGGCCTGTGATGTAGCCACTGCTAGGGAAAAGAGGTTTTCCTAGCATCAACTACATCATAGGTCAAGGTCATTCATCTCCACATGGAACAAACACATTAGTAAAAACAAAAATATGGTATTTCTTTCATTTCCAGAGGCTCCTTGATACACATGCCCTGAGCATAGCTCATGCTAGAGGTGCATGACTGAGTGCATGTATGCATGTTCATAGATGTTGTGGCACCATTCATTTCTTAGATCCATTGGATCTAACCCACTATTTTCTCTCTCTCTATAGGTTCAGGATTACAGGAGCACACCAGGCACATAGAAGATCAAATCATACCAGGAAATGTCTGGTACTCCTTTATCTAGCTCCATTAATTTATGTATACTTGCACTCATTTATGCAATTCTTGCATTTTCTATACTCATGGCATGTGTGAGCTTAGATAGATGTTCCTTTCAGTTCTTTTCTTCTTTCTATATAGCATATTTAGGATATGACATGTAATCTTAGATGTAGTAATACTTCCTTTCTTTTCATGTACTTGCAATGAAATGAACAAAAATCTAATCTAGATCACCTAATAATGAAAACTAGGGGATATAGCTCATCTTGTAATTAGGTTTCCAAAATGTGCAAAAATATGAAAACATTCTTGCGACCTCTATGGAGTGCTTGTCTACTAAGCATACTGACCAGCTACCCGATAGATCCATTGGGCAATAGAGTCCATAAGCCACAGAACCAAACTTGGCTCCCAACCAAAACAACCTACTTCCCATCAAAACTGAAACTGACTACCTGGCAACTACTCAGGCTTATTACTAACTGAAACTCAATTGAAAAAAAACTATGCTAAGGCACTTAGGGGAAACAGGAAACAAAAACTTCTACTCTACCCTACTCTAACCAATATCAACAAACTGGTCAAACAAATCCATTAACTGGATTGTTAAAATAACTTCCCATTCTTCTCAAAATGTTATACTTTTCACATTTAATGCCAATAGGAAGAATATGAAATACAAAAATATACTGAACCACCTAACATATCAACTCTTGAAACTTGTAGTCCAGACAACTCACCTCAAATAGATCATAAGTGTTGCCTTCCCAAGGAGACTGATAAAACTGAATAGTCCCCTTGAGAGCATGAAACCAGGCCTCTCCTGCTGCCTAGTATGCATCTCATGAACATCTTCAGCATGCTAATTGGAACTCTACCCCTCCATGATGTTCTACCACAAAATATCTTCTTCTACAGTTAGAGGATTATCCTCCTCATCAGTTAGAACATCCAACAACTTATCCAAGCTATCAGGCTACAACAGGTCCTTAACAATTACTGGCCTTTCTTCATGATCTAAGGAACATGAATCCTGAGATTCATCCACCACTTTATTAAAGGCAAGCTTATATTCTATAACTAGCACAACATTAGCCTCTTGAAACAAAAGGATTTCCTTAGGAACATACATGTTATCATTTATTTCAGGAAGATGAGGGACACAAAGAAAAGCTTACCAGAAAGCATTTATCATAGAATCAAAATCTTCTTGCTGGCCTAGGCTAGCAACAACCAAATCATCTTTCTTTTCATAATCAGTGGGCTCAATTAGTGCATCATGTACTATTTCATCTTGGTCAATATAAGAAGGCATTTCTTCAAATAAATCAGTTAGGGTCTCACCTTCATTTGCTTCCTAATCACTATCTGGCTGCTCTAATCCGTCACTACATGATAAATCTACTTGTTCCTCAAGTTCATCATGAAATAGTACATCCAAAGGATAAAATTCATCTTCTTCCTAGTTTTTTGAAATGCTAGGAGGTATAGGGATCTCTTTAGGAATTGACTCATAGCGCTTAATCTGCTGCAGGACAGGCTCACCATCATATAGGAAGTCAAAACTCATAGGTGTCTCCTCTATAGGAGTAGGATGAATTGGCTAGAAATTTGAGATAGGGTCATGAATAGGCTCTAAACATGCATGGGGATTAGGGTCTTGTTGACTAAGATTCTAAACTGAAGGAGAAATACTAAAGCTTGGAATTTCAATAGCAGTGCTAGTGGACTTACCAGGCAAGAAACTAGGAACCTGAACCTTGTGAGTCTCCTGTTTGGTCTGCAAAGCTTCTAGGTTCTCTTCAGCAACATGGGGCATCTCCTTCTAGATCTCCTCCTTTGGTACTCATGCCAATAGATCCTTAATCAATTGATCCCTTTCTAAAATCTTCTTGGTAAGTGTCTGGTACTCATGATCATGAAATTCATCATTCTATTCCAACTCTTTTCAGAGATCCTCCTTAGTTTTTGTAGCTGTAAGATAGATGGCCTTTATGAATTCTTGATATTCTTCAATCTTTTCTTCATAGGCCTTTCCTTACTGGTTCTTCTCTTCAAGGGTCTATTCAACACCTTCTATCTAGTTATGTAGCTTCCTTGAGATCTCATCCTTTTGAGCCACCATCTCCATATACTGCCTTGAGAGCTCCTCTTTTTGAGACCTCATCTCGGCATAATCTTTCATGAAAGAGCTCATTTCCTCCCGAAAAACTACCAACAAAGAGGATATGGAGCTTGAATCTGAAGTGGTATGGGGCTGATTCTAAGGATTATAATGGTGTCCTTCATAGGGTGGTTCATAGGAATTCTGCCAGGATGCCTGATGCTAGGTTGGAGGGTATGAAAATGCATGCTGGAAATTTGCTATTTGTGGGCTATTTTGACTATATGTTTCTATTTAGCCAGCCTGATATGGAATGAATGCCTACACATGGGTGGCCTTCTCATGATATGGGGGGTGATAGGGATAATACACATTAGGTATTGACATGCTCACTCATCAAATGAGATGGTAAAAGATACTTTCTAAAACTTATCAACACTTGAATTGCTTCAACTAGTAGATTTTTCCTAGAGTCACCATGGTGCTAGGAACAAACCACCTCTTGAAGGCTGATTGCACTGAGATCACACCAAAATCTCAATGAATAATGGGAAACAAAGTTCTCCCAGTGGGCATGCCAAAAAATTTTGTCACTAGGGATTGCACCCGTGATGGCTAAGTATGGAACCTAGCAATCCCATGAAACATGGGAATACTCTTAGGATGTGGGATTGCTTCACTGAGAATAAACCTCCAGATTAAGGGCCGCCTTCCCTATTTGTATCACCTGAAACTGAACTGAACTTGAAGGGAAAGGGAGAGAGATTGCATGAAATTGAAATAACTGAGACTTAACTTAGGTGATTCACCAAACTGGGTAGATCCAAAAACTGAAAATAGACTCACAATGTAATCCAGCATATAACCTGAACATCACAACTCTTCCCAAATCTGATTCTTCCCTTAGAAAATAATCAGGTGCCGGTTGTAAATGCGAAGGGAAAATAGATTCCACAACTCAAACACATATAAACACACATAGATTGAAACTTTAAGAAAAATCAGTGCTTGTAAACATCAAAATGAACTAAATATCAAGAAAAGGATCAAATTTCAATCACAATACATGACATCAAATCCATCAAATCAACTCACAAAGCTTTAGAAAAAGAAGGATAATTGCTATTAACTGGAATAAAAGGAGTCAAAACATCAATTTTCTTCTCTTGGAGCTACAACATTCACCTCATGAAATTGAGGGAAGGAAGAACTAGCCTCAATCACCAAAAGTGAGAGGCATATAAAGCAAATAGGAATCTGCATTAAAGCCCACTACTTCACGAAAATTAGAAAATTTTACTACTAGAACCATGATCATGCTGCTCTAAAATTTGGATGCCCAATTCCCGAGAATGTAGGAGATGAAAAAAGTGGGGTCCCTAAAAATAGGTAGTCAAAGAAAGACTAATAACCCACTAAGTCATGCTTTATAAATGATATTTGACAAGGGTTTATAAAAACACTACCTGTCAAATATCATACAATGAATAAGAGCAATGGCTTATCACAATTAAAACTTTTAACCCCCTACACCAAAATATGTGGATCTAAATACATTACCAAATAAATCCCAACCCTAAATAAAAGGGGAAAGAATATTTGAAGTGTTTACAATATTCACATATCCACCTAACCCATGAATACTCTAAAAAAACCAATAGCCCCCCCATGCCAAAATACATGATTTGAATGATACATCTCCTAAGTTAGAATTGACTATTATGTTGGGACACCTATGGTATCAAAATAATTAATATATTTACCTCTAAAAGAGATAACTATATTAATATCTTTACATAAACATAACCTATGCCCGTGAAATATTTATCAAAGGAGAGTAAATAATCTTTAACTCTAAAAGGGGAGACAAGAAGAAAAACATGTTACTATTGAAACCCTCATTTGAAAATGAGCATCCTCTATCAATAGCAGTCCCCATTTGGCACCTGGCAACATTCTAAAATCTCTGGCAGTTCTTCGATGGAAACTTCTATTATGAAATTAGAAACAACATCTCGATTCGGAAACATCTATCTTGAGATAGGCTTGTCTGATTCATCACTCATTACATTTTGATAGTAGTGGTATTCGAGCTCTGTCTGCATTTTCTTTGAGAGCATCATTGCATTTTATTTATCTGCATCTCATGGCACTGTTATGTATTGAATCTCTTTGTTATTGCATTTGGGAGGGCACCGTGTTTATTGCATGCTTTTGTCCTTCCTATGTTTATAGCCCGAGAACTAGGGCATGTGTTCACTATTCATCTTGTTTGTTTAGATTGCTAGGGGGAGACAATATGGCACTGTACCTTTTCATTTGATTCATGGTTTTCTTTTCACATTGATGGATTTGTTGTATTGCTATGGCCTTGATACCGCCTATTGTTGATTATATGTTTTAGCCTGCAAGCTCGATGAGCTAGGGCATCATATTGTTGTTGCATTTTGTTGATGATGCTTATGTCTTAGACCATGTTGTTGTAGTACTATTGAAGCATTGATGGCATGACATGGGCTAGAGACTTGTCTTTGAGGGTACTAGTTTTTTCTTTGAATTTTTTGTTCCTTGCATTGTTGATATTTGAATTGTTCCTTGTTGCATTACATAGCCCAATAATTCTAAGGCTAGGGCATCATATGTATTCATTATCACATGTATTGTAGTAGCATTGCAACTATTTGAATTTCAAAGGCCATTAGGGCACAACATGACATGATGCCACTAAGATTTTGTTTCATGTTTATTGTATTTACCACTTGATTTGGCATCCATGAACTGTAAACTAGGGCAGGGTTCATTCACTGTTCCATTGTGCCTCTCTATGTCAAGGGATTTCCATTGTTTTCTCATTGCATCTTGAAGTGTTACATTCACTGTTAATACATATTGATACCATGCTCACTAATTTACACAAGTTGCCAGGGTGTCTTTTGAAATGTGACCATCTCAACCTATCACAATTGTCCTCATTACTATTCCTTGAGGCCCATGCATTATTTCATATGGTGATATGCCATATTGTACTGGTTAATCAACTGGAGCTCTCTTGAATTCATGATGCAGATTTATCATATTCATGCTATAGCACTTAAAGTATTAAATGTAGTTTGAAGTACACATGCATTGAGTTTTTAACTTGAAACACCATATGTTATACTTTCTCTGAACATGTGGACTTTTATGTACCTTTATCTTGCCAATGATGAATGTCATGTGAACACCTATGCAGAAGAGTGCCCCTATCTCTTTCATAGATCTATTTACTCTATCATTATCTCTATTCAACTTGATGCCATGTAGATTTCTTTCATTTTGATGAAGTATATCCTGTAAAACTACTAGTGTATAATTCATGCCATCTTAATATGGTGAGAATGCCTCTTGGAATTGGTTCATGCCCTATTTTGACCATGCTTATTTGATTTGGCTGAGTGTCTCACTAATGCTGCCATCCACTGAATGTTACTATTGATCATGGGTGTTCCCGGCCTGTGATGCAGCCACTGCCAAGGAAAAGAGGTTTTCCTAGCATCAACTACATCACAGGTCAAGGTCATTCATCTGCACATGGAACAAACACATTAGTAAAAACAAACAATTGTATTTCTTTCATTTCCAGAGGCTCCTTGATGCACATGCCCTGAGCACAGTCTATGCTAGAGGTGCATGACTGAGTGCATGTATGCATGTTCATAGATATTGTGGTGCCATTCATTGCTTAGATCCATTGGATCTAACCCACTATTTTCTCTCTCTATAGGTTCAGGATCACAAGAGCACACCAGGCACACAGAAGATCAACTCATACCAAGCAATGTCTAGTACCCCTACATCTAGCTCCATTAATTTATGTATACTTGCACTCATTTATGCAATTCCTACATTTTCTATGCTCACAGTATGTGTGAGCTCAGATAGATGTTCCTTTTAGTTCTTTTCTTCTTTCTGTACAACATATTCAGGATATGACATGTAATTTTAGATGTAGTAATACTTCCTTTCTTTTCATGTACTTGCAATGAAATGAACACAAATCTAATCTAGATCACCTAATAATGCAAACTAGGGGATATAGCTCATCTAGTAATTAGGTTTCCAAAATGTGCAAAAATATGACAACACTACCTTCACCAAGTTTGACAATTCCAAGTTGATGGCTAGGAATTCTACCAGATGGGTTTCCCTGCCCAGTGGTTAGATCAAATTAAATTTTTATGGGGCAGAAAATAATCTCACCCAAGGAGGGGGAGGTGTGCTAAGAGACCACAATGGCATGTGCCTCTTGGCGTATGTTGGGCCGCCTAAAAATTGTACTATCAATCAAGCTGAAGACACAAATCTCTTATGGGGGATTAAATTTTCCATTCATATGAACATCAGGCTATTGGAAATCAACGGGGATTCCAAAGTGGTGGTGGAGGCTATCAAAAGAAGTGCTAATGCATGGTGGCATGTTAACACCATACTTATGGAAATTTAGGGGCTTCTCAACAACCTCCAAAGCATGACTATTTCCCACACCTATAGGGAGGGAAATGTGGTGACAGATTTGATGGTTGCTATTGGACTTAAGAAAACTAGGCTAATTAATTGGGAGGAGATCAATGAGCTACTTAGGGAGACCCAACAGCTGATCGGGTGGGAGAAAAGGGAAACCAATAATGTTTAAAATGTGCTAAGCTGTCAACTTTGCTAAAGGCCCCACCTTGATTATGCATTGGCATAGCTTGATGTTTTTTGTGATTATGGATAAGTATGCTCAAAACTATAGAAAGGATCATAATTGCCTTTCGCGTGGATACATTTGGAAAGATAGTTGTATACATTAGCAGGTTTTTTTGGTTAACAAGGACACTAAGTGCAATGCCGATGTAACTGCTAATTATTACACTTGGAGATCTAATAGATATCGCCATATGGAGCCTGACTCCTCAAAAAACACCCAAGTCCTACCTTTTCTATACATTTTCCTCATAAAATGACTCACTCAAAATAACCTATTTTATGCTCTGGTTTATGAAGCCTGACCCTGTAATTCTCAGGAAAATCTAGTGCAGGATAAGGATATTATCGACATGGGAGATAAAACCATACACATTAAGCCTGATAAAATTGATGAAGAGTATACCTCTAACCCACTGGTGACCCACTACTGTAAAGAGAGTGGTATCTGGTGTTTCATGGAGTGTATGAAAGGGGGCCATGATGAGAAATTATCCAAGCAGTTTGTCTCCTCCTGGAGAAACATGAATATTTCTGTTGGGGGTATTCACTTCCAAATTAATGAGGAGGTTATCGCTAAGGTGATAGGAGTCTCTATGGAAGGAATAAAATATAAAAAAACCAGTAGGACGTCGGACTGCACCAACCTCAACCAATTCCTTAGGGTGGGGGAGAAACCTATGAACAAGTCTGGAGGTTTCAATCACGAGGAGCTCTCGGAGTTTTGGCCCAAGGTGTGCCACATTGTTATGAAGTACTTCATCCTGGAAGGTAAATTCATAGTGTTTTGCTATTACCATTTTCCATTTTTGAATCATAACAAGAATAGGGTTCTCATATCCATTATGTTTTACCTTATTCACTCTATTGAAAGCAATATCCTGGATATTTGGGAAAATAAAACCGTGAAAAGCCAATCCCTATTCTCCACCAGGGCCTCTTGCTTTGTCTTTATAACTTCCATAAGGCCATCTGCCCTCTGCCTTAACCTCCCCCAGTCATCCAACATGTCACCCATGACGATTCTCATTCAAAAGCCGACAATCCCACTCAATCCCCTTCCCAATCTCTCCAAGAGATCTTGGAAATGGACCTTGTCCCTAAAGAAGGGAAAAGTCATAAGAGATGCATGAAAAACCCTTTTAAAAGGGTGGAGGAGCTTGAGGAATCCCATGTCTCTAAGTCCTTGGAGGATAAGGAAATGAAGGAGACTAATAGTACCCCTAAGACCAAAAGGAAGCCCAAAAAATGGAGGATTTTGGATAGCCTAGTCAAGTTGGAGGTGGATTTGGGGGTCTCTATCTGCCATGCTAACCGAATTGCTAAATAGAAATAAAAAACTAGAATTAGGGAAATGGTGTTGAAGGAGAAGTCCCTTTTAGAAAATGACACCTTGGCCACTGAGTCGATTGATGGCTCTTCTGATGATCACCTGAGCTCACACAGGATTGGAGCCACTCCCCGCCTAAACCCCCAACCAACTATGGAGATTCCCCATAGCAATACGCTACCCTTGGACTCCCCCCTTGACTAGCAAACCAAGTCCTCTCCTCCTGAGCCCAAATCCATGGCTTTGGATGGAAATGACAAGTTTAAGGGTTCCCTTAAGCTGAAGTTCTCAGAACTGGACAATGAGATATCAGGCCTCAAAAAGGACATGTTGGACATCAAAACCCATGTCATGGATTTTAACAAGTTTTCTCTCAAGGTCATGCATGCATCAGTGGTGACACTATGCAATGTGCAGGAGAAGTTGGCTAGAGACTGTAGACTAGGATTTGAGTGTGCACCTAAACCTATTTTGAAGGCCAAACACAAACAAACGTCATAGCATATAATCAAATCAAATTTAATGGTAAACAAACTAAAATCAAAGCCACCTCAGTTTAAGCCTAAAATGGATGTGCCCATGCACCGTTTGATATGCTTAGATATAGATGGATGTGGGTGTGCAAACTCAAGCACTTGGAGCATGCAAGATAAATGATGATTTAAGGTTAATGAAGACCCAAAATGACACAAAATAGGTATGAAGAACCTATTTTTCCTCAAAGGCCCCAAGAACACACAAATATGCAAAGCTAAATGAATGAACTAAGATTGATTAAACAAGAAATGAATCTATGTTAATCCAATTAAGCTAATTTAGATGTGATTTAAGCTTGAAAATGATCTAAAATGATGAGTTTATGCTTATGCTAGAATGAAAATGGCATTATAACTTTGCTATTGAGTTTGAGAGTTGAAAGATGATTTGCCTTAGGAAGTGAGGGTATTTATAGGAAAAGGGAAGGGCTTGGTTTAAAAGGATGAGTCAGAGTTAGGGCTAAGGTTAGGGTTGAGTCAAGGACAAGTGTCCTGACAAGTGTCAAGGGAGGATTGAGTTGAAAGTTTGAGGGCATGTGCACAATTTGGTAAATGTGCCCAAGGCCAAGAGGTGGCAAGGAAGGGATAAGAAGGTCTTAAATGCATTGAAGAGGTGGCCAAGAAGGTTTAAGAAACTCTTAAATGCATTTGAAGAGGTGGCCAAAGAGGTGTCCCTCTTTGTTGACCAAAAAGGATGACTAAGAGGAGGTTAGCATAAGTTTTGGTAAACCTTTTGCTAATGGAATGTGACAAGATTAGAAAGGGGATTTAGGATTAGGATTAGGAGAAAGGGATGGGCAAGTGGCTTTTGGTGAGATTTAGATATTTATTAAAGGTAAATTTAATAAATATTAAATATCTAGGCTTAGGGTTTGAAGGGACTAGATTAGGGATTTGACCCATTTAGAGGAAGGTTTAGGACTTTCTAGAAGAGTTTAGTGCTCTTTAGAATTTTGGCCAACTTTGGGATAAAAAATAAATTAAAAATAAATTAATTTATTTTTGAAGTTTTTTGGTCAATTTATTAATTAAATAATTAATAAATTAGGGATAATGTCCAAATGACATTTTCAGGCTAGATTCCTTAATTAAAGATTTTTAATTAAGAGAGAGGGATTTAATGCCATAAAAATAAATTAATTAATTAAATAATTAATTAATTAATAAATGATGATGTCATCAAGGATTTTCAAAAAACAAAAATAATTTATTTTTTGAAGGATTTTTCGGTGTCTACATTTTGCCCCTCTTTGATGCGATGCCGCAAGTGGCATGGCGTCAAAGACAAGAAAATAAGATGCCAAGGCTAGAATCAGAAGAAGAGGGTATGACGCACGGGGGGATTGGAAGAAAGAGGATACATGCCCTGGTGGGACAAAATCATGGAAGATGCACCCAGTGGGACAAGGAGAAAGAGGGATTACGCCCTGGGACAGCAAGAAGACAAAGAGTGCCCTGCTGGGATGAGGAAGGAAGGGCTTAGGAAGAAAGGGGAGATAAATAACCTCACTTCTATAAGCAAAAGGTGGATGATATGCAAGATGAGATGGAAATGCAAGATGCAAGATTAATCTATATGATAAATGCAAGGGACCAGATAGCTCCAAGTGCAAACGGGAGTGCACAGCCTAGATTTAATATAGCTATGTTAGAGACCTGCCAAGGATACTGAGATCACGAGGCCTGTCAACAATGTCGCAGAGGACTGCCGAGGACTGACGCTAAACAAACACACAGGGTTGCCCCAACATCACACATGAAGCGCAAAGGCGACATGGTGGAACCGATGCTGAAGGAACCACAAACACACAACTGACTCACAGGTAGAAGCGAAAGATCAAAAGACCTTGCCCCAGATTATCCGCACACGCAGCACACCGTGATATAAAGAATCATGGTGACCCTGGTGGGATAAAGAGAAGCCAAAAAGATTAACAAGACCCAAAGGACAAAAATCCAAGATCAAAATGATAACTCCAAAAAGACATCCTTTGCCAAGGAGAGAGATTAGGTTTGATTGATGGTGGGAAGATTGGTCAGATAGGAGGAACAATATATCCTCAAGGACCAGGATGGAAGATTAGGTCAGACAGGAGGAATGATATATCCTCAAGGACCCATGGGTTGGTGAGAGAATAAGTGTAGTTGTTCGCTGGCAAAAGCTGAAGTTCAAGGAATAATTAGGATGGGCAAGGATAAGTCGACAATTGATGTTGCTGAAGCACAAGGCCCGAGTGGGACTACAAATTTTCTGAGGCTGAGGATGGGACAAGATATTTAATCAAATGCTGCTGTAGGACAGACAAAGGTTATGTACAACAAGGAGGAACGATATGCACAAGGGATATGTACAGAAGCTCAGGATTGGGGATAGGAAGATCACACTCGGCGGGACTCTCACTAGGACGGAGACAAGAAGGATAAATACAGGGAGGATTGCGCTGTACAGGAAAGGGATAAGGATATGGTACAAGATATGGTACAAAGCTTTGGAATAGGATATGGATTGCAGATGGGTTGGAGGAAGATGGAAGCTGAATGCTTGGAAGATAGGGGAGATGGAACTGCTGGGAGATCTTTTAAGAGATTATGGATGGAGGAAGAGGATGGTAGCTGAAAGGACAACTGAATAGATAAATAGCTTAGTTTACTATGTTGGCGCCTGTTTGCCAGGTTTTCACCAACATACTTGTCCAAGGAACTTGAATTGCCAAGTTTTCACCGTTGGATGATTATTTTCTCTTTCTCTTTTCTTTTTTTACTTTTTTGCTTTTTTGCTTTTTTGCTTTTTTTTCTTTTTTTGCTTTTTTGCTTGTTTCGCTTTTTTGCTTTTTTTCTTTTTTTGCTTTTTTGCTTTTTTGAATGTTTTTGGATTTTTTGATATATGCAGGATCAGGTTCAGGCATAGAACCTCTTCAGATGGATGATGTTGACAGGATCATTCAAGGGCTCACCTTCTGGTGTTGATAGCTGATAGGCTCCCGAGCCAAAGGATGCGGTGACAACATAGGGGCCCAACCAAGTAGGCTCAAACTTGCCTTTCTTTTCTCTATTTGCTGGGACCTTCTGATTTTCTTTAAGGACCATGTCACTGACTTGGAATTGTCTAGGATGAACCTTTTTGTTATAACTCCTTTTGAGTCGATTCTAGTATGCAACCAGGTGATCATAGGCTTACTGTCTCTTTTCATCTAGCAGATCTAGCTGTGAGAGCCAGGCCACACGATAGTCTTCATCAGTTGTATGGTTCTTCATGGAGACTCGCAAGGATGGAAGCTCGACCTCGATTGGTAGAATGGCTTCAACACCATATACAAGGGAGTATGGGGTGGTGCCTGTGGGAGTATGATAAGAAGTGCGATAAGCCCAGAGGGCGGGATTAATTTGGAGATGCCAGTCACGACCAGAATCATTGACAATCTTCTTGAGAAGTTTCAAAAGTGTTTTGTTAGTTGCCTCAGCTTGGCCATTTCCTTGAGGGAAATATGGACTGGAGAAATGGTGATGGATGTGGAGTCTGGCACATAGATCATCCACATGCTGGTTTTCAAAAGGTGTGCCATGGTCTGTGAAGATGGTAGATGGTATGCCGAAGCGACAAATGATATGATAGAGGATGAACTTGGATATTTGGATGCCAGTAGTTAGGGTGAGTGGAATCGCTTCAACCCATTTGGTAAAGTACTCTGTGGCTATTATGATATACTTTTGTCCATCCGAAGAGAGGGGGGTGATCAAGCCAACGAGGTCAAGGCCCCAACATGAAAAAGGCCATGGTGGTGCAATAGGCTGTAGATCCTGTGCTGGTGCATGTATCAAATTGGCATGCTGTTGACATGGGAGACATTTCTTGACAAATTCACACACATCATGTTCCATTGTTGGCCAATAATATCCAACTCTAAGCAGCTGCTTTGCTAGAACCATGGCACTCGTGTGGGCACCGCAAATTCCAGCGTGAACTTCTTGTAAGGCTAGGACAGCCTCATTTGAGTCTAAACATCTAGATAGGACATTGTGATACCCGCGACGATATAGGGTGTTGGCTACAAGAGTGTAGCGGGAAGCTCTGCGAATAAGGTTTTGGCATTGGTTATTGGTGAGATGGGGAGATATGATACCATTTTTTAGATATGCATGGATGTCGTGGTACCATGGGGATTGGGGACCAACCAAGACACACACCATGTTTGCATCAGTGTTCTCATAAGCTAGCAAGTGTAGCTGCTCGACTAGAAATTCGTATTGTGTTGCGTCACGTGGGATTTCCAATAAGGATCCGATGGTTGCCATTGCATCTGCTACTTTGTTTTGAAGCCTTGGGATCTGATTGAATTGTAGATGTAGGAAATGCTCTTTCAGTTTATCCACCAGTTGCTTGTAGGGTAGCAATTTGTCATCCTTTGTCTGATACTCATCAAGGACTTGCTTGATAATGAGCTGTGAATCTCCAAAGACTTGTAGTTCTGTGATGTTCCATTGGATAGCTGTTTTGAGACCTAAGATGAGTGCCTCATATTCTGCAATGTTGTTGGTACAGGGGAATCCCAACTTGAATGATTTTGGAATATAGTCACCTTGAGGTGTGACGAATAGGATTCCTGCCCCAGAGCTATGGGATGTGTTGGAACCATCAAAGTATAGGTGCCACATGGATTGTTCTTTGATCATACATAGATGTTCATCGGGGAATTCCATGATTAGTGGATAGGCATCCACCAGTGGTGCTTCTGCTAGTTGATCGGCAATGACTTTCCCTTTGATTGCTTTGTGATCTACATACTGAATGTCAAATTCGCTGAGTAACATGACCCATTTTGCCATACGGCTTGTGAGGGTTGTCCTTGATAACAGATACTTAAGAGGGTCCACCTTTGATATGAGCTTGATTGTGTGGCTAAGCATGTAATGTCTAAGTTTTTGAGTGGCAAAGACCACTGCTAGGCATGCTTTCTCCATGGGTGAATAGTTAAGCTCATAGCCCACAAGAGTGTGACTGATGTAGTAGATAGCTCATTCTTTGTTTTCATCATCATGTTGTGCTAGGAGTGCCCCTAGTGCTATAGCTGTTGTTGAGATGTAAAGGATGAGTGGGCATCCTGGAACTGGTGGTACTAGGATTGGAGCATTAGCTAGATACTCCTTGAGCTTATCAAAGCTTCTTTGACATATGGGATCCCACTTGAAGTTGGTGTCTTTGCATAAGAGATGTGAGAATCGTTGGCACTTGTCTGCTAGTTGCGAGATGAACCACCAAACTGATTGAAGCTTTCCCTGTAGGCTTCTGAGCTGTTTGAGATTTCTTGGTGGAGGCATCTCCGTTATTGCTTTTACCTTTTTAGGATCGATCTCTATGCCTCGTCTAGAGACGATGAAGCCTAGAAGCTTGCCAGATGTAACACCAAAGACACATTTCTTTGGATTTAACTTTAAGCCATAATGATTCAGATGATCAAATACATGCTCTAGGATGTTGAGGTGCTCATCTCTTGTTTTGGATTTTGCAAGGATATCGTCCACATAGTCCTCAAGGATCTTGTGGATCATGTCATGGAAGATCGCTGTCATTGCTCGCTGATATGTTGCTCCTGCATTCTTTAGCCCAAATGGCATCATGTTGTAGTAGAAGGTACCCCATGGGGTTGTGAATGCTATTTTATGTTGATCTACTTCCGCTATATGAATTTGGTTGTAGCCTGAAAAGCCATCCATTAATGATAACATCTCATGACCCGCTGTAAGGTCTACAATCATGTCTATGTTAGGTAGTGGGAAATCATCTTTAGGACATGCCTTGTTCAAGTCCCTAAAATCTGTGCATATTCTGATGTCGCCAGAAGGCTTTGTGACTGGCACCATGTTAGAGATCCACTCTGAATAGTCAATTGCTCTGATGATCTTAGCTTGGAGGAGCTTCTCAAGCTCTGCTTTGATGAGCAATGCTACCTTTGGATGCATTTTCCTTAGCTTCTGCTTCACTGGCTTGACATTTGGATCTACTGATAGATGATGAACAACAAGGTTTGGATCAAGCCCAGGCATGTGGGTGTATGACCATGCAAAGTTGATAGCTGATTTCTTGAGCAAGGCACTGAGAGCCATTTCTTCTCCTTCTGTTAGGTTGACTGCAATGTAGGTGATCCTTGGACATTCTTCTGTTCCCAAGTTGATTGGCTTGGTCTCCTCTATGATGATCGGCGACTGCTCTGGTCTATAATCTTGGATAGGGGGAAGAGGCAAGGCTTCATCTTCTAGCGCCTGAATTGCCAAGTTTTCACTAGAAGATACGCCCTTTATTTTTACTATTTTGGAATCAGAATGTGCCCCAAGGGGGTTTTCACATAAAGACTCATGATGTTCTTTTGCTATTTCATTTTTACGACTAAAGCTTGCCTCTTCCCCAAAATATCCTTCTGGGTGAAGCTGATAGACAAAGGTTGATGTTGGATCCTGATTGCTTGCTGGACCTGATGCCCCCATGAATTCTAGGAGTGCTTATGCACTTTGGAACTCATCGATGTGTGCGATGCTTGGTTGGTCCCAATCTATGAGGTCGGGGTTTGTGAGGGGAAGATCTATGAGGTTAATGGAGAGTTGTTGGAGAACAGAAGTCCCCAGGAGGGTGTCGTCGGCAAAGATATTGTCGTAGGATCGGATGTCTTTCTCTTCGGGGATGTCTTCGATTTCCACAAGGTTATCCTAGCTATTCAAAAAGTTCATGTTGGTCATGTTAGTGCCCGCAGTTGTGGTATTGGGCTCTTGTTCGGGCAGGCGAGGGATATTAAAGCCAAGTCCTTGCTGTTCTAGATTCTGGGATGGTATGATAGGAAATAAATTTCCATCCTCTTGTGGTCCTAGACCACCACCTTGATAATTATAGTGTTCTATGACATTTTTGTAGGGGATTGGGTATTTCTCTTTGAAGTACTCAAGAAGTTGCGTGTCACGGGATGGGGGATCTTTGTATAACCATTTGTTAATATCTGGATCCATTTCTTTGCTGTTGATGGTACCATGAGACTCAAAAGTCATGTTTCTGATTTGCTTGAGCTTATAATGTTCCTCAACAGGCTTGTTTTGACAACTTGGGCGCCCTTGAGTATGTGGATCACGTGGAAGAGCCCCTACAGAAAATGCATCATTGAGGCTGTATTTGCCACAACCCTGGTTGTTGATCTTGACGGATGATAACGTGGAAGAGAGGATGGTCTCTAGATCGCGATGGGATCGGGATGAGCTAGCAATAGAAGTACCAATATTGGTTCTAGGACAATGAGTAGAATGAGGGAAAGATGCTTCCATCACACGGTAGTATGTGAAGGGGTTAGGATCAGCGTGGATGGTAACCTCAGTGCCTTGATGTGGAAACTTGATGCACTGATGGTAAGTAGATGGTACAGCCTTAATGGAATGAATCCATGGGCAGCCGAGAAGAATATTAAATGGTAGGTCAAGATCAACAACGTGGCAGATAGTATCTTGCATTGCTGGGCCTAGCTAGATAGGCAAGGTGATAGTACCTTCAAAGGTACGCTCCAAGTTGTCATATGCTTTGATAGTGATCATCTCATGTTGTATGTCGACCTTTGTGAACCCGATCTTCTTGATGAATTTTAATGTGCACAAGTTGAGGGCTGAGCCATTATCCACCAGAACTTGTTTGATGGTGAAATCTCTGACCATGATAGCAATGCGGAGAGGGAGAGTATGGTCAGGAGCGACATCTGGTATATCAGATTCTTTGAAGGATAAGGCACATGCTGCTAATAGGTGTCCCACAAGAGTTTCAAACTGAGTTGTGTTAATGTCCGTGGGGACATGGCCTTCTTTTAGAGCTTTGTTCAGGATCTCCTGATGGATGGGTGATGTGCAGAGCAAATCCAAGATAGATATTTGGGCTGGCATGTTCCCAAGATGCTCTATGATATTGTATTGTGCACTTGGTGCATTATTCTGTGTTGCGCGTGCATTTGATGCTGGCCTGGTGTTAGACTGTGCTATGGATGCAGTAGATGTTGGCCTTGGAGGAGCAGCTGACCTCGAAGGAGCACCGGCAACAGTTATCCTACCACTACGGGTAGTTGCAGCACATTGTTGATCCGGCCCTCTGACGTGGATGGTATTGATGGCGGGATCATCTTGGATGGGCTCAACTTGAGTTATGCATCTGACATACTTTTCATAGTTGATGTAGGCCGCTGTGTGATCTTCTTGCTTGCCTTTGCCATGATTTTGGGGCTGATTGGCGTTGGATTGATTCTTCCCGGTATTGTGTTGAGGGAACACATTTTGATATATTTGCAAACCGGCATTGGGTGAAGCTTGAGCTGGTGCATCGACCTGGATCTCCTTGCGATCAATGAGATCCTGGATGTAGTTCTTAAGCCGCATGCACTTCAATGTTGTGTGCCCCTTCACACGATGGTAATCACAGTATTCATGTTCTTTATACTAATCAGACTTTGGTGCGTTGTCATCCTTCTGTGGGATGGGCGGATATGTGATCATATTTGCCTTGGCTAGCTGATAAAAGATCTGATCCAGAGGCTCACCCAAAGGTGTGAAAGTCCTCTTTGGATTGTTCTGATTGTCAGGTTTGTTCTGCCTTGGGGCAACGTTAACTGTGTTAACAGGATTGCCCTGACGTGCTGGCTGTTGCTATTGGTATTGCTGCTAATACTGTTGCATAGGTGGTTGATGAGCTTGAGGAGGCTACTGATAAATAGGTGCTTGATATGCGGGAGTTGGTGGTTGCTGATTGATGGGCGCTTGTGGCAGTTGGTATGTTTGAGCTGGTGTAGGACTAGCCACAATGAATTGTACATTCTTAGTGTCAGTGGCTCCATCTGTAACAACATTCTTGTTACGATTCCAATAACAGGATTTATCATTGTTGGGTTTGTTCTTGGAATCATCCTTGAAGTGACAAATAGTGCCTTCATCTAGGAGAGCTTTCTCGATGCCTATGCCCTTGCTCTTGATGTCTTGGTATGTTTGGAGACAGTTCATTCGCATGTGATGGGATAGCTTTGGATGCAGGTTATCAATGAAGATCTTTGTTAGATGCTTCTCTGGCGGCTGATATGATAACCTGGTTGTAAGATTCTGCCATCTTTGCAAGTATTCTGCAAGGCTTTCTCCATCTTTCTGCTTTGAGTTGCATAGGTCTAGCAAGGACAACTCATTCTCCACATTATGGGCATAGTGTGTGATAAACTTCTCAGAGAGTTCAGCAAAGGTTTTTATTGTCCCATGTGGTATTTTGTAAAACCACTCAACAACAGTTCCTCCCAAGCTTTTGGGAAACAGGCGTAGGAGATAGTTATCACTGTAAGCCACTTCTTGGCACGCCATGTAGAACTCTTTGATATGGTTTACTGGATCTCCTTTCCCCCGATACTTGTCAAACTTGGGCATCTCAAAATGCTTGGGGAAAGGGATAGTTGCTATGGACCGATCGAAGGGATATGAGCACACCTCTTCAAACTTGTATGTTTTATTCTCTGTTCCACTTTGTAGCTCCTTTAGAGCATTTTTCATTGCTTCCCACTTAGCATTGAGTGGCAAGGGAACTGGGACTTCTGCTTGTGATGGAAGCTATGGAACTGGATATGGCACTTGCTATGGATAAATGGGTTGGAACTGATTTTGGGGCAATGGTTCCTAGGGATATTACTGGTGTGGCATAGGGGGATATTGTGGTAAATGATATAGAACCGCTTGATGTTGTTGGGCTGCTTGCTGTTGTTGAACTGGCGGTTGTTGTGGGACTGCTTGCTGATATTGGACATTTAGAACTTGCTGTTGTAACTGATGGGTGGGAACTTGTTCTTGCTGGGGGATGATAGGGATTTGTTGCTGGGGCTGATAGCAAGGGACTTGCTGTTGTTGAGGAATGATGGGTATTTTCTGAAAGGGGACATGTGGTTGTTGTGGGGGAGGCTGTTGGAATGATGCTGCTTGCGGGTATGATGGTGGTAGTTGCTGAGGTTGGCTTTGGGTTTGGCTGATATAAGCTAGGTGCATGCCTGCGTTACTTAGAGGTGGAACAAATGTGGGGAAGCTAGAAGCAAAGGGTGATGGGATAAGATAGCTGGGGAAAGTTGGTTGTTGAGGTGGTGGAACTTGCTGGAAGGTATTTGGGATTTGGGATGAATAGCTTGAAGCCGGCGGTGGTTGGGGTAGTTACTGCTGTGCTGCTTGGGCGAAGACAGTTTGTTGACTTGTAACCATAGATGTAGGGGATTGAGATGGGATCCCCCATGCCTTCATTTCTTCTTGTGTAAGGCCCCACTGAGAGCTTGTGTTAGGGTGCACTACAGCGGATGATGGAATGGTAGGAGCAACGGGAGCTTGGGACACGAATGATGGTTGAGAGAAAGGAGCTTGTTGAGGTTGTGGTTGAGCGGATGCTTGTGAGGAGGAAAATGAAGGAAACACCCAAGAGAAAGATGAGGTTGGAATGGGAAGCGATTGCAATAACCCCAAAGAAGAAGGTACGGGTGCTTGGGGGTGAAGGGTGATGGTGCTCCTTTGATGGTGAAAGGCGTTGCTTGACTTGCGGATGGTGGTGAAGCTTTTGGTGTAAAAGCTTGCGTGAGAGGTGGAAGCTGACTTTGGGTTAAGCGTTAGATTTGGGCTTGGGCAGCCATAGCAGATGATGAAGTAAAAGGGGTAGGAGATGGAGCGAATGGCGCTATAGCTTATGTTGCGGGACTGGCGAGGCTTCCTTGCAAGAAAAGGGGAATGGTGGAAAGCTCTTGGGGTGTTTGCATGATAGGATCAGGGAATGATTGGTCAAACGGAGAATATGCTTGTACCGGAACTTGGATAGTATTGATGGGGATGCGTGGATAGAGAGATGGTGGGATGGAGGTACTTTCTGGCAGATAGTGGGCAAACATGCTTTGCTGATGTTGCGGTTCAAGGGCATTGGTCGCTGGTGGGCTTTCTAGAGGATTTGAAAATACTTGGATTGCCAACGGGGATGAAAGGATGTTTGGATCTTCACATGGGTTACTGGATTGGATCTGGGGATTGTAGGTCATCATGGCGTTGGTGAAAAGGTTGGGATTGGATGAGGTTGTTGGTGGATAAGGATTCATGCTTCTTCTTTTTCAAGATCTGGTCTCAACAGGCATGGAGATGCAAGTGCTAAATGGATGCAAGATGTTTGGCTAAAAGATGTTGATGGATGCAAAGTTGATGAACTTCTAAAGATGATGACTTCTAAGATTAAAATGCAATGACAGGGCTCAAGATGGTGATGATGGAAGCTGGATGGAACAGATATGGATCAAGACGGTGGAGGAAAGATAGGTTGCTGGTGGAAAGCTGGTGAAAGATTACTGAGTGGTCAAAAAATGAGCTGCTATTTTTTCCCAAAAGGAGGATCAGAGATATGATGGGGTCAACCTAGGATAGACTGATGATCTTCGGTCAACAAGTTTCTTATCAATACACTCCAATCTCTTGCTCGAGATGATGGCTATGCAAGGACAAGGTTTGGTTTCTTTATGACAACACGTTGTGTCAAAAAGAGGATGATGGTCTCTGATCTTGGATAGGGGATGAAAAACAACTCAAAAGGGTAAACACTAAGTGTTGGTGGATCTCTGGATTTGGAACAAAGGATGATGGATCTGCTGGAAAGATGTGGAAAGCAGATGGGGGGATGCTGGTGGAAAAGGTATTGAAGGGTGAAGGGACAATGCTCTATCTAAAGGGATAATGCAAATGACAAGGATTGATTCTAGAATGCTGATAGGAAGATGAATGCAAATGCAACTTTTATGATGTTCTTGAAATGCAACTAAGGTTTTGATTAATGATGCAAAGATGAAAGCTAGAATGAAACTAGGATGAAGGTCTGTTTGAGACAAGATTTCAAGATCTGAAGATGGAACAAGACATGAACAAGAATTTGGCTAATCTTCTAGCTCAAGGTTGACAAAGTGATGGTTAACTCAAAAATGGAAGGTGAACTATTTGATGCGGGCGTTATGGGCAATGTTCTCAAGTCTGGCTTGGGACTTCTCCTCTGCTTGGGTTTCTTGGATAGTGGATTGATAGGTCTTGGTGTTCTTCTTGGTAACTTTTTGCTCTTGATAGGCTTGGGATTTGGGCAACTTCGCTTTAGGATGTTTGTTCTTGCTGGGCATCACTTGGAAAAGAGGCTTCTGATTTTGAGACAAAGGTTTCCAATGGCAAAAGTTAAAGTCAAAGCAATCTCCGCAAGGGACAAAGCAACCCTGCGGGATACAAACAAAGGCAACTGACTCTGACAAAGCTTTGAAAGTGTATGTTTCAACAAGTGTTTTCACGGAGTCTTTGACTGTCAAGCACTTCAAACAGATCTACCTAAGGAAGGTGAGTATCAAAATTGCTTGCCCACAACTTGGTATCCCCCAGAAGGGAATACAAATGGTGAGTAATCTTGAGGCGACCCGGTAAACCCCTTGGAATCGGTCCTTGCACAAGGATTTTGATACTTTCAGATGTAGATAGGGTAGCCTCTATTTTATCGGGTTTTTAATAGTTCTGTGGTGTCTCCATACCCGGTTATGCTGATCATCCGTGACTCACTTAAGAGCCTTGCCAATAATGCTGGGGGAGAGGAATGTTTACCATCCCCAGGCACGTGTTTGGCACGAGCGCCCGGTGATTAGGAGATATAAGTGATTCTTTTGGTCTTCACTTATTTGTATACCGGCCGGGGGGGATACCGGGTTGAGGTCGTTCTCCGAGGAGGAAGCGCTTCTCCTTGGACAGGCCTCGCTAAAAGCAGAACAGGTGAACTTGTCCAAGTTCAAATATTCCATGTTGCTTACTCTAACAAGGATTATGCAAGAATTGAAAAACTCCTACATGCACATCAAGCAGATTTTGTTCATTTTCCCAAATTTGATTAAGTGATGTTTGAATTTTGAAATGAAGACACTCGTGTTTAGATTTTGATTTGTTCCTTTCTCCAAAATGTAAATGATTTGAACGGTTGCAAGTTCTTTCCTTTTATGCATTCAAAATTTGATTAGCGAGTTGATTTAAGAACTTTGAAAAAGCTTTGTTTTATCCGTTAGATCACTCGAGATTGAATTTGTTTGCTTGCTTTGGTATTTGAAACGAGATAGAGAATAGAGTTGTTCATTCCTTTTAGTGCATTCGAGATTTGGTTTGATTTTCAAATTGACAATGACACTTAGGACCTAAGTTCATTTCCTTAATGTCATTCAAGATTTTGTTTTGACCTTTGCTGTAATAAAAGAAATGAAAAACCAGTCCCAAGCAACTCAAGACAAAAAAACAAAAAGCGACATTGTCCAGCTTATAAGTGACGCTGAAAAGTGCAGAGGCGACGCTTCATTCTTACAAGCGACATTCTGTACCTCAAAAGATGACAGATAAATATGCAGATGCGTGATTTCTTTCATCACAGGCGTGATTTCTTTACATGCAGGCGACAGAAGAGAAATTCTGAGACGGAACAAAAGTTATCGATCACGGAAAAATCTCAGTTATGAAGGCGTGAAAATAGAGCTCATAGGCGTCATTTCTTTCCTCAAAGGCGTGATTTCATTGCAAGAAGGCGTGACTGTATTGTATGTAGGCGACATTTCTTTTCATGAAGGCGACATTTCTTTGTTTGAAGGTGACATTTAATTGCTGTAGGTGACATTTAATTGCTTGAAGGTGACATTTCATTTAATTCCTACAACAGCAAGAATGAAAAGTGTGTTTTGATCAAGTTGATTGTGGTTTGAGTCCCACCGGGCGTGCCAGAATGTAGACTAGGATTTGAGTGTGCACCTAAACCTATTTTGAAGGCCAAAGACAAACAAACGTCATAGCATATAATCAAATCAAATTTAATGGTAAACAAACTAAAATCAAAGCCACCTCAGTTTAAGCCTAAAATGGATGCGCCCATGCACCGTTTGATATGCTTAGATATAGATGGATGTGGGTGTGCAAACTCAAGCACTTGGAGCATGGAAGATAAATGATGATTTGAGGTTAATGAAGACCCAAAATGACACAAAATAGGTATGAGGAACCTATTTTGCCTCAAAGGCCCCAAGAACACACAAATATGCAAAGCTAAATGAATGAACTAAGATTGATTAAACAAGAAATGAATCTATGTTAATCCAATTAAGCTAATTTAGATGTGATTTAAGCTTGAAAATGATCTAAAATGATGAGTTTATGCTTATGCTAGAATGAAAATGGCATTATAACTTTGCTATTGAGTTTGAGAGTTGAAAGATGATTTGCCTTATGAAGTGAGGGTATTTATAGGAAAAGGGAAGGGCTTGGTTTAAAAGGATGAGTCAGAGTTAGGGCTAAGGTTAGGGTTGAGTCAAGGACAAGTGTCAAGGGAGGATTGAGTTGAAAGTTTGAGGGCATGTGCACAATTTGGTAAATGTGCCCAAGGCCAAGAGGTGGCAAGGAAGGGATAAGAAGGTCTTAAATGCATTGAAGAGGTGGCCAAGAAGGTTTAAGAAACTCTTAAATGTATTTGAAGAGGTGGCCAAAGAGGTGTCCCTCTTTGTTGACCAAAAAGGATGACTAAGAGGAGGTTAGCATAAGTTTTGGTAAACTTTTTGCTAATGGAATGTGACAAGATTAGAAAGGGGATTTAGGATTAGGATTAGGAGAAAGGGATGGGCAAGTGGCTTTTGGTGAGATTTAGATATTTATTAAAGGTAAATTTAATAAATATTAAATATCTAGGCTTGGGGTTTGAAGGGACTAGATTAGGGATTTGACCCATTTAGAGGAAGGTTTAGGACTTTCTAGAAGAGTTTAGTGCTCTTTAGAATTTTGGCCAACTCTGGGATAAAAAATAAATTAATTTATTTTTGAAGTTTTTTGGTCAATTTATTAATTAAATAATTAATAAATTAGGGATAATGTCCAAATGACATTTTCAGGCTAGATTCCTTAATTAAAGATTTTTAATTAAGAGAGAGGGATTTAATGCCATAAAAATAAATTAAATAATTAATTAATTAATAAATGATGATGTCATCAAGGATTTTCAGAAAACAAAAATAATTTATTTTCTGAAGGATTTTTGGTGTCTACAGAGACAAACTAGGGGTTGATGAAGACAAAAAAGACCTCTTCCTATTCTTGCAAGAAGAGTGGGCCATGACCCTGATGTCCAAATGCCTGGGTAGGAGACCCTAGCTTCCAATTCCATGAGGTTTTTATTTTTGATCGGGCATGTTGGCCCTAGTTTTTCTATGATGCTTTCCTATCTTAAGGTTAATTTATCTAATTCTTGGTTTAGCCCTGCATGTCATGATACCGTTAATATGTTTATTATTATCTGCTTAAGATACTTTGGTTTGTTAATTTTGAAAAGAACTAGAATGTTTGTCTTTGATAGAGGTAGACAAGACATTGGTTTTTCTGTTGACTTACTATTGTAAACTACTTATGACTAGTGGTATTAATATGATGTTAATGTGCTTCTAGTCCTTCTGTACCACGAGCCAACACCCTCTTGCTATTTTTTTCTATCAAAAACATTAAAATTAATTATAAATAAAACTATTGTACAATTCAAATTAATTACAATTTAGATTTTATGATTATTTATAAAATTATTATTACAATGATAATTATAATAATTTTATTATTACCTATAATTAAAAAATCACTTCACATATAAATTAAAATTAAAATTAATTACAAAATTAAAGGCAAGTACTAGCCACTACGTGGCACTCATTTAATAAGTTTAGATTTCAATTTAATATGAATTTTTTTATTTTATTGATGATTGTAATTTTAAATTTTAGTTATAATAATTAGATAAAGTTTCTATTATTAAATATTTAATTAATAACTTTATATAACTATTCAATTGTACTATATTTGTTAAACAATTTCTCTCATTTTATTATAGTTATTACATTTTTAGATATTAGATAATATTTTCAAATATATCTTGAAGTGAATATTTTATTTATGATGGTAGAAATCAGAAAGAGTTTATTGTTATACACTGAGTTTGCACCTTTGTTTCAAGCTCTCTTGGTCTTGATAACTCATTATAACATGGGAATCATCTCAAGGTTGTGGGACCTTTGCTAATCAAGATGAAACCTCTAGGTTCTAGGCTAGATCCTCTTGGATTATCACCTTAGTCTCCTCTTAAATAAGAAAGTAAACTTTGAGGGGAAAGGGATAGAAGGAGTGCATGAAATAGAAATAACAGGAAAGCAAACTACCTACTAGGTGATGCACCAAAATTAGGGTTTGGATCTTAGTATAGAAGAATGAGACCAATGGAGGAATTGGGTCTAATAAGTCACAGCTCACTAGATAGGCTTGCATAAGTATTTCATAAGTGGGTCTGAACAGAAGACTTAACCTATGACCTGCAAACAAACATCCTTTTCTACAACTCGATGTAGGAATGAGACAAGACTGCTAGGGGCTATAGCATACCCACAAAACATCTAAGTCAGATTAGACACAGTAACACACAAAATCACACAAACTGAGAGGGACTAGGAACCTCAATTTCCATTGAAAACATGCATAAACCTTAATCTAATAAGAGACAAACTCAGACAAGGAAGCATAGGGACATGAAGAATTGTCACAAAAATACTTCTGCAATGTTTGAATTCATCAATGGGAATTACAAAATGTGGGAAACCAGGGGGGCAAGAAGAAATGCCACGGATAGCTTCCCAAGAAAGAGTCTTTCTTTTTAATAAAATGTGAATTCTAAGCACTAAGGCTCTCAAAAAACAATATATACAACACTCACTACATGCAAACAAGTGTCCAAAACTAACCAGGGTTATAGATTTACAATTTAATAACAAACCCTAGGGTACTGAGAACTAACATCAAGTCTGATCATAAATATCTCTCTACAACATGGTCGATCAGCCTTCAAGTTGTGTGCCCATCCCTGTAAGTCCACCAAGCCATCAAAGCTCACAATCTGATCAAATACTAGAAAGGACCAAAAGACAGCTGTCTATATCTCTCTATAAAATTTTTAGCTGCAACCACCCTTGAGATCATCAATTTTTAGCTACTCACACTTGCAAGTATCCTTGCAGAAGAAAACCCACCAAAAATTGGCCGCACCACCTTGAAAAAAACACTGGTTGCATGATCGCATGAGCTCAAAAGCCTTCATGCGATCATGCAATTGGCTTTTCAAAATCCCATCCTTGCTATGCAGGACACTTGGCCCATAAAATCTGCCATCTCAATCAATCCCACAACCGCACCATAGGAAACACTTGAGAATCCAACGGTTGTCGCATGATCGCATGGGATCAGAAGATCCCATGTGAACATGCAACCACTGTAGATCTTGCATCTATGGGGGCCCATACTACACCTCCAGTGCACTGTAGACTAGACACATCACCTCTAGAGGACCCACCAGTAGCTGCCAAAGACCTATTGACCATTGACCACTTGTTGCATGATTGCATGTGGCTAGGAAGGCCTATGTGATCATGTGACCAACCACAAGATGCCACCCATGACCAACAAAAGAATCCCAATCTAATGGTTGTTTCATGATCTCATGGGATCGAAAGACTCCATGAGATCATACAACCACCATCATATCTTCATCTACCACCACTCACAAGCTTTAGGCCCACCACCAACTGGTTGTAGCAGTGCAAATAATAGTTATTCACATGTTCACATAGCCTAAGAAAGGGTTATGCAATCATGCGACAAGCACATGCAGCTCTTCAAAAACATCAACTAGGACCCACCTAGTCATGACAGCGCACTTAGGAAAATGTTGACGCTAGAGGAAGAAGTGCGAAGATGAGAGGTCAAAAAAAAAAAGGGTTTTTAGATCGGAGGTCGAAAACACAGAGAGTTTTTGACACTGAACATTTTTTGGAACCCTGCAACCTGAGCATTTCCTGCAACCATTCAAACTTGAATATCTCTGAGGGCTTTGTGAAATAAGTGATGTGATCTGAACTAAAGCATGGTGACATATTGAAGATCATGGGGGTAAGGGTGCAAATCATGAAACCTTGTAGATCAACTTCACAAGATAAAATAAGTTGCAGCAGGGATTTTGGCCAAAATTGAATAACAGGGAAATTTTGGGTAACATTTTGGTGACTTTTGCATGATGTCAGCCTGCTAGACATTAGACCAGTGGCCTTTGAAGCAATCCATTGGGTATGGTGTCAGCTCAGGAACACAAAAATTTGATAGGGAGACAAAAAACTATGCTTGACCACTTCTTGGAAAGCAAGAAACTAATCTAGAAAGCAGGAAAGCTAACCTAGCCTAAACTAACCAATGCAGAGACTTGGTTAAACAAAACCATTCACTAGACTATTGAAATAGCTACCCTTTCTCCTTAGGGTATTACACTTTGTGCAGTTGATGCTAACAAGGAGAAAGTGGGAAAAAAAGATATACTAAACTATTTGGCAAATCTCCTCCTGAATTTGGTATTCCAGATTACTAACCTTAATTAGATCATAGATGTTGCTCTCCATAGGAGTTTGATATAGCTAGATAAGCCCCTGATCACCAAGAAATGGACCCTTGACATCACCCTCCATTGATTCCTTGAGTATGCATGTCTTGTTTGATCCCATTTGGGCTAGATATCTAATAGGACATCCCCTAGAGAGCATAAAACCAGCCCTTCTTGCTACTCAGCATACATCTTATGAATGTCTTCAGCAGGAAGATCAAGAATTTTCTCCTCCATAATAATTTGGCATATGTTTTCTTCTTTTGCAGTTGGGACATAGTTAACCCTGTGAAACACAAACCCTTCCTCAAGATCATGCAAGCCATTATCCTTTTCAGGAAGATGAGGAACATCAACAAGAGTTGAGCAGAAAGCATCAATTATTAGATCAAAATCATCTTGTTGCTCTAAGTCAGCAACAACTCTATTATCTTCACTTCCACAATTAGAGGGTTCAACTAATGAAATTTTTACTACCTAATCCTGCTTGATATGGAAAGGCATCTCCTCAAATAGATCAGCTAGGCTCTCTCCTTCTTCACTTTCTTTCTTATCTTGAGTCGATTGCTCTAATCCACCCTGATGTAATAAACTTACCTGCTCCTCATGTTCATCATGAAAAATTACACCTAAAAGATAAAAATCATCTTCTTTCTGGTGGCCTGAAATGCTATGAGGTGTAAGGGGCTCTTTAGGAATTGGTTCATAGGATTTTATCTGCTGCAGGACTGGTTCACTGTCACTTAGGAAGTGAAAAATTTTAGGTGTCTCCTTTCGTAACACTTCTGACCTTTCTCCATTAGGAAGCTCATAGTTCAAGAGGACAAGTAGAAAATCTATAGTCTTCTTCTCAAAAAATGGGTTCAGGTGACTGCCAACTACTTTGATGTTTTATGTTGGGACTATCTTCTTGACTAGATTATAGAGATGGAAAGGTCTCTTCACCAAATTTTTCTTCTCACCCTGATGTCTTCCTTGACATGGTGGTCTGCTTTGCTGGTAGGATTTTTCCAAAGCTTGGTACTATTGACTCAAACCTTGACTCTGATTTTGATAAAGCAATGCAACCTCTTGATCCTGCTCATCTATAGTGATCAACTCTTTGGTTAGAGCTTGCAATAGACTCATCATCTCCTTGTTTGTTTCTTGTTGATCACTTTTCACTTTGAGTAGATCTTGAGGAAGGTCATCTATGGATTTCCCATAGCTAGTACTGGCCTGAGGCTCTATTAATGTACATATGGGAGTAAATGGAGGCATCTACAGAGGTACAGTGGGCTGAAGATTGGGAGAGATAGGCATGGGTGGCCTTGGGGTTATCATACCAGCCTGGATCAAATAATTTTCGGCCTTTACAGCTAAATCAAAAGCTTTAGGTAATGAAGTACCTCTTAAAGATTGAATCATGATAGATATATCACTAGTTAGGCTTCTTAAAAAATAAAGGAAAGCACAATCTGTTGAAGGCCTTATATTCACTGGAATCCTATTCCATGTCTTGAGGAATTTTCCATTAAAATTAGTCATCAACTCTTGAGGATCTCTCCTTATGGTTTGGAGTTTCTCTACTAGAGACAAAGAATCTAAATCATCCTTAAAGTGTTTGTTGAGGAGGTCTCCAAGTCTATCACATGAAGTAATGGAACCAACTGCTAGATTTCTAAACCATTCCAGGGCCTTACCTTTAAAGGAGGCAGCCAGTAACTTGGTGGTGGCATCTTCTTGAGTTATATTATGTATGCTAAAGATGGTGGCCACATCTCTAATGTGTTCAAAAGCTATTGTCTATCCTTCACTTGTGAAATCATGTATACTTTTTAGTGCTGTCAGGGGCACATCATGGTGTTGGGAAAAATTCAATGAACTACCCTAATTAAAGGGTGCAAATGCAAATTGTCTTGCCATCAAAAGGGTCTATTTTCTTCATAAGCTCTATCAAAAATTGGGTCACTAATCTTCAACACCAATGGAGTCACCAAATATACTTGAATATTAACCTTTGAAAGGTCTATATTATGCAATCAGTATATCAAAGATTGCATAATTTTTAACATGAATCTAAACTTCAGTCCCACTGAGCATGCCAGAATTTTTATACACTGAGTTTGTGCCTTTTTTTCAATCTCTCTTGGTCTTGATAACTCCATATAACATGGGAATCATCTCAAGGTTGTGGGACCTTTGCTAACCGAGATGAAACCTCTAGGTTCTAGGCTCATTCCTCTTGGATTATCACCTTAGTCTTCTCTTAAATAGGAAAGTAAAATTTGAGGGGAAAGGGATAGAAGGAGTTCATGAAATGGAAATAATAGGAAAGCAAACTACCTACTAGGTGATGCACTGAAATTAGGGTTTGGATCTCAGTATAGAAGAATGAGACCAATGGAGGAATTAGGTCTAATAAGTCACATCTCACTAGATAGGCTTGCATAAGTGTTTCATAAGTGGGTCTGAACAGAAGACTTAACCTATGACATCCAAAAAAACATCCTTTTTTGCAACTCATTGTAGGAATGAGACAAGACTACTAGGGGCTATAGCATACCCACAAAACATCTAAATCAGATCAGACACAGTAACACACAAAATCATAGAAAGTGAGAGAGACTAGGAACCCCAATTTCCATTGAAAACATGCATAAACCTCAATCCAATAAGAGAAAAACTCAGACAAGGAAGCATAGGGACATGAAAAATTGTCACAAAAATACTCCTGAAATGTTTGAATTCATCAATGGGAATTATAGAATGTGGGAAACTAGGGGGGCAGGAAGAAATGCCACAAATAGCTTCCCAAGAAAGAGTCTTTCCTTTTTATAAAATGTGAATTCTAAGCACTAAGGCTCTCAAAAAATAATATATACAACACTCACTTCATGCAGGTAGGAGTCCAAAATTAACTAGGGTTACAAATTTATAATTTTATAACAAATCCTAGGGTACTGAGAACTAATGCCAAGTTTGATCATAAATATCTCTCTACAACATGGCCGATCAAATTTCAAGTTGCATGCCTATCCTTGTAAGTCCACTGAGCCATCAAAGCTCACAATCTGATCAGATACTAGAAAGGACCAAAAGACAGCTATCTAAATCTCTCTATAAATTTTTTAGCTACAACCACCCCTGAGATCATCAATTTTTAGCTACTTGCACTTGCAAGTATCCCTGTAGAAGAAAACCCACCAAAAATTGGCCGCACCACCTTGATAAAAACACTGGTCGCATGATCGCATGAGATGAAAAGCCTTCATGTGATCATGCGACTGGCTTTTGAAAATCCCATCCTTGCCACATAGGACACCTGGCCCATAAAATCTACCATCTCAGTCAATCCCATGACCGCACCATAGGAAACACCTAAGAATCCAACGGTGGTCGCATGGGATCGGAAGATCCCATGCAAACATGTGACCACCATAGATCTTGCATCTACGAGGGCCCATGCTACACCTCTAGCCCACCGTAGATTAGACACATCACCTCTAGAGGACCCACCACTAGTTGTCAAAGTCTTGTTGACCATTGACCACTTGTTGCATGATCGCATGCAGCTAGGAAGGCCTATGTGATCATGCGACCAACCGCAAGATGCCACCCATGACCAATAGAAGAATCCAAATCTGACGGTTGTTGCATGATCTCATGGGATCAAAAGATTCCATGAGATCATATGACAACCATTGGATCTTCATCTACCACCACTCGCAAGCTTTGAGCCCACCACCAACTGGTCGCAGCAGCGCAGATAATGGCTAGTTGCATGTTCACATAGCCTAAGAAAGGGCTATGCGATCATGTGACAAGCATATGCAGCTCTTTAGAAACATCAACTGGGACCCACTTGGTCACGACAGCACACTTAGAAAAATGCCAATCCTAGAGGAAGAAGTGCGAAGATGAGAGGTTGAAAACACAGAGGGTTTTCAAACTAGAGGTCGAAAACATAGAGAGTTTTTGACACTAAACATTTTTTGGAACCCTACGACCTGAGCATTTCCTACAACCAGTCAAACTTGAATATCTCTGTGGGCTTTGTGAAATAAGTGATGCAATCTAAATTGAAGCATGGTGACCTATTGAAGATTATGGGGGTAAGTGCGCAAATCATGAAACCTTGTGGATCAACTTCGCAAGCTAAAGCAAGCTGCAGTAGGGACTGTGGCCAAAATTGAATAACAGGGAAATTTTAGGTAACATTTATAGTTAAAAAAAAAGGTTGAGTCAAGTTGGCGATCATGCCCGCTCTGTGCTCTGCTAGGGTTTTTTCTTTACGTCAAATTTCTACATCCCTTGTCCTTCACTCATTCCACAATTATTGTGAGAAATATTTTAGTATTTATGGCTCTGGCCACTTCTCACCAAGCAGTTGATGCTGGTGCTAGTGTGGTTTTAGATAGCAATGGCACTGCCAAGAAAATGTCCCCACAAATTTATGCCCAAAGTGTTTCACAAGGTATGTCTCAGCCTAATATTATTCTCCCTATTCATGAGTTTAATGATGCTTGCACTTGTCTTGAAACACATACCCTTATTGGCTATTTTCTGGGTCGCAACCCTCTTGAACATGTTATTAGAGATTGGGTTGTGAAATCTTGGACCCCTCATGGAATTCACCTAGATGGCATTCAAAGCCTCACCAAAGGCTTCTTTTTGTTTCACTTCTCAAATCATTCCCATGTGGATGCCATTTTTTTCCAAAGGTCTGTGGAACCTTAGGGCCTCACTTTTAATTTTCCAATGCTCGACTCATGAAATCTCTGTCTCTGATTACAAGAAGTTGAAAGTCCCCATGTGGATAGAGTTTCCTGGTCTTTTCCTACCCCGTTGGCCATTCATGCATGCCATACCGCAAAATCTAGGTAGGGTTATATGTCATGAGCATGATCATTTTCTTAACCCTTGGCCTCAAAAGAGGCTCTACATTGAGGTCGACCTTTCTAGGGACCTCAAAGAGACTATTGAGATTTAGGTTAGCAAGACCACCTTCACCCAAAAGGTGCTTTATCTCAATCTTCCCAACACTTTTTATCATTGTCAATATGTGGAGCACAAGATGAAGGACTACCCTCTTGTAGTACCTCATACCAAGTCTTCTCCCAAGGATTCCGGTTCTCAGCCAGCTGAAGCTAGAAAAAAATAAGAGGGTAAGAAAGATGAATGGGTCATAGTAGGCCACCGTAACAAGCCAAGAAAATAGCCCACTTTTGCTTCCACTTCCCATCCGCCACCTTTGACTAGTGTGGTTTCTTTGAAAACTCTAGCTATCAGGGTTTCAAACCCTGCTTCATAGGGGAAATGAGTCATTGACTCCCATGTTACCATTCCTCAAGTTGGAGCACCTAAGGTAGCCACAAATATTATTTCTTCTGTCTCCTTCTACCATTCTTGTAGCCTTCCTAGGCATGCTGAATTTGGGCTTGAAGGCATGCAGGAAAAATGACTTAATATATTCATGGAGTTTTCTAGTTCTACTTTTTCTCTAGGTTATATATCTAATAGTTTTGATTCCCTTGGGGAAGGTGATGGAATAGACAACACTATTATTACATGAAGTACATCTCATGGAATGTTCGTGGGTTGACATACCTACCCATAAATTTTTTTGTCAGGGATTTGTGTCATCATATTAGTCATCTGGATGTTTTATGCCTCCAGGAAGTTAAGATTTATGGTTTCATGCTTGATGTTTCTTGTAAAGTTATTTGGCCCACAAGCCTTTCTCTCTTTTCTCAGCACAAGGCTGGTCGAGGTAGAGTAGCTACTCTCCTTTCTCCTCATTGGCATTCCTTTTTGGTTATTCATGGTGCTGACCCCATGCAGACTGTTGTTTGGTCCACTTTCATTATTGAGAATCATTCTTTTGGCATAGCTAATATTTATGCTCCCAATGATGTTGTTGAGAGATCTCACCTTTGGCATTGGCTTGTAGATTCTCTTCCACCTGCTACTTGGCTTGTTTGTGGTGATTTTAATATGGTGGAGATGGTGTCTAACAAAGATGGCCTCTTGCCTTTTTGATGAATAGTTGGGGAAGAGAAGCCTGGTACTACATGCGTAATAAATTAGGGATTTTTTATTCCAATGTTGGCCACTGCCCTCTTGATGGGGTTTGGCACACTTGGTCTAATTACAAGGCCTCCTTTGATAGAATTAATAAAAGGCTTGATTGTGCTATGATCTCGGCACAATATTTTTTATCTTTTTCCAAAAAGAAAGTCTTACCGGTCACTCGTCTTATTGATGTGACCTTGTCAGATCACTTCCCCATCCAATTTAATATTATTTGGTAGAAAACTAAGGCTAGGCCTCCCACCATGCAATTTTTCTTTAATACTTCTATCCTTCACCATTCATCCACTATGGCCCACATTCATCAGGTTTGGAACCTTGAGCCTAGGCCCACTCAGTCAACGGGCTGGATTTAATGGTGGAATGATGCCATTAGGTGTAGAGCTCTTTTTTTGTGCATTTATGGTAGACAACTAGCCAAGTATCACCTTAGATCCTATGATCTACAATTTAACCTTGCCAAGTTATGTCATCAGAAACAAGTTGCTTACAACTATGTTGTCATAGGAGCCCAGATCAAAGTTTCTCTCCACTGGTTAAAAGTTGGAGACCAAGCTTCTAAAGATATTTTTCCTACCCTCCATCCTCATCATACTAGTGTGGGAACAACCAAAATTAGAGAAGGCTTCAACCTTCTCACTGATCTTCCTGATGTTTTGCAAGCCTTTGTTCACCATTATGAATAGGTCTTTCCTTCTCAGGGATACTCTCCTACCAGCGAGAAAGCTCTTGCCAAGTGCACCGTGGTTGTTCCTCAGCGTGTCTCCCCTACTCAATATGTCTTCTATGATCAACTACCTTCCTTGCAGGATCTTCATGAAGTAGTGTTTGCCATGGCTGATGATAAAGCACCTAGATGCGATGGATCCCCTTACAAGTTTTACAAAGCCCTCTGGGATGCCATCAGTCCTAATCTTCACAAGGTTTACCTAGAAGCTTATCATAGCCAATCTCTTGGGGGTATTATTAACCAGGGCAATATCAAGTTTATTCCCAAGTTTGGGGATCCAGAGGACATCTGCAACTAGTGGTCTATTACCTTGCTCAATATCTCTTGCAAGATCATTTCCAAGGTGCTAGCTCTCAAGCTCCATCACATGCTACCGTAGATTGTTAGGCCTAAGAAAACAAGATTTATTAAGTCAATATTTATTCTTGACAATATCATTTTCCTTTGGGAGGGTATGGAATGGGCTCGTAAGTCTCATTAGAAATCCCTCTTTCATAAGATCAATTTTGCTAAAGCTTATGATCACATTGAATGGCCTTTTATCTTTTCTATGCTTCACCTATGGATTTTGGATGCATATTTCTTCAATCTGTGTAGATGCTCTTCAATGAATGCTATGCCTGCATTACCATGAATAGCTGCCAATCCTCTACCTTTGGGCTCTTTTGATCCATTTGGCAAAGTTTCCCTCTGGCTCCAGCCTTGTATGTTCTTCCCGCTGAGGTTTTTGGCTACTTGCTTGCTCACTCCATTTCTATGGGAAATTTTTATGGAATCTACTTTCCAGATTCATCTCAATAGCTGGTCAATGGCCATTTTTCCAATGATTCCTTCCTCACTCTGGAATAGGATGAAGAGAATATCAAGGCAACCTTGTAGTGTTTAGACACCTTTTGTCTAGCCTCTAGGTCAGCCATTCAATGGCATAAAACCCTCTACTATGGACAGTCAGCTCTTTCCGAGGCCCCCTAGTTTTCTCAGTTTGGTTGGACTAGGATCCAACATGGGGAAATTTTCCACTTTCTTGGCATTCCCTTTACTTTTCAAGCCCACCCTATAGATCTATGGAATGCAGTTCTTGTCAAAGTTGAAAAAAATCTTACTTACTAGATTATAAAGCCGCTCTCTCTTGCTAGAAAGTTCTGGATTTGCTCCAAGGTCCTGGCAGCCATGCATGTGTACTACTCCTCTTTCTAGGCTCCTGCTAAAGCCTCGTACAAGAATCTTAATAAATTACAAAGGGATTTCCTTTGGGCTTCTGGTATTGACATCAGGGTTTTCACAGAGTTTCCTAGGATTTTTGTTTCCTTCCTAAGGTCTTAGGCAGGCTTGGCTTACTTGATACTTATAAACAAGGTCATGCCCTTTGTGCCAAATGGGTCATCCAGTGTCTCATAGGGAATGAGGCCTTGAAAATTTTTCTTCGACACTGCATTTCCTTAGGATACCCTCTTCACAAGCCTACCTGGAAGGGGATTGGTTTTCAAATCCTCTTGGTTATGAAGGAACCTATTCAAATACAAGGTACTTTTGTCGCTAAAAGTATTTGGAGAGCCTGGTAGTCTATCAAATCCTAGCTCTGCTAGGCTGGAAATGGTTTTTGAGATGGTCTTTCTTTCAACCAGGAGAACATTTGGTGGTCCCCTTTATTTTCCCAACAAGGGATTCCTCTTGGCACAATTCAAGGGGTTAGTGCTTTGTGGTTTTACAAACATGGCATTCAAACCCCAAAAGATATTTTCTCCTGAGCCACCATGAATCTCTACTCTTGGGATGATCTATGGGTTCAATTCTGGCTCATTCGCCCAGATCATCAGACTTTTGACTTGCTAGTTTCGGTCATCCCACCTCATCTCCTACACAAGTTGGGAATTCAATCTATTAGACCTTGGTGGAAGGACTAGAAATGGTACCCTGCTACTCCCTTCACCAGTTACAAGCCCAAACTTGGGTATTCTTGGCTTGTATCCCATTTTCCCATGATTGATTCTCTCAACTAAAAATGGCATACTTATTCTTCTTAGAAGAGTTGGAGATGGAATTTTCATACCATTTGGGATTCTATCACCGAGCCTAAGATTGCTCATTTTTCTTGGTGTTTTTTGTACCATGGCTTGCCTTTGGAAGCTAGACTCGGGCATTTAGGTGTTCCTGATCCTAAATGCCCTTTTTGTGGTCATTCTAAGATGCTCATGCACATTTTCTATTTTTGTCGTTGTGCCCAAAATTATTGGGTTTTCATCCACGACCTCTTTGCTCATTTTAGGCCTGAAGCCTTTTCATGGCACATGGCGCTTCTTAGTGATTCCCCCAGAATGCCATCCCAATACACCCAGATATGGCATGCTTTCCAGATGGAGATATTATTTACTTTGTGGAAAGAACAAAATGTTCTTTTTTCTCATAGTTCTCTGGATATTCATGTCTCTCTTTATGCTAAGGCATGTATTTGTAATAATGTCATGATGTCAATTTAGGTACAAGTGGATAAGGTGGCCTTAGAGGTCTACCATTTACAGGAGCTACTCTAGCACTGGGGCAATGCCCCTTGTACTATGGGTTGAGTCCCTCTAGATCCTCTCTCGGTTGACCGCATGTCACCCAGGGGTCACCGTTATAGCCGGAGTTCCTCTACTAGATACTCCAAGGCTCCATGCTAGTGGTGCTGCCACTCCACCTCTCCTCCTCCTCCTTGGAGGGATGCAGGTTCTAGCTGGCCTCCTGTGCTTGTTTCTACTACTGCTACTATTGCTTGGCCCTCGACCTCTACTCCTGCTTATCAAGAAAAATTCCCTCACCTAACGCTTGTACCTATTTCACCAAGGTGGGAGGAAGGGGAACTGGAAAAAGATGATCCTAAGGATGGCTAGGTCATTCCTGATCAGAATCCTGGGCCCAATGTTTGCGGTAATCCTGATGATAGAGATCCTCCTCCTTCTGCTACTACTATTGTAGCCTGAGGGCTTCTCTTTTTATATTCTTTTTGATGAATAGTTGTATGATTATAGCCTAGTTGTTGAGTGACTTGCAAGGTGATTTCTTCCCCCGACCCCTTTTTTGTGAATACTATACTTTTATATTTATTAATAGAAAAGGCCTCTATTCATCAAAAAATATTTTATTTATAGTTTATTAAAATTAATATTTAATCAATTTACTATTAAATAAATTTTTATGATTCACAATTTCTAATTAAAAATATCCATCAAATAAATTTGTGGATAGTTTCTTTCTTTTGTGTAAATAAATATTAAATGTAAAATCTTATAAAACTCTTTAAATTAAAAATAAAATGTAAAAACAATATCAAATCTGATAATGTTAGATTACAAATTTTAAACTTACAAGTTCATTGTAACAGTGATCATAGCTTAAAAAAATATTCTCTAATTTTTAGACTAGTAGATTTTAAATTAAAATTCCTCAATTTAACTTCTTATATAGAAATAAAATAAAATAATTTCATTTAAATTAAATTTCTTAAAAAAATTAAAATCTTATATTTTTTATACTTTAATCTTTTATGATAGATTATGGTTAAAATGATTATAAATATTTTATATATAACTATTTAAAGATATTTATGATTATTTTATTTTTATGACTAGGTCTATAAAATTTATGCCAAAAGTTAGCAAGCAGATCCAAATACCACAGTAAATTAACATGGTTAATAATAGATTCATTGTTAGAAATTAGATCATATATAACGCATGCTTGAATTTTGGCCAAGGGTGACCCATCATTCCACTTAAAAGAAAGGAACCTATGAGAGTCAGGATCAGCTAAGGAGGGTACTCCAAGGGTCAAACAAACTTTCTTGATCATAAAGTAAGTTTTTTTCTGGGTATGAGGAAAATTATAAGTAGTGCTGAGATCATTCCAATTGATCAAATCATCAATTCAATGAAGTATTTAATACTAGATCTGGCCTAGAGCTTGGCCAAGTAGCCTTGACTAAGAGATAAGGGCATATTAGCATGATAAAGGTTCCACTATCTAGATCTTTCCCCATGAAGCATACCATTCTGCAAACATTAGAGCTACTAATGAGATGCCTAATGTGTTCCCAAGATTTCCAAATGGATTTAAAGACACACAAACCTTGCACAGAAATAAGAAAAATACTTGCCACAAGATCAACAAGGGGAAGGGCTTTCCAAGACTTAGCCTTCTTAGGAACACCTGTTTCAATATTATTTCTAATCAAGATTTTATAGGGCTCCATGCCATCAAGGGCATGAAAAATAATTTCACAGTGAGGGTGATGCCATGAGTTTTGAGATCTTTCAACCTAAGGCCACTAATCTTTTTAGCCATGTGAAACTAATTCCAATTAACAACATGCATCTTGTTGCCACCTTTACCATCAGATCAAAGGAATTGTCAGATAGTCTTTTGGATATCAAGGATTTGATAGTTATTGAACAACTAGGCAAAGGAGTAATACAGGCTATAAGAAGAAAGGATCTTTTGGAAAACTTGGACTCTACCAGCAAGGGAAAGGAATCTATTATTCCACTTATGAAACTTCTTGTCAATCTTTCTTTTTACCCACTGCCACATCTCTTTGAGAGAGGGTGAAATAGAGAATGAAATACCAAGGTAGTGAACAACTTTGTTGGGGTGTTCCCATTGAGACTCATAAGAACTAAGCCAATTAGGAGGATCATCCTTCCAGCCAAGAAGAATACATTTAGAAATGGAGATTTTTTCACCTCACATAGAACCAAAAAGCTTAATCTTTTGAACAAGGAAATCAATATTTTGGGGTGAGAGCTCAATAGATAGGGTAGTGTCATCCACAAACTGAATGTTGAGAAGGCTAGAGTTATCAGGGAGCATAAATCCTTTAACACAATGGAAAAGAGAGCTATCTCTAAGGAGATAAAATGGAGCATTAGAGATAATGACAAATAGAGCAGGGGCAAGTAGAGAACCTTGCTAGATGGATCTACTAAGTTTAATACTATGGGATAGGGAACCATTAATCTCAAGTTGAGTGGAGGCATCCTGAAGAAGGAACTTAACATGGTTACATAAATTATCTAGAAAACCAAACTCTTATAACATAATAATGATAAAATCCCACTCCACATGGTCATAAGCCTTCTCAAAATCTAAAATAAACATGGTAGTATCCTGGTTAGAGGCCTTAGCCCAATCCATGGCTTCTTAGCTCATGATAAGGTTATTAAGGATGCATCTTCCCTTAATAAATCTAGTTTGATTAGGGTAGATGAACTTAGGGAGGATATTTTCAAGGTGAAGGGCCATAAATTTAGCCAAAGTTTAATAAGAAACATTGAGGAGGGTGATAGGTCTCCAATTCTTGATCAAGGCCTTATCACCTTCCTTGGGAATTAACTTAATGATCCCTTTGTTAATATCAGCACCAAGATTGCCTTTTTCAAAAGCTCCGAAGTAGAAATTGTGGAGCTCATTGGAAATCTAATTCATATTGGCCTTATAAAACTCATCAAGGAGACCATCCTGGCCCAGGGCTTTATCGGGCTTTAGAGAGTTGATGGGAGTAGTTATCTCTTCAATAGAAACCATTTGATTGAGGAGGAGAGAGTCTTCAGTGGAAATTTTAGAGGGGATCATGGCTCTTCAGTTCTCCCTAATGTCCCTAGCATTTGTATTGTCTTATAAAGTGAACAAGTTAGTATAGAACAGCTCAAAGGCATCCCTAATAGCAGGAAAATCTATGATATCTTTGTTGTCAATAATTGGTCTGTCAATATTTTCCTTGGAATATTTGTGGTTCAAGAGATTAAAGAATATTTAAGACTCTTTCTCTCCAAATTGGAGCCACTACATGCGGGCCCTAATCATAGCCCCACAAATCTTAACCTATTGGTGGTTTCTAAGGGCTTCCCTAGCATGCACAACTTGGAAAACCATATGAGCGCAATTAGGGTTATTTTGAATGTATAACTCTAAGGAATGAAATTTATTGGTGAGTAATTTCTCAACAAACCTAAAATCTTTATCCTTTTTTTGGCCAACATTTTGCAACATTCTTTGCCAAGAGTTCACGTTGTAGTTCCATCTAGCCATATGTGAGGAAAGGGACCAATTATAAAGGTTGATAAATCTGATCATATTAATGGATGAGAACACATCCTAATCCTTAAGGAGGGAGGTATTAAGGATAAACTTATTAGGCTTGGAGTCTTGGATACTCACAACATTTCTGACATTAATAAGAGTAATGATAGGGTGATGGTCAGACAAAGTCATAGGCCTAATAGAAATAACACTACCTTGGGCATTAGCGAGGAAGGAAAAATAGTCTTTTTTAGCATAAAAATGATCCAGTCTGGAATAGATTCTATTTGCACCCTTCTAGAAACTACACTAGATGTGCCATAGGGTGAAGGAGGAAAAGTGAAGATCCTCCATCGGATCAAAAAGGGACTTAGAGAGCTTCAAAATATTCCAATGTACTCTTTTAGAGGTATTCTAAATAAAGGGAAAGCCTCCAGGATTATCAAAGCTATTCTCTGTCATATTGAAATCTCTGGATAGAATCTAAGGGATGTTGGGTAGAGATCTAAACCAATCCCAAAGGACAATCTATCCATGCAATCATTAGGAGCGTACATAGAATAGATCCCAAAGTGAGTACTTTTAAGGTTGATAGAAATCCAAATAGCTCTATTACATGGGGAAATACCTATGTCAGTGATAAGATTAGCCCACCTGGGGTTGATAAGAATCCCAACACCACACCTACCTCTAGGGTGATTAGAGAAATTTTTTAAAATGACCTCTTTAAAGATAAAAGAAAGTGTGATCTCAAGTGTAAAACTAGTAGCTTTAAGTTCTTGTAAGATTACAAAATCAGTATCTTTATGCATGTTAAAAAGCCTCTTAATAATATACTTCTTGTCAGGCAACTAGAGCCCTCTCACATTCTAGGATATGTACTTCATCATAAACAGAAGTAAAATTAAAAGCTACTGGTAGCCTTGGAGCTATAGGGGTTCAAGGTGAAATCAGGGCAGTTAGGAGGTGTCGCTCCCTTCTTTTTGTTTTTGGACCCAAGAGGTCTCCCTTTCTTCTTAGCCATGGTAGTACAATCCATGGGTTCATCTTCCTTCTCACTTGGAGTGCTTCCAGGCTAAAGATCACTGATACCACATTCCTCCTAACCTAAGTAGGGGGTAATTTTTCTATTTTCCAAGAAAGATTCAAGAGATTCATTGAAAGAGGGGGAAGCATTTGAGAACACCTCATTAGAAGCCTCAATGTTAGCAAGAATGACATGAATAACATAGGAGTCATAAAGCTCATGGAACACTTTTGGGGAAACATTCATGTCAATATTGTTATGAACACCCACAGGTTGTGAAAAAAAGGGGTTCATAGAAGAGGAACCCAAAGGGGTTCTAGAACTACATGACATTTTAGTAGGGCCAGATCCAGTGTCAATACCAATATTGCCATGACTGGTACCCTCAAAATTATTGACAATATACTTGACCTTGGAGATATTTGAAGACCGAGATGCATCTGAAGGGTGGGGGGAAGCATTAGTTAGAGGAGTATTATGTTTAATGCTAGATCTAATTATTTTAACCAGAAGTTGTTGAGCATTATTCCTTCTACGCTTCTTGCTGATGGCTAATTGAAAGTCATCCTCACAAGGAGAATCATTAGTATCCATGGAAAAGAAGATAGTTGTGGAAGGCACAAATTGAAGGGGGCTAGGGTTTGAGCAACCAACACAAGAATTTCCCAAAATCAGGCCCCAAGCAGTGATTCCAAGGTCACTTGATCCTCCAAATGGGTTCTCCAAATTAGGGTTAATAGAAGATGATTCCTTAGAGGGAAAAAGATATTTTTTGGTTCCAACAGAGTACGATAGAGTAGAGTCAGGGAGTTTAGAGTACATAGGAGCTGAGTTTGGGGGCTTGGAATCACTCCCCACATTTTTTTGTTTAATGATACGGTAATTTTTCCTCTGGTGCCCTTCCTTTTTACATACAAAACTAGCATTCAAACCCCCTAGGGTTTTAATGCGATAAGTGAATTCTTCATTTTTGATCCTAACGTTGAATAGCTATTTTAAATTATTATTAGCTAATGTAAGTAGTTAATCCATAATCATTAAAATTTTCTATAGGATTATATATTTTTATTAGTTTTCAAAAATATATTTTCACTCTTAGGCTCCACTTCCTTGCTACTACTCATTGTGATTCTCTCTCTACATTTTTTTTTAATAATAATGGATATATTAGAAAAAATAGGTTGAACATATTATAAATCACACCCTAGTAGATCAAGTTGGGTAAAACTAGGACATAAAGAATTATACACTTGCCTTACCTTACACATCCATGAATAAGTGTCTACACTATCATTTATATAGAAATAATAGTACTGATATTAACAAAAATATGATATTTAGATATAAAACCTCATCCAAATCATCAAAGTGTAGATTCAATTGAAGGAAATAATATTTTAAAAAATATTAAACAAAGCCATTAGGAAACACAAGTTGTAGGTAGGAAAATCGGTGTATGGATAGCACCATTTTTGGTGTACATCTCTTGAGGGAGAATATTCCCTATGTTTTTCTTTTCAATACTTATTTTCCCTATAATGAGGTGTCTATGGTTTTTTTTGAGCTATGCAAGGGAGTTTAAGGTTTTCTTATATTTTTTGGGGGGTGTTTGTTATGGATTTTAGTGGTAGTTCTATTGTTTTATGACTATGTTTGGTTTTTTCCTATTGTGTGAGAGATATTTTATTAGATCCTTTTGGTCCTTGGTAAGATTTCACTTCATAAACATGGACAAATTAGTTTCTTAGGTTGATTATTAATGTGGACATTTCATGGTGGGTCTTCTATATTTTTGAGAGGACATTTTTGTGTGTGCCAATGTTTGCAATTTTTGTCTATGATTAGTTTGTGTGGATGTTTGTGCCTTTATTTCATATCAATGGGACCTTGCATGGTTTCTTAGAGAAACTTCATTGATTTAGAATCTCCCCTTCAAGGATGTAGTGGTAGGGAGAATCTCCTTTGTTACCATGTAATTGTTTTTTACCATGTGGTTGAATAACAATATTATAGAGGAATGCTCTTCTCAAAATGGAGGATTTCAACCTTCAAAGTTGAATGACTGTATTGAAAGTATTGAACATATGCTTGTGCTTGTTAGTAAACCCATTAATGTGAAGGAATATGTCAACCATTTGATCAATCATGCCTTGATTTGAAAATTCATGGATATATAAGTTTCATTACCCATTTTAAAAAATTAGGCTCATTGCAAATCAAACTTGAAGCCTTAACTTGAGGTGATGATAGTTTCCAATAAAAAAATTTTAGTGGTGTCTTCATTTATTTCAAATAGAAATAATGCTTCCAAAGGGGGGTACATTATTATAATCAGTGTGGGAGTTTAATTAAGCTATCACATGCTTAGTGAAACCATATGAAGGATCTTCCTTAAAGGGTTCTAGTTTAGCTATGACTTATATGATAATCACTAGAATTTAGTGATGTTCAACATTTTTCATATAGTCTTGATACCACTTGATAAACTAGTGGGCCCATTACAATAAACTATGGACAAAAATTTAGTCATTTATGCCCTTTTTTAGTGAAATTAATATATCACATTTTTTGTTAATATATTCATTTGTAGTGGATACATCATAAATCTAATCTTACAGGACCTTAAAGTAATAGGTCATCTGATTTACAACCAAAAAAAGATAAATAAAAATAACCTATGGTGGAAGATAAAGAGGGACTTATCCAAGTCAATAGCTAAAATAAGGAAAGACAATGGGAGAGTACTCTAAACAATAACTAGATTAGTTCAATGAGGTGACTAGAGGGATTCATTTAGGTAAGGAATCACTAAGTATGAAATTTTTTTTGATGATAATCATTATTATTTTTATCTCATCATTTGGAGGCCTAGATTTTGTAATGGACACAAATATTCCCTTCTTAATATTAGGTGGCTAGTGACTAGTGGGTGCAAAGAGGTGAAATATTTTATAGGTTTAGAAAGTTTATTGGTTAATCTAGGGAAGGACCATTAGGATATTGTTAAAAATAAGGGAACCTCACTTGCAATAGGGCTACAAAAAATTCTCAAAAGGGGTTGTCTTGAGAAGCCTTTATGGTGGTAAGAAAAAACTTAAAAGGTAAAATTAATTGTTGAGACATTGCTCAAATTTGATTTGTTCAGAACTATCAATTCTCATTTATCTTCATCTAATAAATTATAGTTCCTTTATGGGATGTAAGGTATTTTTTGGAGCTTTTCCTTGTAGGACCAAACTTGAATCAATAGATGGGCTTGATTCTCATGGTAGGCACTCAATTTTGACAAGAAAACAGTCCAATTGATGAGGATTGAAAGGAATCCTCCTTCTTCTTTGAGCTCCACATCACTTAGGTGGGTATTGCCTTATTTGCACACTCAAGAAACCCCATGATAAACAATAGGCCTACAGATAGATTATTGTGGAATAGTCTTCAAACCCTTTTGGGTATACTGTACCATAGTGAAAATAATTCTTATGCAATAGCCCTATTTGCATAGAATGAATCTGAAGACTAGAGAGGACCTATACTAACAACATGAAAGGGAAAGGGTGGAACTAAATCTAAATGATTTAAAGATGGGTTGAAAGGACCCTTGAGATGCCCTAAGTCCCCATAGACCAGTGCCTTGTCCAATGGGCCACAGAGTCAAATACCCTATTGGAATAGACAGCTATGAAACAAGAAGACAAAATACTCAATGTGTTGATGCCTAGAACATCAATCACACACCATGACCAAACCTCACTTTAACAACCCACCTGTGTATCCAAGTATGTTATTACCCATCCAAAGGCTTTTAACCCTCCCCTTAGAAGAGACCTATAAATAGATAATACATTAACCAACATCCACTGGAAGACAAGCATGACATATCTTTGACACCTCAGCTCATACATACATGAAAAATAATCCTAAAATAGTTATCTCTATGAAGACAATTCCACTTGCAAACACATGGGAAATGAAAACAAAAAAATTAAACACCCTTGATGTATGATTAATGAATTCAGAATTCAAATGGAGATAGCTTGGTAATAGTAAGAGTAAATTCAATCCTCATACATAAGACAAATTAATTACAATACATATCATATTCTCTGAGCCAAAAAAGGAAGAAAGAACTATTAGGAATGAATGCAAAGTATTTTGGCAGTCATTCTATAGCAGTTTTTGTTGCATTCATCACTTGGATTGTCATTGATGTCAACACAGTGATATTCTAGATATTAATAGGAAAGTAGGTACAGTTTTGTTTTTCCCACATGTTGTATTGCAGATTGGCTTTTGCACAGTTGATGGTATGTTTTTTGGTTTTTTATTAACCTATGGTTAACAGCACAAAAATAAATTCATTCATTTGTGAGAGTTATGAGCATTTTGGTGAAAATAGTGTTTAGACAGTGTTTCTGTGAAGCGATGTTCGAAAATCAGAGGATATCTCTTAGCTGGGATGGAATCTGATTTTTTGTAGTTAAAGGGATGTTGGAGACTCATTAATGATGACATGGTTCATAGCACAAACTTTGAGGATATGGTTGGAGAAAGTTACAGTGTCTGGAAGCTGACAGTTTTATGTGAATTCTATGTGTAGCGTGTAGAATTTATTATTTTGTAATTGAGGACCGACTCATTTGTAATTATTTGAGTTTTGTATATAAGAAGGAATTTTTTCCTTGTTTTAATGTGTACTATGAATATTGAGAAGAGAATATATGCATGAAGTGAAGAAAAGAACTAATTCAGTGATGAAGGAAGACTTGTGAGTACAAAGATCTGGAATTGTGATTTTGTGTAGCAGAGAGTGCAGTTTTGGCACAGTGTGAAGGAGGTAATATATTTCATATTATTCTATTGAATAATTCTAAGATCTTTTGGACAGTGGGTTTAGAGATCTTTCCTTGAAGCTGTTTGGGCAGTGGGTCCTTCTGTCTTCCATAAACTCTTAACCGGGTTAGAATCTTTTAACAAGGATTCAAAATCTCCTAACAGGGATTTATATGTACTGAATGTATTTCATAAGACTCCTAACAAGGTCCATCCTCTAACAAGGAACTTTCATATTTTTGCATCATTTTGTGGGCATCATTCCCACCGGGGTTTACTCTTTTCAAGAGGTTCCCTAGTCAACATATCTTGTGTTATTGTGCAATTGTGTATGGTTATCTTTCTATGGTTGATCAATACATTACTTATATTGTTTAAAGCTATTGAATGGTTAAATTATCTGATAACTGATTCACCCCCCCTCCCCCTCTCAGTTATCTTGAGGATCTTTACTTTCTAACAATTGGTATCAAAGTAGTAGGTCCTTGAAAGAAAAGTTTAACAACTTAAGGAGATCCATGGTGAATTTCAAAAAAGAAAGCCCTAAGTTTGATGGAGTAAATTTTGACAGCTGGAAAGAAAAGATGAAGACACATCTATTGTGTTTAGGACCAAGTTATTGGTTGATTACAAAGAATGAGAAGACTATCATTGAGGAAGACAATCTAGAGGTAGGAACTAAAGATAAAATAGATGTATTCATGTGTAACATACTTGTAAGAGAAGCACTTTTGTTAACACTACCGGAGAATGAATATAGTCAGGTAAGATGTTTGAAAACATCTCATGCAATTTGGAAAGCTTTACATTCTACTTTTGAAGGTGATGAACATACAAAGAAGGCTAGATTATATAATTGGATTTGTGCATTTGAAGATATTAGAATGATGGAAGATGAATCTATTAGAAGCTATATTGGTAGGATGTCTGAGATTGTAATAGGAATAAAGTCTTGTGGAGGTGACAAGACAAAGAATGAAGTGATATGGAAAATTCTGAGAACTTTGACACCAGTATTCAAGCAGACAACGTAGATGATTGAACAAGTGATACCTTGTACATCAAAATTTTCAAGAGAGACTCTTCTTGGAAGATTAGAAATAGAAGAGATGAACTTGAGATTATTAGGAGAGCTACCTAGAATGGAAACAACATTCAGTGCTCTTAACATTAGACCTACAAGGAGTACTAGTGTGAATGGAGATTATGCCAGTAGTAGCAGATCTGAGGAAGATAAGAAGATTGAAGAAGGTATTGCATTACTTGTAAAAAGAGAACCAGATGGTAAGAAAATCTTTAAATGTTGGACTTGTCAAGAATATGGTCATTTTGCATCTAAATGTCCTAAAAGAGTTAAGAAGTATAGAAGCAACTTTAAACCTAGGAGATCTAAAGAATGTTATTATGCAAATGATGAAGATCTTGAAGCGGGAATTGAAAAACATTTAAGTGACAATGATAATGATAACTTTGAGGAAATAGGATTTGTAGCAATTAAAGAAGAAAGTTTTGAATCTGATAAAAGGGAAGAAAAAGCATTAGTTTCACAAGTTGAAAAGAAATCTGATTGGATTATAGAAAGTGGTTGTTCACATCATATGACTGGAGATAAAAGAAAGTTTATTAAGTTAGATAATTATGATGGAGGAATTGTTAGAGTTGGTAACAATGCACCTTGTTTGATTAAGGGTATAGGATCTATTACTCTTGATGGAAAGACTAACACTGATTATGTTTACTTTGTTGATGGATTGAGACATAATCTACTAAGTGTTGGACAATTGGCTGATAAGGGTTATCAAGTTTGGTTTTCTGAGAAAACTTGTGTGATAAAAGATAAAGATGGAAATCTGATTGGAAAAGGATTCAGAACCAGAGGTAATGTATTTCAGTTGAATCCTACTGAGATGACATGTTTGATAACTAGGATTGATGACAGTTGGTTATGGCATAAAAGGTTTTGTCATATAAACTTTGATAATATTGTCAAGGTGAGCACTACACTTGCGGTAAGAGATTTACCTAGAATTATGAAACCTACTAACATGATTTGCAAAGAATGTATGATGGAAAAGCAGAAAAGGATTTCATTTCCCAACAAGAAGCTCACATCGACAGAGAAGCTGGAGATTGTTCATACAAATTTGAGTGGTCCTACTAGGACTAGAGGATTCTATGGAGAAAGGTATTTTATGATTCTTGTTGATGATTTTACAAGAATGATGTGGATTGCATTTTTGAAAGAAAAATCTGAAGCATTTGATAAATTTAAGATCATGAAAAGCAAAATTGAGAATGAATCTAGAATGAAGATTAAGTGTCTAAGATCTGATAGAGGTGGTGAATTTACATCTAGAGAGTTTAACACCTTTTGTGAAATGAATGGTATTAAGAGACAACTTTCAGCCCCTAGAACACCAGAACAAAATGGTATTGTAGAAAGAAGGAACAGGTCAATAACTGAAGCAGCAAGAGCTATGTTGTTTGAAAATGATTTGGCTAAGACTTTTTGGAGACAAGCAGTGAACACAGCAGTATACACTATGAATAGAGTACAAATCAGAGCAGATACAAACAAGACACCTTATGAATTATGGTTTGGACATATAGCCTCAGTTAAGTATTTTAGAATTTTTGGAAGTAAATGTTATATAAATAGAGATGATGATATAGGAAAGTTTGATCCTAGAAGTGATGAAGGAATATTTCTTGGATATTCTTTAAAAAGCAAAGCATATAGATGTTATAACAAAAGAACTAAGACTATTGTTGAAAGTACAAATGTAAAAGTTGATGAGAAGTTTAAAATTTAGGAAAGAATGCTTGATTATGAATTTGATGGAGAAGCACAACCTCAGCCTAACATTGAAAATGCATAATTATTTTTTGAAACTAACAGTGATTTGCTGAATGAAAGTCATACTGAAGAAAATAGAGAAGAAAACAGAGAAGAAAGCAGAGAAGTATCTACAGTCGGAACAAGATCAGTAACTATGACACCTAACAGGTATACTTCAAGACATCACCCTGTTGAGCAAGTTATTGGAAGTTTAGATAGAGGAGTTTTGACTCAAAATAAGGTACATTTATGTTTTATTTCTCAAATTGAACCTAAGACTACTAATGAAGCTTGTGAAGATGAACATTGGATTAATCCTATGAAAGAAGAACTAGAGCAAATTGAAAAAAACAAGACATGGGAATCGGTCCCTAGACCTAAAGACGAGAATGTGATTGGAACAAAGTGGGTATTCAGAAACAAGATGAATGAACAAGGAGAAGTGATAAGAAACAAAGCAAGATTGGTATGTAAAGGATATTCACAACAAGAAGGAATTGACTATGAAGAAAATTTTGTACCTGTGGCTAGACTTGAAGCAGTGAGAATGTTTCTAGCATATGCAACTTACAAGAAATTCAGAGTGTATTAGATGGATGTGAAGTCAGCATTTTTGAATGGTGAATTGAAAGAAGCATACATTGAGCAGCCTGAAGGTTTTCCTTTGACACAAGAAGGAGATATGGTATGTAAGTTAAAGAAAGCTTTATATGGATTAAAACAAGCACCTAGAACTTGGTATGCAAGATTGGATAAGTATTTATTGAAATTGGGATTTATAAAAAGAACAATAGATAGTAACTTATACACAAAATAAATTGAGAATGGTTTGTTAGTTATAGTTATATTTGTTGATGATATTATCTTTGGAGGAGAAGATGAAGCTAGTGACAAATTTGCAGATGAAATGAAGACTGAATTTGAGATGAGCATGATTGGAGAAATGAAATACTTTTTGAGATTACAGATAACACAAAGCAAGGAAGGTATATTTGTAAGTCAGACTAAGTATTTGAATGACTTATTGAAAAGATTTGGAATGGAAGATTCTAAACCTGTTGGAACACCTATGGTAACCAGACATAAGTTATCTAGCAAAGCTGAGACACCAGTAGTTGAGCAAAAAAAGTACAGATCTATGATTGGAGGATTATAGTACTTGACACATACAAGACCTGATATAGCACATTCAATGGGGATTGTAGCAAGATTTCAAGCTGAACCTAGAGAATCACATTATGTAGCAGTAAAGAGGATACTAAGATATCTGAAAGGAACAATGGATTATGGATTATGGTATGAGAATTTTGATGATTTTACTTTATGTGCCTATACTGATGCAGATTGGGGAGGCAACGTTGATGACAAGAAAAGCACCAGTGGTGGAGCCTTTTTTCTTGGAGGAAAATTGGTCTCTTGGCTAAGTAAGAAGCAGAATTGTACTTCACAAAGCACAGCAGAAGCAGAATATGTTGCAGCAACAAATAATTGTAATCAGATTATTTGGATGAAGCAGATGTTGAAGGATATTGGAATAAAGTTTGATGAGCCTGTTGCTATACATTGTGATAACACCAGTACAGTGAGTATGTCAAAAAATCCTATTTTACATTCTAAGACTAAACATATTGAGATCAAGTATCATGTTGTAAGAGAGAAAGTTGCAGAAAAAGAAGTAAGATTGGAGTACATAAGTACAAAGGAGTAGATAGCAGATATATTTATAAAGCCTTTACCTAAGGATACATTTGTGTATTTGAGAGGTATGCTTGGGGTTATGCCCCAACCTATTTTTGAGAATTGATGCAGATGATTGCATTCATCCAGTGGTATATGAGCCCTATCTTTCTTCTAGATTGGATGTTAGAACTTCCTCTATGGGGGAGTTTATGAGCTGAGTCATGAGGACTTTTGTTATTGTATTTTTCTGAAAAGTGTCTTTGGACATTAAGTTGTTGTTGATTTAGTGATGGAATTTCTATCATTGATGTCAATGGGAGAGAGATATACATGAAAAACATTGTGGATTGTATGAGAGAGCTGAATAGGAAAACAAAGCAAGATTTGATTTGATATTTTGCAGTATTGGGTTTTTGGAACATTGGATGTTTTTCATCTATGTTGCCATCAATGCCAATGGGGGAGATTGTTAGGAATGAATGAAAATTATTTTGGTATTCATTCTATAGTAGTTGTTGTTGCATTCATGACTTGGATTGTCATTGATGTCAACACAGTGATATTCTGGATATTAGCAGGAAAGAAGGTACAATTTTGTTTTGTGCACATGTTGTATTGTAGATTGGATTTTGCACAATTGATGGTATTTTCTTTGGTGTTTTATTAACCTATGGTTAACAATGCAAAAATAAATTCATTCATTTGTGAGAGTTATGAGCATTTTGGTGAAAATAGTGTTTAGACAATCTTTCTGCGAAGCGATGTTCAGAAATCAGAGGATATCTCTTAGCTAGGATGGAATATGATTTTGTGCAGTTAAAGGGATGTTGGAGACTCATTAATGATGATGTGGTTCATAGCAAAAACTTTGAGGATATGTTTGGAGAAAGTTACAGCATTTGGAAGCTGACAGTTTTATGTGAATTCTATGTGTAGCGTGTAAAATTTATTATTTTGTAATTGAGGACCGACTCATTTGTAATTATTTGAGTTTGGTATATAAGAAGGAATGTTTTCCTTATTGTAATGTGTACTATGAAGATTGAGAAGTGAATATATGCATGAAGTGAGGAAAAGAACTAATTTAGTGATGAAGGAAGACTTGTGAGTACAAAGATCTAGAATTGTGATCTTGTGTAGCAGAGAGTACAATTTTGGCATAGTATGAAGGAGGTAATATATTTCATATTATTCTATTGAATAATTATAAGATCTATTGGACAGTGGGTTCAGAGATCTTGCCTTGAAGATGTTTGGGCAGTGGGTCCTTCTGTCTTCCATAAACTCTTAACCGGGTTAGAATCTTTTAACAGGGATTCAAAATCTCCTACCAGGGATTTATATGTACTAGATGTATTTTATAAGACTCCTAATAGGGTCCATCCTCTAACAAGGAACTTTCATATTAGTGCATCATTTTGTGGGCATCATTCCCACCGGGGTTTACTCTTTTCAAGAGGTTCCCTAGTCAACATATATTATGTTATTGTGTAATTGTGTATGGTTATCTTTCTATGGTTGATCTGTACATTACTTATATTGTTTAAAGCTATTGAATGGTTAAATTATCTGATAACTGATTCACCCCCCCCTCTCAGTTATCTTGGGGATCTTTACTTTCTAACAAGAACACCCTATATGCAGAGAAGTAGAGAAAATCTATAGGAAAAGGACCCTTCATGGAACCAAAAAGGAACCCTTAGGAACCAAAATTTTAGAACCCTTACACAGTAAAAAATATAGCTGTATATACCCCTAGTTATCTTGGAATCCTACACAAGTTAGGATGCAACAAGCTATGGATAACCATGGTAAGGGTTAGGGTTTCCACCCACCAAAACAATTCAAAGGATTAGAATTCAATACATTGGATGGAAAACCAAGCAACCTGGTCAAGAACAGATCTAAAATTGATCTCCAATTATGATAATTCTCAGAACAATGTACAAAAGATCATAAATCCACCATGAAAACTAGTCTATTCAACCACCTGCCACACACCTCGAGCCATTCATCTCATTCCTTGCATGGTATAGATCTCTGCAATTGATCATCACACCCTGGACCACACTGCAATGGCAAACAAATCATCTCTTACAAACTCCAGTCGCTTCTGCATTGAATTTTAGTCCTTTCTATCACTGAGAAACCCTCAAAAATTTGAATTTGAATTTCAACGGTCATATTCATGGTGCCTGCAACATATCAGCAGTCAATATTTAAATTTGGGCCAACTTTAAGTCCTGACCATTAGATTTCTTTATTTCACAAGCCTTTATGTCTTAACTCAACTATGACCCTTGGGTTTACCTCTAGCAAACATGTGACCAGGCATTTCCAATTCATGAAGTGAAAACACTAACCCATCTTTAACTTTGTGACTTGGTAAATAAAGGAAACCTAACCTATCTCAACAACATCTGGTGAACCGGCAACTGAAGGGAATCGACCATTCGCGTAATACTTTATACTACCACTAGATATTTTAGTGATTACTTGAATACATAGTCGTCGAATCACCAGTCAATTTAGAATATCGTCATCTTACCTTATGAATGAGTGAACCCACTTAGAATTTATCAGGCCGCTAAACTTTAGACCCCCACCTAGGCCCACTTTATGCCACTTGTCACTACCTCATTTTCTGCCCATGCTCGGTCATCTCTGACATAGGACCCACCCACCTAAGCCTTTGAAAATGGATGGTAGGTGTAAGATCTCATGGCTCTAACACAACCCATGAGAACTTACACCAATCATAGATTTTTTCCCCATCACTGACCTTTCTGACAATGGCCCCACCTCATCCTCTTGCTTAGTCAATCAAAAACTAACACCTTAGTCATGAATCATCAAGTAGTCCCACTAATTTTGGAAAACCTTTAATGTTCTATCCATTTGGTGAACAAGTGACTAAAGAAACCCTCGCCCATTCACGAGAACTTGGAGAGCACCGCTAAATCATTTGGCTACTACACAAACATTGTTCACCAAATTGCTAAGTCTTTAGACCCTTCACTAAAACATCACGTGAACCGGTGAACTAGGCAAACATTTGTCAGAACCACCAAAAGGCTGAGAAATTTACCAGGCCTGCATCAAGAAGATCGACGACTATCTCATCTTCTAATAGACCTCCCAGATTCCATCAGATTACATGCCCACTATCGGATGAGGAATCTTACCTGCCCTGACAACCCTCTGACATTGGATGATATCAACGACTATCACATAATCTCAAGCTTTTGAGATATTCAATAAGAACTTACACCATTCATTGATTCATTGACAATATCAGGACCCTCTGACATGCTCGATATCGGGACCCACCGACAACTTGCCCAGTCACTACATCATGGACTAATCAGATATCGTCAATTGTACCTACTTGGTGGTGGACCCACCTTCTTTTTCCTTTAAGAGAATCAATGGCTATTGCTATACCAATGTGTTAAAGGTTGAGCATGTCATCCTAGCAGAATAACAATAGCCACAAGATCAAACTAAAATTTAACCTGCTTGAACGCCCAGAAAATTGGTCCCACTAATAGCACTCCACTTCAAACTCCCATTAACCAATGAGGAACTACCATCCGTGCTTACATGGTAGTGGACCCGCTAATATGAAAGGCTACATCATAGAGAGAATGAACGGTTGTCACAACTTCGCAAGCCTCTGACACATCGCTCACACTTTAATGATAGCCATTAGATGTAGATGTTGTCAAAGCCAGGCCCAGGAAACACATAAGCCAAAACATTAGAAAATATTAGCGCATGGACTTAGGGAAAATTTAAAGGTCACCAGGGTAGAAACTTAGGAAAAATTAAAAGAGACCCTGACAGATAGGAAAACCTAACCGTCGAATAGCTTAAAGGACTTTAATTAGCACATGCAGATTAGGATTTTAAGTCACCCAAAAAAGTAACATGAAAATAGAATAAGGCCAGGGCATTTTAGGTTTTTTCTCATGTAATGGCTAGTAAATATGAATTTTGAACTAGGGTTTGAGCCAGAGTCCTAAAAACAACTGTAGAGATCGACAGAAAAATGCTAGAGCCATGAAAATTCTTCTAGGTGCTAATAGTGGCTCTAGTTGGGGATGCATGCCTCTTGCAGGCATGGCAAGACACTAGATCTCTAGGAAAAGTAGACCACCTACTGGAAGAAGGGCATAGAGACCTCAAAAAAACACAGGGAACACACCAGGGAAAATAGGAAGGGAAACTATATACAAAGTGTACACACTTTTTAAAAAGCCTAAAACTTCAAAACTTGAACCAATCTTTGCCGCTGTCAAAAATCTGGTTTTCATTTCTTTCTTCTTGAGGTAAACTAGATAATTTATTCCCATTTGTTTCACCAGGCATATCAATAATTTCAATCAGCCCTTTAGGCAAAACAAAATCTTTATCTTCACCTTCATAGTGCATATAAAAACTTAAAACACTTTCACCATCTTGCTCACTATGAAAGTAAAACTCAACATGCTCATGAATACTATCATCAAATTGAAACCGTTCTCTCTCTACTAATTCATGTATGCCATCAATCTGAAATGAAAAAGTGACATACTTTATTTGATAAAAATCTTCATTCATACTGCGACTTTGCATATCCTCAGGTGTAGCTAATTGGAGTTCAAAAGAATAATTGGGTTTATATCCACACATGTCATCATTATCAAACTTTGCAACATTTGAGACCTCCATGTGTTCTTCAAACAATGGGTTGATAATTCCATGTAATACTCCTTGTTGCACATTATGACAAAAAATGGGCTGATCATCATGATAGTCCTCATCATATAAAGTATTAGAAAACACTTTAAACTCACTACCCATTTCATCTCCATGGAGATTCTCAGCACACAAAGAAAAACTAGAACTATATGAAGATTCATAGTCAATATCACATACCGAGCATATAGTGTCCATAATTGCATCTTCTTCATTATCTTGTTTAAGAAAACCATCATAGCAAAACCATGGTTCACTGCTAAACCCTCTATTGTATGCTACAACCTCATTATCCCATGCATGATCACCAGACAACCTTTTACTCAAATCTTCATGTTCATCCTCACTAATATCACATTGGATTACCATTTCTTTATCTTCAAACTTTGAGGACAAATCATTCTCAACATCTTCATACTCAAGCTGATTTGTACAATGTACAAATTGAAATGCACTTTCATTTTCAGATTCAAAAAGTGAAAACATACCTTCACCGATAAAAGAGTGTTCACTTCCATCATTACTTTCCTCCTCCCATGTTGCATCTGACTCATATAAAGATACCTCAACATCACTGCCTTCATCACTCTCACCTGAGTAACCACTTTCAGCACTATGTTCCTCAGACTGTGACTGATATGCTTGTGAATCACATTCCTCATCAAGTGCAGTAACTTCAAACTCATCATTAGGGACATAATTTTCAGCCTCTTCATTTGTATAATACTGAGATATAGAAGCAGCAACCTCATGCCCAGGAACATAGGCAAAATCATGCTTATAATCAAAATTACAAGAATTGACAGCAGTGGCTAATTCACAACTCAAAAGACCACCACACTGCTCAATTCTACCAAGGTCTGGAATATGTCTTACTGCAATAGCATCTTGAACACATGCCTCATCAGTAGCAAAAGACTCAATGACATTTCAACTTGATTACAAACTACAACAGAAGTGTTGATACACTAATTTGGAGTTGTGGTATCAACACTAAAGTCTTCTTTTCTTTCATATTCATTATACCGGCACACACTCATGGAAAAATGACCTCTGGTCAATCCATATTTCAAATTTTTCTCAATGTCCATCGCAGTTATAAATGCTTGATATAATGACCTAGGTTCTTTATCCCTCAGCAAGTAGTTCATTTTCTCACCAAATGCATCAAAGTAGACATTCATACATACTTGATCATTGGGTCTATAATTTTTAGGGATTTCATTCAATACTTTTGCAAATCTGATATTGAAATGAGGAACAAGTTCATCATTCTCAATATGAATCTTTAAAAACTTATCATAGGAATCAAATATGCTTACCCTTTCTCCAAATTGCTCCATGAAGGCAAAATGCATCTCATTCCAAGATGAGATAGAACACGCTAGTAGAAAAGAGAACCAGTCTCTAGCATCACCTTCTAAAGTTTGAACAAACAATTTCATCCATAAGTCTTCATGGAAAATATCAAAATCACACATTACATCAACAAAGCATTGAACATGTTTCCTTGCTGACTGATACTGGTCCCTATTATACTTTGATAACAAAATGGCACATATCCTTTGATAAAAGAAACTTTGTGAACATCCATCACTAGTTGCAGCTTTTGCACATCCACTTGAAAATCTTCAAGACTAATGACAGGAAATCTATACTTGAAACTAATCTTCTTTTGTCACTAAATTCCTCCTACATACTACACACTTATATGTCCTTTCTTTAATGACAAAACCATTTGATAAGGACCATGCAAATACACAAGATATTGAATGGGGAATACCTGTAAACCTTTGTTGATGCTGTTGCTCTCTTCTTATCTAACTAAAGTCTCAATAAAACTTCACATCTCAAGCTCTTTCTAGCATAAAGCCCCCACCTCCCTTAAGAGGACACAAATTTTCATTGATCTATCTTGAAGCACCAATAGACTCTGAGCACTCCCACAACAAAGTTACATATAACTTAATCACCAAATCCAGGCAACACACTTGCAATATTGAAAAGAAATTCAAAGATTGTAAAACTTATGAGACTCTTCCCCAAACTAAATACAACAAGACTCTGGGATACACTTAATAGTAACTTTATTTTATCTCCCCAGTAGAGTTGCCAATTTGTTGGAGCTTTTCCTTGCAGGACCAAACTTGAATCAATAGATGGGCTTGATTCTCAGGGTAGGCACTCAAGTTTGACAAGAAAATAGTCCAATTAATGAGGATTGAAAGGAATCCTCCTTCTTCTTTGAGCTCCATGTCACTCAGGTGGGTATTGCCTTATCTACACACTCAAAATACCCCATGATAAACAATAGGCCTACAGATAGATTATTATGGAATAGTCTTCAAACCCTTTTGGGTATCTTGTACCCCAGTGAAAATAATTCTTACGCAATATCCCTATTTGCATAGAATGAATCTTCAGACCAGAGAGGACCTCTACTAACAACATGAAAGGGAAAGGGTGGAACTAAATCTAAATGATTTAAAGATGGGTTGAAAGGACCCCTGAGATGCCCTAAGTCCCCATAGACTAGTGCCTTGTCCGATGGGCCACAGAGTCAAATACCCTATTGTAATAGATAGCTATGAAACAAGAAGACAAAATACTCAATGTGTTGATGCCTAACATCAATCACACACCATGACCAAACCTCACTTTAACAACCCACCTATGTATTCAAGTATGTTATTATCCATCCAAAGGATTTTAACCCTCCCCTCAAAAGAGACCTATAAATAGACAATACATTAACCAACATCCACTCGAAGACAAGCATGACATATCTTTGACACCTCAGCTCATACATACATGAAAACTAATCCTAAACCAGTTATCTCTATGAAGACAACTCCACTTGAAAACACATGGGAAATACAAATAGAAAAATCAAACACCCTTGATGGATGATTAATGAATTCAAAATTCAAATGGAGATAGCTTGGTAACAACAAGAGTAAATTGAATCCTCATACATAAGACAAATCAATTACAATACATATCATATTCTCTGAGCCAACAAAGGAAGAAAGAACACCCTATATGTAGAGAAGTAGAGAAAATCTACAGGAAAAGGACCCTTCATGGAACTGAAAAGGAACCCCCAGGAACCAAAATTTTAGAACCCTTACACAGTCAAAAATACAGCCATATATACCCCTGGTTATCTTGGAATCCTACACAAGTTAGGATGCAACAAGATACGGATAACCATGGTAAGGGTTAGGGTTTCCACCCACCAAAACAATTCAAAAGATCAAAATTCAATATGTTGGATGGAAAACCAAGCAACCTGGTGAAGAACAGATTAAAATTGATCTCCAATTATGATAATTCTCAGAATAGTGTATAGAAGATCATAAATCCACCATGAAAACCAGTCTATCCAACCACCTGCCACACACCTCAACCCATTCATCTCATTCCTTGCATGGTGCAGATCTTTGCAATTGATCATCGCACCCTGGACCACACTGCAATAGAAAACAAACCATCTCTTACCAGCTCTAGTCACTTCTGCATTGAATTTTAGTCCTTTCTATCCCTGAGAAACCCTCAAAAATTTGAATTTGAATTTCAATGGTCATATTCATGGCGCCTGCAACATATTAGCAGTCAATATTTAAAACTGGGCCAACTTTAAGTCCTGACCGTCATATTTCTTTATTTCACGGGCCTTTATGTCTTAACTCAACTGTGACCAGGAATTTCCTATTTGTGAACTCAAAACACTAACCCATCTTTAACTCTATGACTTGGTGAACAAAAGAAACTTGACCTATCTCAGCAACATCTGGTGAACTGGCGACTGAAGGGAATCAGCCATTCACGGAATACTTTATATTATCACCAGATATTTTAGCGATTACGCAAATACACACTCATCGAATCACTAGTCAATTTAGAATACCAAAGTCTTACCTTGAGAATGAGCGAACCCACTTAGAATTTGTCAGGCCACTAAGATTTAGACCCCCGCCTAGGCCCACTTTATTCCACTTGTCACTACCTCATTTGCTGCCCATGCTCGATCATCTCTGACACATGACCCACCCACCTAAGCCTTTGAAAATGGATGGCGGGCGTAAGATCTCATGGCTCTAACACAACCCATGAGAACTTACGCCAACCATAGATTTTGTCCCCATCACTGACCTTTCTGACAATGGCCCCACCCTATAGTATTCTTCATCATCCTCTGGCTCAGTCAATCAAAAATTGACATCTCAATGATGAATCATCAGGCGGCCCCATTGATTCTAAGAAACCTTTAACATTCTATCCATTCAGTGAACACACAACTAAAGAAACCCTCACCCATTCATGAGAACTTTGAGAGCACCACTAAATCATTTGGCTACTATGCGAACACTGTTCGCCAAATTGCTAAGTCTTTAGACCCTTCGCTAAAACATCACATGAACTAGCAAACCAAGAAAACATTTGTCAAAACCACCAAAAGATTGAGAAATTTACTGGGCCCACATCAAGAAGATCGACGACTATCTCATCTTCGCATAGACCTCCCAGATTCCATCAGATTACATGCCCACCATCGAGTGAGGAATCTTACCCTACCCTGACAACCCTCTGACACTAGATGAGATCAACAGTTGTCGCATAATCTCAAGCTTCTGACACATTTGATAAGAACTTACACCATTCATTGATTCATTGACAATATCAGGACCCTCTGACACGCCGGATACCAGGACCCACCGACAACCTGCCCAGTCACTACATTGTGGACCAATTAGATATCACCAATTGTACCTACCTGGCAGCAGACCTGCCTACTTTTTCCTTTAAGAGAATCAAAGAATGTCACTATACCGCTACATTAAAGGTCGAGCATGTCATCCTGGTAGAATAATGACAGCCACAAGATCAAACCAAACTTTAACCTCCCTGAATGCCCAAAAAATTGGTCCCACTGACAGCACTCCACTTCAAACTCCCATTGACCAATGAGGAATTGTCATCTATGCTTACATGGCAGTGGACCAGTTGATATGAAAGGCTAAGTCATAGAGAGAATGAACAGTTGTCACAACTTCACAAGCCTCTGACACATCGCTCACGCTTTAACGACAACCGTTAGATTTAGATGTTGTCAAAGCCAGGCCTAGGAAACACATAAGCCAAAACATTAGAAAATATTAGCGCATGGACTTAGGGAAAATTTAAAGGCCACTGGGGTAGAAACTTAGGTAAAATTAAAAGGGACCCCACCAGACATGAAAACCTAACTGTCGAATAGCTTAAAGGACTTTAATTAGCACATGCAGATTAGGATTTTAAGTCACCCAAAAAAGTAACATGAAAATAGAATAAGGCCAGGGCATTTTAGGTTTTTTCTCATGTAATGGCTAGTAAATATGAATTTTGAACTAGGGTTTGAGCCAGAGACCTAAATACAACTACAGAGACCAGTAGAAAAATGCTAGAGCCATGAAAATTCTTCTAGGTGCTAATAGTATCAAAATTAAATCCCTGGAAAAAGGCTAATAAAGATTTGATCAGTTTTTTCCTCCAAAAATCATGTTCATCTCGAAGACTAATATTTATATGGAAGGTATATATTGAGATCGACTTCCAAAATTTGAACTATATGCTAGTGCTATTACATTTAGGTTCATGAAATTTTATGTTGTGTATCTTATATTTTGAACCAATGCAAAGTTGTTAGTAGGTGGTGAATTTCTAGTAGATCTTGAATATCCATGGCTACTTCGAGTTTGGAAACATGGTAAGTTAATTTCCTCATCAATGTGTATGCTTCAATTAATATCTAAAGAAAGTGTTTTATCTAGTCTCATACAAGGTTTATTAGGTCATTTAACCCCATATGTTACATGGTTATTTTTAGTATATTTTAATCTTGTTTCAAGCATGGTGGAAAAGCATGGGCATGTTTTCTGGCTTGAACATTCCTCTAAGATCTTAAGGGATAATATGCACCTTTTGAACTAAGTAGACATAAAGATTTCTAGCACTATATTTACAAGGGATTATATAAGAAATGTTAGATGGAATCCTTTTGTTTTATTTTTTTCATGGAGATATTTGGAGAAAATATAAGAGATTCTTGATTAGAAATGATCATATCGTTGATCAATAAAACTTCTATCTAGTTTTTTTCGAACCTAAAAAAGTCCTTTTTTATTCTAAAATATACAACTTTGAGACTCTTCTTTATGGGATTTTAATTCTAAATGGTGGTCCATGTTAGCACGTGCCAAAAATTTCATGGCTTTAGCAATTTTTTGCCAGTCTCTGTAATTGTTTTTAGGTCCCTAGCATAAACCCTAAGGCAAAAACTTTCAAAAATCTAGCTGTTGGGTTTAAAAAATTAAAAAATACCCTGGCCCTATTCTAATGTTACATTACCTTTTCATGGGTCACTTAAAACCTTATATTCTGCATGTGCTATTTAAATTGACAACTTTACCATGTCACACGGTTAGGTTTTTCATGTGTTGGCGGCTCCCCTTTAAATATTTCCTAAGTCACTGGTTAATCTTTCCTAAGTTCCTAGCGCCCGGTGGTTTTAATTTTTCCTAAGTCTTGAGCTTTAATACTTCCTAATGCTTCAGCTTTGTATTTTCCTGGGCCCGGCTCTCTGACACCATCTCCATCTGATGGTGGGCATATCTTCTCATGAGATGTGTGAGAGGCTTGTGAACTTAAGACGTCCATTGATTCCTCTTTGTGACATAGTCTTTCTTTATAGGCGGGTCCACTGCCATGTTGGCACAGTTGGTGTTCTCTCATTGGTCCATGTGTTGCTGAAAGGGATCCTGTTAGTGGGACCTAGTTTCTCAATGTGTCAGTGGTACCTAGTTTCTGAATGTGTCACTGGGTCTTGATCCTGTCAGTGAATCGACAAACGGCGTATAATCTTATGGGTTTTGTCAGAGGTTTAAGATTATGCACCATCTATTGATTTTTTTCCTTGTCAGTAGGTTGTCAGAGATGGGAAGAGATTCTTCATTGACGGTTGCCATGTAAGCGCATAGAATATTTTGAGCCTTTCAGATCTTGCGCCAGCCGTCTGATCTTCCAGGCGGCTTAATGTTCTCAGTGGGGCCATTTGCCAAGTGTTGTGGGATTGTTCAAATTTTATTGGTTGACGTGGATGATGCGGTAGGTGGAGTCATTATCAGAGAGATTAGTGATGAGGATGTGATCTATAGTCAGCATAAGTTCTCATGAGTTTTGTCAGAGCTATGAGATCTTAAGCCTACCGTCTAATTATAGGGCTTCTAGAGGGTGGGTCCTGTGTCAGTGTGACCGAGCATGAACAGTGAATGAGGAAATGACATGTGGGATAAAGCGAGTTGAGGTGGGGTCTAAGGTTTAGCGGAGTAGATAAATTTTTTAGCAGTGCCGATAAAGTCAGGGGGTTCGCTCATTCGCATGATAAAATGGTGGTTCTCTAATCTGTTTGGCGATTTAGTGGAGAGTCACGAGGTCGCTAAGTTGTTTAGCGGTGGGATGAAATACTCTACAAATTGGAAAAAATGCCTTGTCACCAATTTGCTAAATAAAGGATCGAGGTTAGTAAGTTTCCTTTGTTCGCTTGTTCGCGGGGTTAAACTTGGGTTAGTGTTTTCATTGCGCGAACAAAAAATGCCTTGTCACATGTTCACTTGAAGTAAACCTGAGGTGTCTGGTTGAGTTAAGACCATAAAGACCATGAAAAGGGATAATCAGACGGTCACGACTTAAAGTGATCTTGATTTCAAATATCAACCTCTGATTTGCTAAAAGCACCATAAAGTAGCCGTTTGATTTCAAATTCAAATTTTTCAAGGGTTTCCTGTGACCAAAAGGACTAGAATTCAATGTAGAAGCAACTGGTATTGGTGAGAGATGATTTGTTTGCCATTGCAGTGTGGTCCAAGGTGTTGAGTGATCATTTGTAGGGTTTGTACTATGTGGTTTTGTGCTCAAGGCATGTTTCACGGTTGACATTTTGAGCGTTATTCATGATTCTCAGTACCTTCACAGAGAAATTTTCATGATTGAGGATCATTCCAAGATTTTCTTTCTCCTGGTTGCCTAGGTTTCCACCCTTGTAATAACTTTTTGATCATTTCTAGTTGGTTGGGTGGTTGAAACCCTAACACTAAGTCATCCATAGCTTGTTGGATTCTCTTTGAGAATTCCAAGATGACTAGGGAGTATAAGTTGCAAAAATTTTGATTTTGTAGGGGTTCCAAAAGCTTTCTTTGGTCCCAGGCTAGTTGTCCATGGTGTTTTACTGATAGAGGAGCTGAATTTTGTATCTTTTCCTATCTTTGTGTTGTTTTGATTGTATATTGATCCTAAATATGTTAATGAAAATACTATTGAGTTCCAATCTTGCATTTGTGTATGTCTTCTTGTTTCGGTTCTAAGCTCATATATGTTAATGTCACAAAGTGTGTTAGCATATGGTAAACAATGAGTATGGTGAAGTCATCTCTGAGTTCCTAACAAAGTTAGGATTAAAGTCTTTTGGGTGGGTTCAGTGAGTTTGCAACCAAGTAGGAATTTGATGTCCTTGTGTCTGAGGGAGAGGGGTAATAGGCAAAGCACTTATCCTGGATTCAATTGTGTTTGAATTAAGGTATTCAACTAATGTATGTAATTAGATGACTCTTTTCCCTAGGTTAAGGCACTAGTCCATCCTCTGGAGGCATTTCATTATTGTCAACCATACACAGAAACATTCAAATGATAAAATCTTAAAGCAGTTAGTAAAGAGTATAAAGTTGTATATCATTTAGTGATTCCTTTTCAGAAGTGAATCAAGGGTACACCCGCCTGAGCAATAAGGCTCAAAGTGTAGAGGGATCTCTCTTGATCCTTGTTAATTGGCCCTCTTCCTTGTAGACTTTGGAGTGGTGATAGAGTCAAAGTTATATTAAGGTTATCCATCAAAGTATAAATCTACAAGTTGAAGATCAAAGGGAACTCCCAACAAAATGGTGACTCTACTAGGGAGAGTCTAGAGATAAAAGTTGTAAGTGCACTCTTGTTTTCCTATTATATTTCAAGTAAAGATTTCCCATCTAGGTGGGTGGTGAGTCAAAAAGGTTAAGAACCAGTGCTATATATTGTAAATCATGGACAAGAGGAGGAATAATAGGTCCTTTGTCAGAAAGAATCTGGAGGTCACTCTAGAGCAATTGCCTAGACAAGAGAAGAAGAGTTGGATTAGAAGGAATGGTGAGTCTACTAGTGCTCCCATTAGAGAAAAGAGAAGTACTAGAGGTAGGGCACCACATGTTTCCTCAAGTGAGGAAGGTTCACAAGACAGAGTTTCTAGATAGATTTTATGATACCCCAGAAGCTATATTTCAGGACAAAGGTCCATTGCCTATAGGTCAAGATGAACAAGCTAGAGAGATGGGTTTGGAGATTGATTTACATCTTGATGAGGACAATTTTAGAAGAGAACCCATGAGACCAAGGCAAGTCCACTTCCCATATCAAAATTTTTCTGATATGGATGTGTCATCAGGTTCTGATGATATTATGGTAGATCTTGATGATGTAAATGCATTAAGGTTGCAGCTGGTAGAGCAGGATGCCATACATAAGTGGTTACAAGAGGAGAGAGAGGCTGAAAAGGTGAATGCTCTGATAGAAAGATAGTCTCTCCTTAGAAAGATTAATGAAATGAAGGAGAGAAACAAGATGCTTGCTTTTTCTCCTAAAAATTTGCAGCATGATGTCTTTGGTGATCTTGATGCCTTGAGGAGTGAGAAAGAGCGCTTACTATAAGATCATGAATTTGATAGGGAGGGGCCTGTGGTTAGACAAGTGCAAAGTTATGTTCCTTTGCCTAGAGATAAAGATGGGCATGAGATCACTAGGCCTGATGTTGCCACTGGTGAGAAAGGAAAGAAAAAGATGGTGGGACATCAAACAAGTAAATCATTGACAATACCTAGGGTCCCACCACCCAATTTAAATAAGGACATAGAAATGGAGAGAAGAAGAAAAGAAGAGGAGGACCTTGCAAGAGAATTAGAGAGGGCTGAAATTGAAGCTTCCATTGCAGAAGAAGGAAGAAAGATCCAGTTGTTGAAGGCTTCATCTGCTAATGCTCTTGGTCTATCTACTACTAAACTAGGTATGCCATCTATGACTACTAATATTCCACTTAGTAATGCTACTAGTTCAATTCCTTCTTCATCTGCTAGGATAGGTCCTGATCCTAGGCAGTAGTCAAATGCAAAAATAAATGTAGATGCTAATGTTGATCCTAGGGTTAACACTAGTTCAAGTTTTCAAAGAAGACCTATGCAATTAGAAGGCTATAGGAAAATTAGTTTTGATGGAATTCCTGGCTACCCAAATGTTTTTCCAAATGATATTAGAGATAAGGTACCGAATTTTGCTGGTAATAATGATATTAGTTGTGAAGAGAATCTTAGGTTATTTGTTGATATGCTTAATGATTATGAGGTAGAGCATGAGGATGTGGTCATGAAGTTATTTGTTCAATCTCTAATGGAGGATGCTAGAGATTGGTTTAAGAGACTTCCTGACAAATGTATTGATACTTGGGACTCTTTTGAGAGATGTTTTAAAGATAAGTATGGTGATAGGCCTAATGCTAGTTTCATGTTGAATGAATTCAATACCATAAGGAAAAATTAGAATGAGACTGTAGCTGAATTCAACATGAGATTTCAGAAAGGTATGCATAAGTTGTTCCAAGTTATGTGGTTAGATGACAATGTCTGTCTGACCACATACTTCAATGCATTTGATGGAAAGATGGGATATTTGTTGAGGGACAAAGAACCAGGAACTCTTAGGGATGCTTTTAGGATTGCTATCAACATTGAGAATAATATGAAAATATCAGGAAAATTGGCTGGAAAGAGAGATGACCCAAAGTTGTTTGGGGACAAGAAATACAGAAAGGAAAATGATAAGAATGTTGGAGCTAGGAGGAAAGAAGAAGATAAATTGGATAAGGTGCTCAATGCATTGAAGGATTTGAAGGCACCTGCAAATAGGAACATCAGTGCTCCTACCAATGAGAAGCCTCAGTTCAACAACAATTTTAACAAACAGAATAGATTGCATAACTACCCCTACAACACCCAATGGAACGATGGAAAGCCTATTGTCCCTACTGTGAGAGGAAACAATGATATAGTTGTCTCTAAACCTCTACAAAAGGCTTCAATAAATGTCATGGAGGACATACCTTGGTGTGTTGCATGCCAGTCCCCTCATTCTGTAGAGCACTATGTGGTTGCACATTCTATGGCTGCAAATCAAGATTGTGGCAATGAGGAGATAGATCAAGAAGAAGATCAAGATGATGTTGGATGCAACATGGGTTCTTCATATCTAGGATATGAAGATGATTCTAATCTTGATGAAGAGGCAGATGTAAATGTAAAGAGACACAATCAGGCACTTTTTCATCAAGAAGTTTTTTCTGATAGTGAAGACAATGATAGGAAGACATGTAACATGAACTCTTCTTCTGAGCCAGTAAATTTAAGAAGACCTTCTAGAGAAGAGATGGATAGGATTACTATAGAAATGATTGTCCAAGTGCAAACTAGAGGCATGGTGGCAAGGAATACAAATGAGAAAGCTACAGGAATGTTTATAAAGAGTACCAACTCCAGAGAGACTAATGAGAACAAATCAAAAGGTGATCACATAGTGAAATTCAAGAATGTAAAAGGTAAGAATTGTGATCCTAAGGGAGTTGGAATTGAAAATATTTCTAGTGAGATTGAGAGGCTAGTTAACACAATGGCTAAGATTGAAAAAATGAGGGTGGCCAATACACCTAATGTGTCAGATAAGCAAAAGGATATTAAGGCAGTGCAGATTGAGATTCCTTCTTCTACTCCTGTTGATATGTTATCTGTATTGTCCCAAATTATAGTTAAGGTTCCATTGTCAGAATTGTTGAGGATCCCTGAACACAAAGATAGAGCTATTGCATGGGTAGCTAATGTTCATAAAAATGATGTTACGTGCAATGGATCTCAGGATAAAGCTTTGAAAGGTGTTGTTGCTCAGGGAATTGTGTCTCAAATTCCTCCAATATACTTGGATAGTTCTGTCAATGCCAGCCTTGAAAATATTGATCCATTCTTTTTAAGTGTTCTTGTGAATGGAGTGAAGTTGAGAAATTGTATGATTTATAGTGGTCCCTCTAATACTATTATGCCTTTCAAAATCATGGAGAAGTTGGGCCTTAAAGTTGATACAGTGCAAGGTAGATGTTGTGCAATGTATCAAAGGGAGGTAGCAGTTATTGCGACTATCAATGCAATACCATATAGGCTAGCAGCATATCCAAAGAAAGAGCTAACAATGAGTGTTTTGGTGGTGGATATCCCTCCTCATTATGGGATGCTGCTATCTAGAAGGTGGAGTGCTACCATGGGTGGAAGTTTACAGTGTGACTTGTCCTATGCCACTTTCAAAATTGATGATCAGTTTGTCAAGATTGAATGAGAGCCAAGAGTATGCCACATGATTGAGAGAAATATTGATAATGAAACTACATGTTTTGTGGATATTGATATTAATGGTTTTAGGGCATAGATCCCTATATTTGAAGAGGAACCTATTTTTCCACCTGTCTCTATTGAGGTAAGTGCTAATTCTATGAAGGGTGATTTGTGGGTAATGTACTTTGATGGTGCAAATTACAAACATGGTGCAGGAGTAGGTATTTTACTTATTTCTCCTGATGGAAACACCTACAAGTTTTCTTTCACATTGAATTTATTTTGTACCAACAATATAGCGGAATATGAGGCTTTTTTGTTAGGATTGAGGTTGGCACAAAAGCATGGTATTAAGTGTATATGTGTTGTTGGTGATTCTGAGTTGTTGGTGTCCCAAGTTAGGTTAATATATGCTTCCAAGAACAGGAGGTTGAAACAATATAAGAATGAAGTTTGGGATTTGATTGAACATTTTGATGCCTTCAATATTGAGTGGTAGGATAGGAGTAATAATAAGATGGCTGACTTGTTAGCCAATATTGCAATCAATCCCAATGATATTACATTTTCTAGTATCTCTAAAGTTGAAATTCAGGCTAGGCCTAGCATACCAGATAATATTGAGAATTGGCAAGTTTTTGATGATGATAATGATATCTTGAAGTTTATGGGTTGTGAGGATCAATATCATGGTTAGGAATTTGATTGTTCAGCCTTAATTGAGTTCATAGAAGGAAGGGAGGTTGTCTTTGGCAATGAGGTCATTTAGCTTAGAACTAACAAGGTGCCCAAGGGGCTTGTTATTTTGGAGACTGTCTTTGATAACCAGGATAGAGTTTAAAAGAATATCAAAAGAGAAGATCATGCTGATCTAGAGGAGATAAATCTTGGAACATATGAGGCACCTAAGAAGGTATACATTGGTAGAGATATATCTCAAAAGGTAAAGAAATATTTGATTGAATTATTGAGAAACTTTAGGCATGTTTTTTCATGGTCATATGATGACCTAAAGGTTTATAGACAAGATTTATTTCAGCATATTATTCCATTGAAAGAAGATGCTAAACCTTTCCAACAAAAACAAAGGCCTATTAATCCCACTTTGGCACCCAAGATGCAAGAAGAGTTAATGAAGCTAATAGATGCTAGAATTATCAAGCCTATAAGGCATTCTTCTTAGGTGTCAAACCTTGTTCCTGTGAGAAAAAAGAATTGTGACATCAAGCTTTGTGTGGACTTTCAGAATCTGAACATTAGCTCATTCAAGGAGAATTATTGTCTGTCCAATATGGAAGCTATGTTGCAGAGAGTAAGCAGATCATAATTGATGTCTATGATGGATGGTTTATCTGGCTACAATCAGGTCATTGTCAAGGAGTCAGAGCAATTCAAGACAACTTTCACATCACCTTGGGGGACATATGTTTATGTGAGAATGCCTTTTGGCCTCACAAATGTTGGTGCTACTTTTCAGAGGGCAATGGATGTTGCCATTTTAGATTTCATAAATGATTTCCTTGTTGTATATCAAGATGATCTAACTGCTTATTCCAAGGAGGAAGAAGACCATTACACTCATTTAGAAAGAATATTTGTGAGGGCCTTGAAATTTGGCATTTCTTTGAACCCAAGGAAATGTTCTTTTAGTGTCATTGAAGGTAAGTTGCTTGGCCACTTAGTTGGGAAGCAAGGAGTGAGAATTGACCCTGAGAGGGTAGCAGCCATTGATAAAATTTAGAGACCAAAGAATGTTAAAGGAATTTAGTCCTTCTTTGGTCAGGTCAATTTCTTAAGGAGGTTTGTGAAAAAATTTACAGAGGTGACTAGACCTATTTCTAAGATGTTGAAGAAGGGATCTGCAATCAATTGGGAGAGTGAACCTGATGAGGCTTTCAAAAATATCAAGCAGGCTATCAAAGATGCACCGGTGCTTAAGGCACCTAATTATAATGTCCGAATGCATATCTTTTCCTTTGCATCTTTTCACACTATTGCTGCAATTTTGTTACAAAAGAATAAGGATGGTTTGAGCAGCCTATTGCATTTTTTAGTAAATCTTTGCAGGCTGTAGAATTAAAGTATGACATAAATGAAAAATAGGCTTATGTAGTTGTGAAGGCAATCAAGGCTTTTAGGTGTTACTTGATGGGAACAGTTGTGATTGCTTTTGTGCCAAGTGAAGTTGTGAAGGATATTTTCTCACAGCAAGAGATATCTAGAAGAAGATGCAGATGGATCAATAGGATCCAAGAATTCAATGTTGAGGTCCAGATTACTAAGTTGGTTAGAGGACAAGGATTGGAAAAACTGATGGCCCAATCCAATCTTGATGCAAATCAGGTAAATCATTCTGAAATTGATTACACATGTGACATGGATGATTGTATCCGGTATCAGGATATCATCTATTAATTGAGAAACATGAAATGTCCAGATAGTATGAATGATAATCAAAAGAGGACATTAAAATTATAGGCCATCAAGTATGTAATTGTGAAGTGTAAATTTTATAGAAAGAATTTGGATTGCATACTTTTGAAGTGTGTAGATGAAGATCAGGCTGATAAGTTGTTGAAAGAAATGCATGAGGGAGTTTGTGGTGGGCATTATATGGGTAAAACAACTGCTCATAAGATCTTAAGAGTAGGATTTTGGTGGCCCACAATCTTCCAGGATGCAAAATAGTTGGTGAGGAGGTGTGATGCTTGTCAAAGGTTCTCTAGTAAGCTTAAATTTTTAGTTAATGTGCCATAAAAACTAGTAGAAGTTTAGGCTCCTTTCCAACAATGGGTAATTGATTTCATAGGGGAGATACCAAACAAGTCAAGTGGAGGACACTCATGGATCTTAGTTGCCACTAATTACTTTACAAAGTGGGTAGAAGCTATACCTACAAGAAATGCAACTAGTAAGGTGGTAATTGATTTTATGATGAATAATATTGTTGCAAGGTTTAGGTGCCCTGAGAGAATAGTAAGTGATAATGTCATGTGCTTTAGGTTTGCTAAATATAAGGACTTTTGCAAAGGTTTGGGAATTCAAATTTCTAATTCCTCACCTTATCATCCACAAGGAAATGGTCAGGCAGAATCTACTAATAAGAGTTTGATTAAAATATTAAAGAGAATTCTTGAAAAGAATAAGAGGGCATGGAATTCAAAGCTTCCATTAGCTCTATGGGTTGACAGTGTAACTATGAAGAGGGCAATTGGTTGTGCACCATTTGACCTAGTATATGGAATTCATGCAAGAATGCCTCAGAATAACTTATTGGAAATGTATAAATTTGTTCAACTATATGATGATGACATAGGTGATGAGATGCAATTGAGAATTGAGGACCTCATTAGGTTGGATGAGACTAGAAGAGAATCAGTTGCAATGAATGCCAAATTGCAGTTGCGGGTTAAGAATGTATATGATAAGAAGACTATTGACAGAAAGTTTGAACCTGGTGATTTGGTGTTAGTTTGGAATGCCAGACTGGAGGATAAGGGGAAACATGGTAAATTTGATCCCATCTAGCTAGGGCCATATCTAATTCATGAGAAATGGGGCCAAGATTCATACATTATCAAAGATTTAAATGGTGGTATTCAGGAATTGCCAGTTCATGGACAATTTTTGAAGAAATACTTCAATTGAGGTATTCTATTTTTCATGAAAAGTAGTCAGGATTGTACATTTTGTAAATTCTATAAATAAGCTGCTTGCCCCTGCCCTGTTTTGTCCTGGTCTATCAATTTTTGGTCCTGTTGCCTCGTCTGCCTTGCTTGTTCCTTGTTGTCTACAATTTTTCTAGTGGGAAGGTCTACTTTAAACCAGTGATTCTAAGTCTTTGCTATGCCTGCAAGAGGCATACGTCCCCAGTTAGAGCCACTGTTAGCACGTGCAAAAAATTTCATGGCTTTAGCAATTTTCTACCAGTCTCTGTAATTGTTTTTAGGTCCTTCGCATAAACCCTAAGGCAAAAAATTTCAAAAATCTAGCCATTGGGTCTAAAAAATAAAAAAATACCCTGGCCATGTTCTAATGTTGCGTTACCTTATCGCGGGTCACTTAAAACCTTATATTCTAAATGTGCTATTTAAATGACCAACTTTACCATGTCGTGCGGTTAGGTTTTTCATGTGTCAGCGGGTCCCCTTTAAATATTTCCTAAGTCATCGGTTAATCTTTCCTAAGTTCCCAGCACCTAGTGGTTTTAATTTTTCCTAAGTCCTAAGCTTTAATACTTCCTAATGTTTTGGCTTTGTATTTTCTTGGGCCCGACTCTCTGACACCATCTCCATCCGATGGTGGGTGTATCTTCTCATGAGATGTGTAAGGCTTGTGAACTTAAGATGCCCGTTGATTCCCCTTTGTGATGTAGTCTTTCTTTATAGGTGGGTCCACTGCCATGTTGGCACAGTTAGCATTCTCTCATTGTTCCATGTGTTACTAAGAGGGATCCTGTCAGTGGGACCTAGTTTCCAGATGTGTCAGTGGGACCTGGTTTCTGAATGTGTCAGTGGGTCCTGATCCTGTTAGTGAATCGACGAACGACGTATAATCTTATGGGTTTTGTCAGAGGTTTAAGATTATATGCCATCCATTGATTTTGTTCCTTGTCAGTAGGTTGTCAGAGATTGGAAGAGATTCTTCATCGATGATTGGCGTGTAAGCACATAGAATCTCTTGAGCCTTTCAAATCTTGCACCAACCATCTGATCTTTGAGGCGGCTTAATGTTCTAAGTGGGGCCATTTGCTAGGTGGTGTGAGATTTTTCAAATTTTATTGGTTGACATGGATGATGCGGTAGGTGGGGTTGTTGTCAGAGAGATCAGTGATGAGGACGTGATCTACGATCAGTGTAAGTTCTCATGAGTTTTGTCAGAGCTATGTGATCTTACGCCTACTATCTGATTATAGGGGTTCCAGAGGGTGGGTCCTATGTCAGTGTGACTGAGCATGAACCATGAATGAGGTAATGACATGTGGCATAAAGCGGGCCTAGGTGGGGTCTAAGGTTTAGCAGAGAAGATAAAGTTTTTAGCAATGCCGATAAAGTCAAGCGGTTCGCTCACTCGCATGATAAAATGGTGGTTCTCTTATCTGTCTGGCGATTTAGCGAAGGAGGGTCACGAAGTCGCTAAATTTTTTAGCGGTGGGATGAAATACTCTATGAATTGGTGAAAATGTCTTGTCGCCAATTCACTAAATAAAGGACCGGGGTTAGTAAGTTTCCTTCATTCGCTTGTTCATGGGGTTAAACTTGGGTTAGTGTTTTCATTGCGCGAATAGAAAATGCCTTGTCGCATGTTCGCTTGAAGTAAACCTGAGGTGTCTATTTGAGTTAAGACCATAAAGATAGCGAAAAGAGATGATCGGCCGGTCACGACTTAAAGTGAACCTGATTTCAAATATCGATTGCTGATTTGCTGAAAGTGCCATAAAGTAACCATTTGATTTCAAATTCAAATTTTTGAAGGGTTTCCTGCGACCAGAAGGACTAGAATTGAATGCAGAAGTGACTGGTGTTGGTGAGGGATGACTTGTTTGCCATTGCAGTGTGGTCCAGGGTGTTGAGTGATCATCTGCAGGGTTTGTAATCTACAATTTTGTGCTCAAGGCATGTTGCAGGGTTGACATTTTGAGCATTGTTCATGATTCTTAGTACCTTCACAAAGAAATTTTCATGATTGAGGATCGTTCCAGGATTTTCTTTCTCCTGGTTGCCTAGGTTTCCACCCTTGTAATAAATTTTTGACCATTTCCAATTCGTTTGGTGTTTGAAACCCTAACCCTAAGTCATTCGTAGCTTGTTGCATTTGCTTTGAGAATTCCAAGATGACTAGGGAGTATAAGTTGCAAAATTTTTGATTTTGTAGGGGTTCCAGAAGCTTTCTTTGGTCCCAGGCTAGTTGTCCATGGTGTTTTACTGATAGAGGAGCTGGATTTTGTATCTTTTCCTATCTTTGTGTTGTTTTGATTGTATATTGATCCTAAATATGTTAATGAAAATACTATTGGGTTCCAATCCTGCATTTGTGTATGGCTTCTTGTCTTGGTTCTAAGCTCATATATGTTAATGTCACAAATTGTGTTAGCATATGGTAAACAAAGAGTATTGTGAAGTCATCTTTGAGTTCCTAAAAAAGTTAGGATTAAAGTCTTTTGGGTGGGTTCAGTGAGTTTGCAACCAAGCAGGAATTTGATGTCCTTGTGTCTGAGGGAGAGGGGTAATAGGCAAAGTGCTTATCCTGGATTCAATTATGTTTGAATTAAGGTATTCAGCTGATGTATGTAATTGGATGACTCTTTTCCCTAGGTTAAGGCACTGGTCCATCCTCTAGAGGCATTTCATTGTTGGCAACCACACACACAAACATTCAAATGATAAAATCTTAAAGCAGTTAGTAAAGAGTATAAAGTTGTATATCATTTAGTGATTCCTTTTCAAAAGTGAATCAAGGGTACACCCACCTGACCAATAAGGCTCAAAGTGTAGAAGGATCTCTCTTGATCCTTTTTAATTGGCACTCTTCCTTGTAGACTTTGGAGTGGTGATAGAGTCAAAGTTATATTAAATTTATGCATCAAAGTATAAATCTTCAAGTTGAAGATCAAAGGGAACTCCCAATAGTCCAAAGGAAAGCCTATGTTTGGTACAAAAAAATGTCATTTCAAAATAGGCTTCAATATGTTAAGTAGATGCTAAAAATATGGAATAGGAAGTGTTGTAGAATTTTTTTAATAGATAAAGTAGTTTCTTAGTCTTGCTTGGATAACATCACTTGTAAAATTTGGAATCATAAAATAACAAAAGAGTCATTCAAATTAGATGAAATAACTCTGAAATAATTGGAGTAATGAGAGTTACATGAAGAAATATTATAGAAGAATGTTTGTTGATTGTTTACAAGAAATTACAATAGAAACATTTCCTTTTCTTTTAACTATGTCAAGGGTAGTAGACATGACAATCACATTACCTCTCCTAGACCCTCTTAAGAGAATCTACTCTCATCTTTTAGGATGACTTTAGAGAGATCATTCATTACCATTCTACTTTGTTTAATAAGGATACCCATCTAGAAAGGGAGGAAGAGTATCTTATTTTAAACTGTATTCACTCATTGGTTTCTAATCAAGTGAATAATTCATTGAAAAAACCCATGATTTATGATAAATCGAAGGTATTTTATTTTAAATGGAAAAGGAGAAGCTTGTGGACCTAATGTTTTAAGAGAAATTATATTTACACAATCCATGAGATCAATTTTCTATGTAGTTTCTAGATTTGATTATGTAATTTTTTTTGCTCTTTTTAGTATCATCGTGATGATGGATCACAAAGTGTGATCTGAAATGTTGATGCAAAAATATTTACACAATTGAATCTAGAAGTAACATTACAAGTTGAACTAATAGTTTTCCAATAGATCTATACAAAGATTTGTAGGGTATTGTTTAATTGGACCTTCTAGAGGTGATTTTGGGATCTCAAAGAAATAAATAGATGCCAAAAGTCATAAATGTTATACTGCTAGATTTTATTCTAAAAAGAGAATAATTTGATTCATAAAACCTATTTATACCTATAGGTTGATGCAAAATGGTCTAAAAAATATTTATAATTTTCGTTCACTTAGACTCAAGTTGTCTCTTATCTCTTTAGTTTCAAAGGAGCAATTGTTTTTTTTAATTTTTAAACAAATTTTGTGTGGGGTTATAGTTGCAAAAAAGGCTATTCATTGCATGCAAACCTCCAAAGAGAAAGCTATGTTTATCAAGCTTGACATGGCTAAAGTGTATGACCATGTCAACTAGACCTTTTTCCATAAGGTTTTGAAAGCTTTTGGGTTTATATGGGTTCATAGTGAGTGGATCATATGGATCATATATTGTGAGCTCCCCATATTTCTCAATTCTCATTAATAATGAGGTCACCAAACTCTTTCAAGATTCTAGGAATCCTTGAAAAGAGGGTTCTCTTTCACCTTATCTATTTATTTTAATGGGTGAAGTTTGGAGAGGTTTATAAAGTCTCATGTAGAGCAAGGGTTAATTTTGGGATACCACTAGGGTGATAGAATGCCTCCTCACTCTGACTAATAGTTTTTTAGTGATACAACTTTGATGAGAGTAGGAAGTGTTAGTGAGATTATGAACCTTTCAAGGTGATTGGATATTTAATTGGTGGCCTCTTGTTAGAATTTAATCTTTCCTTGGTATATTTTTATTTAAAAGATAAACCAAGGTATCCTATTGTATTCGTCCTCTAGTCCAAGTAGGAGGACATGTCACATATTTGTAATTCCTTTATTAAGGAAAATAGATATTCCTCCTTATGAGGAATCCTACACTTGTCTCACACACTAGTGAAATGTGGCATACACAAAAATGGGAGTTACAATGTAACTACTTTCTCACATCTCTATTAAGAGATGGCTCTCCTTCTCTCAAGATATGAGATACTTCTTCATCTTGATTATTATTGTATGAGCTAAGCTCTCTCTCTCTCTCTCATTGTTGGTGAATAGATTTGTCTTCCTCTTTTTAAATGAAAATGAATAAAGACTCTACACTTCTAAAGACAAATGATTCATCAACAGTTGGGTAAGCATAAGAAATTACTTCCCTCTGAATTTTTAAGGTACAACTTCCTTGTAGAATATTCAATGAATTGTTAACGAAAAGTAAATTCATACACCTTTGAATGGAAAGTGTAGAAGGACCACTCGTATACTCTTGGGTATTGAGGTGATTTAAAGAATCAACATGAGATTAAATTTAACTATGAAGAACAATGACATCTATTAACTACCTCTTAAACAAACAACCTATGAAATAACTCAAGAAAGATGAGCTAGAAAGAAACCAGAAGTGACTGAATATAAATAACACATGCACAGATTTAAATGTACCAATTTTCAAAGTAATCAATACATTCTAGATTTTGATTCAAAAATCTAAACCATACCCTGCATCTATGTATTCATATATGATTGGATCAATGTCTAATAAAAAATCAGTCACCAATTATTTTAGAATTTAAAAAGACTATGCTAACTATCTACTTCAAAAAGAAACTATCTATTTTTCTATTTGTATTTTCTAACCCTGTCACTATTCAATGGTCCAGCATTAATATTTTCAGGTCTAAGAGAGCCTCCAAAAAAACCTGACCTCTCAGACACCAGAAAAAACCATTTAAAACCAGTTACATAACTATAAACAAAGTTTCATAACACATGTCATTTAACACATAAAGAAAGGGAAATTCTATCTTGAAAACTACTAGCAGTCTATATGAGCTTCTAGGATCCGTTCACCAATTCCTGGGCTGGCTAGAAATGCAGATTCTTCAGACCTGTTAGCTTCGCCTGAGTCACATTCTTTTCCCACCTTAACTTCCTGATCCTCTCCACCTACTTAGGTAACTGACCTCTATTCAGCAGCAACATAGATTTCACATTTGCAATTCAGGTGAAATCCTGGACTGTAGGCACTTCATTTTCTTTGAGAGCATTCATGGTGTTTGTAAAGACTTTGACATGTGGCATCTGCATCCCTGTTACCTTCATTAATTTGCAAAATACTTGAACGATTCACTATCTTGATGTCTTTAAGGGCTTTCACATGCATATCCAACACCTCTTTCTCTATCGCTTTGGCTTGAGAGATCGTAGCTTTAAACATTGTATTTATCCATCTGAAGTTCTGCTTCAGGATGAACAACATACAGGGATCTACTAGCTTCATCAAATTCTCAACTAAGAACTAAGTCACACCATAGGTTTCTATTTCTTGAACCTGTATGACAATTGCTATGCATTTCTCTTCCTCCATTTCCCAGCTTGGAACCAGGGTTTGAACCTCGCCAAGTAATCCTTCTCCATCTAGGAAAGTAGATATAAAATCATGAATGAAAGAACTCCCTTCAGTGATAACATTATTTATCCAAGACTTCATGATCTCCATCAGAACCCTCCCCTATTGCATCTATTTCACTAACCTTTGGATTTTGACTGAATTTAGATCAAAATCTTGTGAAGATTGGGCCAATGGCAGTACTCCATCATCAGTGAGTGAGGAAAGAAATTTGGCCATGGCAGAGACCAGCTATTTTAACTCACATTTCTCCCATCCATCTTTTTGTGACTGCTCGAGCATGTGATTAGCTAAGAACTTAAATAGGTGATCCCTAGAATCCCTATTTAGAACACCAAGCTCCATCTTCATGATTTCAAAGTCTCCAGCCTCTAGTTCTTGAATTCCCTCTTTAGGCCTGAAAGTGGCTATTTCTACAGTCACCTTTCTAGTAGATGGATCGATAGATAGCCTAGCATCACTCTTCATTCTTTTTTCTTTGGGGGTCTAGGTAGCATATTTGGTGATGATCTCCTTCACACAAAGTGAAATGGGTTTGTAACTCTTTTTTTTATTCATTGATTCAGTTAGCCAGGGAGGAATTGAACCGGTGACTATCTGATTGTCAAGAGTTTTCACATGAGTATTCTCAGGCTAAGGTACATCCATGCTACTGGTAAGGATTTCTTGAACCTTTTCTTATTGATCCATCGGAAAATAAATTTCATCATCATTAATCTCGATATCCAAGTAATCAAGTCCTAAGGATGCCATCTGACAACACTTTTCTGATCTTGTTCTAGGGCTTGATCTTGGTGCGGTAGGATGCTTGCTGGAAACCAAATTTTTCTTAGGGGACCTGTGATTTACATGCATTTGGAACATAGGAGATACATTAGATGGGGCATGTTTCACATTTTTTAAGGCTGATCCCGCACTATGCTTTTCAAGAGGGGGGTTCTTAGCTCCTTTCTTTTTCTTTTTTGTTAACCAATTTTCTGTAACCCCAAAAATGGTTCAGGCCCTCGACCTTATATCATCTTCTTCTTACTTGGTCCAATCTATGATAGGGGGCCTTCTTGCTTCTACATTGCTAGCCTCTGAACCTGTGGCTTCAGAACTATCTTCTTCTACACCCTTTATTTCAAAATTTAATTGAAACATTTTGATCTGTGGAATTACAAGTCTAGAGTGATCTCATTTCCAGATTACCTCCTCATCACTAAGATCTTCCCATAGGTCCTCAATGTGCAAACTAGGTGAAGGATAATTACTTAGGCTTAGAACTTGTCTAGCGAAGCACTTATTGTCAAAACCCCTTATTAACTCATAAAATTACAAATGAAAACTCAACAAGTTGCTTCCTATCACCAAAGCATCCATCATATTGTTACATGCCAAGTTACCAATTTTAACTAGAAACATAGAAGGCCACTTTTCTTCTAGCAGGGTATTTTTAATAACCACAAACAATTTCCTGCAAACTTTTGCCAAAATAAAACAGTCGAAAGAAAACCTTGGGAGCCTGAGAGGTTCATCAACAAAGCCTTTGACCCGAATGTAGGTGAAATGTAGGAACTGAATGAATAGACTTCTGTAGGCTTGAATCATTTTATGTGCCTCTAATGAAACTCTTTGGCTTGGGACTCTTGCCAATTGTTGACACAATCTACCCAGGAAAGCATCATGAACCTTCCTATAATTTTCCAAAATTTTATCTTTCCTTAATAATGGACAGTACTCATAAATTAAAATATCTTCATTCCAAGGAACATGTTGAATGGCCGACAAATCCTGTGTGCATGCCAGGCAGTATATCAAATAGGAAGACAAAGAAATCCTTCTTAATGGCCTGAGCTTGTTTAAGTTGGTCCCTCGGGGAACTAGCAATAATCTCCACCCAATCAATATGTTTCCCCCCTTCCAAGACTATCTCTATAAAATGAAACATCCACTCCTCATAGAGAAGAACTTGTTTTGAATTTAATCCAGTGAAGCAACACTATCACATCATGAATAAGAGGTTTCATGTGATCTTTAGTAAGAAATTTAGGTAATCGAGACCCACCTTTGTAATTGGTTTGAGTCCACTTCCTAGCCTCATGACTCCATTTTTTATCTATGTTCTCTTTGTACTGAGCTAGAGATTGGGTGGGAGTAAAATTGACGAGAGATTCTTCTAGGATTTTAAACAATAGCCATAATAGTCTCCCTATTGACTAGCACAATGGTTTTGCCTTTTGCATTCATAATGCACTTGGACTTAACATCATATATGTCAATACATTGTTGAACCAATTCTGGGCATACAAATGACGGCGAAAAAGCCATAGATTCTAATAATCCACTCGACAGGAACTCTAGACTATGATCTTCTGCTGCATGGCTTGTAAGGTCAAATGCCATTTTTTCTACTGATATCCCTAACAGGTCTGTGTCTTAGAAAATAGGGGCTTGACATTGCATATTCTTGACATTCCCAAAGAAATGCATATTGGACCTCATCTCTACCTCAGGAATTAAAAAAGAAATACCCCCCCCTCTCGAATCAATATATTAAACAGCATTAGGAAATCAGAAAAAGCTTTACGAGCTACTTGTTTACACAGACTCGGAACAAATTCTTCTCCCACAACCGAGACTCTGCAGAAAAATAACAGGAAAGAAAAACTTATAGAGCTATTTATATTTTGAAATATTAATGCCCTAAAAAGTTGACTTTAATGAGCATTAATCAGGGACATTAATTTCAAATAAAGTGAGCAGTAATGACTTAGCAATAGGATGTCCTTGAAATCTACCATCTTTAATATCATTATTAATCATCCCCCAAATAATATCTCCTGCTCGTGCTAATGATTTCATTAATCGCTACTTGAAACTTTATTCAAGATTTGCTTCATGGCTCCTGTCACATAAAAATTGTTCCTCTTGGAAACTTAACCATCATTTCATCATCAGCTTATGTCATGTGTCCCACCAACTATCCTTTCACTTATGACTCTACCCACTATCTATCTTTGAACCTCTTCGAACTACTTTGAACTAGAGTTCGAAGTGGTTCGAAGTGGTTCACCACCAAAAGGTGATGTAGGCCAGGGCCCACCTATAGAAAATGGTCGTTAAAAAAGAAAACATTCATTGAACTACTTCGAACTACTTTGAACCAGAGTTCAAAGTGGTTCGAAGTGGTTAAGGTGAGGCATGAATCTTGAAAAAGGTTCATCCAAGGAAGGCCAAATTTGAACTTGACAAACTTGAAGGCTATTTCTTGACAACTTTGAAGGGCATAAACGCTTGAAGGATTACCGCAACGAAATACTTTCAAGGGAACGCACTGAATGAGCTTCAAAATAATGAACTAGCAAGGGTCTTAGACACTTCAAAAATGGTAACTCTAACTATCTCTAATAGGCATTTTTTGCCGCATGCATTATATCACGGGGGTTTTTTTATGCTTTTCCCCCTTCAAAATATTGTCTCCTTGTTTCCTTGTGCTTTGGTGAATGCTCCTAGTGTTGTGATTATTCATGGTAAATCTTATTTTCCTTGCTCATTGATTAAACAATTTCCTAACTCTATAATTTGTTATTATTATTTTAACATGGTATCAGAGTAGGTTGGTTTAATCTATTATTGAGTGTATAAGTGAAGGAGCTACCATATCCTGGAGCACTCCAATATTGGAGACTCTTGAGAGAGTTTATTGTTAGTATATATTTTTTTGACTAATCTAATTAAGAGAGAAAAATCAAATTTTTTTTTGGGTTTGGCTAGTTTACCGCCAAACCCGATTTATCTATTGGGTACATTATTGATTTGGTTTGTGCATGTTTGGATACTTTATTCTTAAAGAAAATAATACAAATTTAAATTTTATCAAAATCTTAATATTATCATATTAAATTTTGATTATAATATTAAATTTTGTTTTTAGTATTATAATTTAAAGTTTAAAAGTTTACTTTTTTTAGTTCTAATATCGGTTCATGCATGTATAGAATTTTTTTTCAAATTGCAATTATTTATTTCTAATTTCTTATCATTGCATGCGTTTTGGAAATATATTCATTACATGCATTTTTTTTCACTCTACCTCTTCATTGATCTAATATTATTCTGCAATGAATTAATTCTTGTGTAATGGTTGCTTTTTTTAGGGTTTCCTTTTAATATCTACGAGTATTATCATAACATAATATATATATATATATATATATATATATATATATATATATATATATATATATATATATATATATATATATATATATATATATATATATATATATATATATATATATATATATATATATATATATATATATATATATATATATATATATATATATATATATATATATATATATATATATATATATATATATATATATATATCTTTGCTAGATTTTGTTTCTAACGAGATAGCTTCCTTGCGATAAGGCATCCAATTTTGAGTATTATCCTATAAGATTTTATGCATTGTTGTTAAGGTTTGTTGATTTGGAATGTACTATGGCTAAACGTGGGGTTTGAATCCTATGAAACGCACCGAGCATTCTTGCAGATTACAAATGGGAAAACAACGGCAAGCTATTAAGTCTTCTAGCGCAGGCTAGATATTCGATTGCATTATTTGCTATTACTAGTTTTCCTTTAAGTCTCAAGGCTTTTGCTTTCAGACTTTTCTTCTTCCTTTCTCCCATTTTTTATTTACTTGTTTTAATCTTTTTGTGTGCCTTTCATCATTGGCAAAGGCATCTAAATCTAGCTTTACACCTGTGATTTCATTAGCTTGAAATTTTGCTCAAAATCTACCTTAATTTATCTTGTGCTTTTCTTGCTTTTGTGCACTCCTTTTTGTACTTTTCCTGCAGTCATTTCAAGTAGTGTGACTACATTTTCTTGGGGCATTTCTTCTAAAAAGGGGTCTCAATCTCCATTATCGGGGCTCCTCTGGATAAACCCTACCATTACCTTTGGATCATTTTTCTCCTTCTGTCATTGACATTTTTAAACATTTTTATTATCGATCTTACCTCTTTATTACCTTTGCATGCAGTTTAATTTGGGTTAGGATATAGTTAAATTCTTCTGTTAATTTCTTTTCTTTATCACTACATTTATTTTTACTTGGATGCATTGTTCCCTTCATGATATTAATTGCTGGTGTCTCTGATTTTGTCTACCATCTTTGGTCTCGTATTACTAGTCTCATAGCCTTCATTCCTCCACCTCCATTTTTGTGAAACATATTTCGTGCCTCCCCTTCACCACTTCTCTGTGACCTCCTCTTTCACCACTTCTCCTTTGCTTGCCTCTCAAGCTCTACTTCCGCTTCATCATCCGCCACCACAGGACCCTTCACCTTCTTCTCACATTGTGCTGTGTTTTTAGATCATGTTTGATTCCTTGCATTTGTTTTGGCTCTCCTGTTCATTAGTATTAGTGGTGTCAAAGCATTTTGATCCATCTGGTTTGTAGGCTAACATTTTTTTGCATCAAAGTATATAACATTGTTTACAAGCTGGGGTTTGAATCCCCCAAACTTGTTTTCAAAGGAAAATCAAAGGTAATAACTAAAGGCTATTAATGTTAAATCAAAGGTAACGATTCCTTTTTTAACATTTCCTTATCCTTCCATACTATAACTTTAATTTTTTTCGATATGTGTTTTAGTTGTGGGCAGTGTATGTTGTGCCCTAGTTGAATTTTGTTTAGTTTAGATCCAGAGGAACATTGTTATTATTATTCTTTCATCCCTGGTGGTTCTTCTGTGTGGGGGCTTCCCAATCCATTGCTGAGAACTTCATTGTTGTATCACTTGATTATGATTTTTATTTGCAATAAAATTTAAAATTTAAACTTACTAATAAAGCTAAAATTAAATTTATTTGCATTGACTTTTGTTGATACAATAAAATAAATACTTTTTATTTGCAATAAAAAGGATTTATTTATTTGTTTGTAGCAAGTGCTAAGGGTTTTAGTTTGTTTCTAAACATTTTTTATTCCAGTTTGTAATCAAGCCCTATCTTTATCTGGTTAACTTTTTTTGCTAACGTTTCTTTGCAAGTTTGAAATTTATTATTACTATTTTTTAGTTTTTCAGGTTCCTAACATTTTTTTGCAGGGTTTATTGGCCTATTTTATAACTCTATTGATCCTCTTAGTTCATGTCAGTCATTTTATTTATCACATGCACAATAAAAATTAGCTTCAATTTGTCTTCTAACCCAAATTATTAATTAAAGTTTTTTTTATTCAATTCAGTTTTCTAATGTTTGTTTTGCAGGATTGTGTTGCCTTTTCAATCTTAACAGGTTTATTTAATTTATTTTAGTGTCCTTGTAGTTCTTTTTTTTTTTTTCCTTTGCATGCAATAGATTTATTTTTCTTTCTCTTTTCATGCAAGAGATTCTTGTGTTATCTATTAATCAATAACAACTTAACCAAGATCTATTATCTCCTTGTGTTCTTAGTATCTATTTTTTTTCCTTTGGTTGTTTTTTCCTTGCATGCCTCCTTGGTGTTAACTTTTATAGCTTTTTGATGTTGCATGCAAGTGTATATAGTTTGATCTGTGTTCTTTTCTAGGTTTTGTTAAGTTTTTTCATTCTGTTTAGGTGTTTGTTACTTTAATCTCCATTTTTTAAACCATGACTACCCTGATGCTAGAAATAAAGTTAACTAGTACAAATTATCATGCTTGGAAAATGTACATGACCTTCATCTTTAGATTTACACAAATTTTAGAGATTGCAACCGATGCCAGTTCCAAACCAGAAACCTCTACTCCTCAAGTTGACCAAACTACTTGGTAGACTAAAAATGAGGAAGCACTTGGTTTAATCAGGATCTCCTTAAGTCCCGAATTGTATGTCTTAATTTCTACTTGTATAGAAGCCCATCGGGCTTGGGACATCCTGAAAAATACCTATGACAGTGCAAATGAGACTCAAAAAATCTAGCTTCAAGACCAACTTGAAGACCTCAGGTATACCGATTTCAACTTAGTTGATGATTTCTTGCTCAAGTTTGATTCCAATAAAGTTTTACTAACTGGTTTACAGGTTCCTCTTTCTAATTTAAGGATAATCCACATAATTATTCGTAAATGTTTGCCTAGACAGTTCCAACAGTTTATTACAAATATTTACTCTCAATTAGCTATTCCTTCTTTAGCATCTCAATTGATTTATCTCATCTTTCAAAATATGTTGCATCAAGAAGAAGAAAAATTAATTCAATTTGGCATACTTAAAACTCACGAACATGCATATGTCTCTCAAAGTCACAATAACAATAGATCTTCTAACACTAATCAAAATAACCAAAACTATCAGAGATCTAACAATACTAATAATTCAAATAATAACACAAGCCAACAATTTAATGATCATTATAATTCTAGGCCTTCCAATAACTATCATAATAATAATTAGTCAAATAGGCCACATTGCACCTATTGCGGAAAAAATGGTCACTTAATACATAACTATTTTAAGAAACAAAAAGATGATCAACATAATTCTCGAAATTACTCAAATGGAAAATCTAATGGAAATCAATCTCGTTCTTCTTTTACTATCCATTTTAATGCTTCTAAACCTCTTGAATGGATTATTGATACTGGTGCATCTCAACATGTTACATCTCATAAGGAAGTCTTTGATTCTTTGCGACCTGATTCTATGAATATTCCTATTTTTTTAGATGGTAATCATTGTTGTCAAGTTGAAGGAACTGGTAATGTTTCTGTTCCAAATGGTAAATTACATGATGTGCTTTATGTTCCTAATTTGAAAGCTAACCTTATTTTTGTTTCTCAATTATGTTAATATTATAAGGTTGAGTTTCATAAAAATAATTGCTATATCATTGATCCTAATACTGATCAGATAGTTGCTGATGCTAAATTGGATGATGATAATCTCTTTAAATTTTATCAATTTGTCTCTCCTAGATATCATTACTCACTGCTATTGATTTTCACATTTGGCATGAAAGGCTAGGACATTTAAATTCTGATTATATCTCATTAATGCAAAAAGAAAATATGGTAGATGGGATACCTAAGTTTACTACTTCTAATTTTGATTGCAATGGATGTATGAGTGGTAAAATGCATAGAGAATCTTTTCCCCATAAATCATCTTGGAGAGCTAATAATAAGTTAGTTCTGATTCATAGTGATCTTTTAGTTCCTATGGAAAATACTTCTATTTCAGGCTCTAAATATGCTTTAACTTTTGTTGATGATTATTCTCATAGAACTTGGATTTATTTCTTACATAGTAAAGATCAAGTCCTTGATATTTTTGCTGAATTTCACATTTTTGTAGAAAGACAAAGTGGTTGTAAAATTTAGATTCTTAGGACTAATAATGGTACCAAATATGTTAATCATGCTTTCCATTATTATTTAAGATCTTTTGGTATCAAACATGAGCTTACCATTCCTTATACACCAGAACAGAATGGTGTGGTAGAACGGAAGCATAAAACAATAGTAGAAATGGCTAGATTCTTTTTACATGCTAGAAATATAGATTATAAATTTTGGGCTAAAGCCATGGCATGCGCCACCTATATTCTTAATAAAACTCCTACTAAGGCCCTTCCAAATAAAACCCCTGAAGAAGTTTGGTCAAGAAAAAAACCCAATTTGTCTCATTTACGAATTTTTGGCTCCACTGTTTATGTTCACACACCTAAATAGAAAAGGAAAAAGTTAGATCCTAAATCCTCACCTCACATATTTGTTGGCTGTTCTAAGAACACTAAAGGTTATAGAGTTTATGATCCTCTTACTAATAAAGTTCACATAGCTAGAGATGTTTGCATTGCTGAAAATAGTGTCCATGACGGTTCTTAGATTTCATATTTTAATTTTAGTCACAGCAACATAGTTCTTATGGAGGACCAACCTCCGTCTCTCAACCCTACTCCTAAAATTTCTGCTCCTAATGTTTTTGTTCCTTCTGTTTCCTCTCCTAATACTAAGGATAATGATGAACATAAAGATAGTAATGATACTCCTAATAATTTTGTTCCTTCTAGTAGTAGCAGTGATGATGATGATGATGGTAATAATCTATTTACTCCACCTAGTAATATTTCTGTTAATTGTAGAAGAAATCCTAAATGGTTTAAATATTTACTTAATGAAGGTGATGACTACATTGCTAGAATGGGTGGACTTAAACCTAGAAGGATAAACTACTGTAATTATGCTCTTATGACTTCTCTCTCTAATTCTAATGATCCTCAAACCTTTTCTCAAGCAAAAAATCAACCTCATTGGAAAAATGCTATGCAAGAAGAATTTGACTCTTTAATTTCTAATAATACTTGGGATTTAGTTACTTTACCTCATGGTAAAAATCTAGTTTCCTGTAAATGGTTATATAAAACTAAGTTAAATTCCAATAATGAAATTAGTAAATTTAAGGCTAGATTAGTTGCACATGGTTTTTCTCAAATTGAAGGAATAGACTATAATGAAACTTTTGCTCCTGTTGCTAAAATGCCTACCATTAAAGTTGGTCTTTCTTTAGCTGCTAAAATGAATTGGCCTATTCACCAAATGGATGTTAAAAGTGCCTTCTTAAATGGTGATTTGCATGAAGAAATCTATATGTCTCAACCTCTTGGTTTTATTCAACAAGGTAATGAACATTTAGTCTACAAAGTAAAGAAGTCTATTTATGGTTTAAAACAATCTACTAGAGAGTGGTATTCCAAAATTAATGCTTTTTTTATATCTCAAGGTTTTGAAAGAAGTCAAAATGATCCTAACTTGTATATCAAGCATAGTGAAGATGACATTATTATTATCATTATTTATGTTGATGATTTGATTCTTACTTCTAGTTCTAACTAGTTAATATCAGATATTAAGTTCCAACTCAACCAAAAATTTCAAATTATAGATTTAGATTTTTTACATTATTTCTTAAGAATGCAAATTTGGCAAACCCCTAAGGGTATTTTTATCTCTCAAAGTAAATATGCTAAATATCTCCTAGATATATTTCATATGAATGATGCTAATCATGTTTCAATTCCATGTGATTTAGGCACTAAGTTAATGATATATATGGAATCTTCTTTCATAGATGTTACTCCTTATAGAGAACTTGTAGGTAGTTTAATTTATCTAACCCTCACTAGACCTGATTTATCTTTTAGTGTTGGTTTAGTTTCAAGATTCATGTCTAAACCTCAACAAACTCACTTCAAAATCACTAAAAGAATATTACGTTACATTAAAGGTACTATTAACTTAGGATTATTTTATGATGCAAATTTTGATTTTTCTTTAAAAGGCTTTACTGATTCAGATCTAGGTGGAGACCCCAATGATGGGAAATCTACTTTTGGGTATTGTTTTTCTCTTGGTTTAGGTTCTATATCTTGGAAAAGTAAACAGGAACAATTTGTGTCTCTATGTTCTACTGAAGCTGAATATAAAAGTTGTACTCATGCCTCTAAAGAAGCTCTATGGCTCAGAAGAATACTTGAAGATTTGGGTCTACCTCAATAAGAACCTACACCATTGTACCGTGACAATCAAAGTGCAATAGCCTTGGCAAAGAATCTAGTTTACCAAGCAAAGTTAAAGCACATTTCTCTCCACCACCACTTCATTAGAGAGCACATTGCAGAAAAGAAAGTTTCCCTCTTCCATTGCAAAGGTGAAGATCAAGTTGCAGATATTTTGACAAAACCTCTTTCTAGATAGAAATTTGAATTTCATTGTAACAATTTGGGTTTGATACCCCTTGATGTAATTACCTCAAGTAAAGATTAAAGGGGGGTTTTAGAATTTAATATTTCCTTGGTATATTTGTATTTAAAAGATAAACCAAGGTATCCTATTGTATTCATCCTCTAGGCCAAGTAGGAGGACATGTCACATATTTGTAATTCTTTTATTAAGGAAAATAGATATTCCTCCTTATGAGGTATCCTACACTTATCTCACACACTAGTGAAATGTGGCATATACAGAAATAGGAGTTACAATGTAACTCCTTTCTCACATCTCTATTAAGAGATGGCTCTCCTTCTCTCAAGATATGAGATACTTCTTCTTCTTGATTATTATTATATGAGCTAAGCTCTCTCTCTCTCTCTCTCTCTCTCTCTCTCTTTGGCATTTTTTGCCACATTCATTATATCACAGGGGTTTTTTCTTATGCTTTTCCCCCTTCAAAATATTGTCTCCTTGTTTCCTTGTGCTTTGGTGAATGCTCCTAGTGTTGTGATTATTCATGGTAAATCTTCTTTTCCTTGCTCATTGATTAAACAATTTCCTAACTCTATATTTTGTTATTATTATTTTAACACCTCTACACAAAAGATTAATGAGGATACATCCTCTATATTCATCTTAACTACTCCTAAGAGTATTAAGGCTAAGATTGCTTGGATTTTAATAGTATTTATTAGTGCTCTTCCTTTTGTATATCATAGTATCTCCATTACTATAGGTTCATTACTTAGGAAGTTTCAACATCATGTTTTAAATAAGTTCCGAAGGAATATTACTCATTGTACCTAACAGTGACTTTTTACTACTCAGAGGGTGAATCTTCTAAAATTGGTGATTCAAACTCTCTTTTTATTTGGGTGCTTTGTGTTGGAAGCTTCTTTTAGCTTTGTTGATGAGTTTAATGCTCCGTCCTAAAAATTCTATAACTTATTTTAAAATAAATGGATTTTAGTTAACTAGGAATCAATTTTTATACCAAAGAATGAAGGGCTTGGTTTTTGACATACGAGTCTTAATGGTCAACACTTGGAGACTAAAGACTATTGGAGGTGATGCTATCATTAGGACTACGATTGGAATAGGATCTATATTCTAAAGTACCTAAGTGAAGTGGAGAGTAATAATGTTCCTAATTATAGACTTCAATAAAAAGGCTCTATGATTTAAAGTACACTCAAAAGACATGCTAAATTAGTCAAATAATGACTGACTTGAATTTGTAATAGATGCTTAGAGGTTTTATTCTATTGTAATTGGATCCCTATCATATCAACGTATTCACCGCTTTGATTATTTTTGTAATGATTTTATTAAGGAAAGTTGGAGTAAGGTAAAAATTTACAAAACTTCTTAGAGCTTGGTTCAAGTATAAGTATTACATTAAAATAACCTTTTAAGTGTTGTCTATGGGGCTCTAAGGAGGATTGTCAAGAGTTTCAAAAGAGTTTGATAGGAAAATCTTGTAATTCTTTGAGGAGAGACTATATTTGTTCTAGGTCTTGATTTGAAAGGAAATATTTGGGTTGTATTGTGATATAAAAAGTTAGATAAGTAGAAAATGATAGAACTAAGGTTTCTTGGTTGAAATAGACGCACAACAAGTATTCTTAGCCCAAATGCAAGTTTTTTGTGTGGTTGGTACTTTAGAATAGGTTCTTTTTCTGGGATAATTTTAGAAGAGGCGATTTTAGAGGCCTTGTATGTGTGTTCTATGCAATAATAGTCAGTAATGTTCTTCACATTTTTATCCATTTTCAAGGAAAATTTGGCATTGCAAGTAGATAGTTTTGAATAACAATCAATTTTATGCTTCATCATTTTCTAGGTTTTGGGGTCTTTTTGGGAATTACCCAATGAAGACTCATTTTTGGCACTTTATATAGAGCATAGGCCCTTCCTTTAATCTCTGAGAAATCATTTTGGTAAGGACATGGTGATTTTTTGAGATAAGGAAATGCTAAGTCATCTATTATATACCATAAAAAATTATTAGTGTTCTATAGGAAAACCTTATCAACAAAATATTATTTATTTGTCCAGATAATTATGGGTGATTTGGTTGTCATTGTGAAGCTAGGTTTTTTAGGATGTGGTATGAGGCTCCCCTCTTCTAGGATGATTCAATAGGCCAAGAGAAAAGTTGGTCAAGATGGTTATTGGGCATTCCCTTCTCATGATGTGCTAAAAAAAATACTGATAGTTTTGTAGAGGTAACATTGGGCATTATTTAATTGGTAGAGTTGGTAGAGATAAAATTTAGGGATTGCCAATCTCTTGTTTTCTTTGTCTAAAGGTCATTGAACTAAGAGATTAATGAGAGCTCTTTCTATCCTTTAAGCTTCAGAGAAAAGTGGTGCCCTTTGATAGAGAAAGAACATCTATGAGTTTGATTAAAAAATAAATTGATATGCTAAACAAGTAGCATGTGGAAGGAACAAACAAGCAATTGGCCTTGGTCGTTAATTAGATTGTGAAACTTTGTAGGTTTTAGATTTTTTAAGACACCGCCACATTCCTCCAGAATGAAACAAGGTAGTAGATTGTTGTCAAAATGGACTTCTAAGTAGATCAGGATGTGGAATGTCATGGACTAGGAACACTTGTGTACATAATGCTTTCAGATAGTCGAAAAGCTTGTTATGAGGGACATAGGAGATTATTCGGAAGTTTTTGATACTCTTCATTAACTGGTTGTTTTGTTTTTACTATTTGACCTATTCTTGAACGTGTGGCTTTCACTGCTTTGACTCTTTTTAAGTTGATAAATAACTTTTTATCCCTGTTTTTAAATAAAAGCAACATAAATAGTGAAAAAGGAAAGGAGGGGAGGGTTCTCAAAGGAAGACAAAAAGGTCCCACCCGTTACATATATATAGAACTGGGCAGATGTATTTTGATTTATCACTTACTAAATATAAAAATATATGAACATTCACAGCCCCTCTTCAATGTAAACCAAAATCAATTATAATCAAATGCGGCAGTGACGAGTTTGAAGAAATGTCACCGACCATAATCAACTGCCTTCAATTTAGATTCGTAACGGCCTTTCTTTAACTAAGCTGTAAAATGACTAAATTTCGCAAAAAAAAAGGGAAAAAAGAAAACAAAATCTCTACCATCAATTCCCAGGCCCTATAATGACAGTGCCACCATTTTCATGAGGTAGGGCGAGTTAAATGCCCTGGCTCCGTTGTTATTGACCCATTAATTATTTGTCTGGCACACCAGTTTGTCAGCTGACTATATCGTTATTGATTTCTTAATTGTTTTACTGTCCTGAAGGCTTTACTATGTACAAATTTTTCTCCAATGTTAATAGTCCATCTGGGTATTTTTCTCTCGTAAACAAAGTAGTCGAAGAGAATGATGAAAGAATCAGCTGCCCCGATGGGAGAGGCAAAGCCTCGAAATTGTAGCGTAAGTGTAACAATCTCTTCTTCTCCAGAAATCGATGGCGACCAAGATAAAGACTTCCAGAACAGAGCGCAGTGGCTTCGCGCCGCCGTTCTCGGCGCAAACGACGGGCTGGTGACCACTGCGTCACTGATGATGGGCGTGGGCGCGGTGAAAACAGACTCAAAAACGATGGTCATGTCGGGAATTGCGGCGCTTGTTGCGGGGGCGTGCAGCATGGCCATAGGCGAATTCGTCTCTGTGCAGACACAGCGTGAAGCGGAGCTTTCAAACCTAAAGAGAGAAAAGGAAAGCAAAACAATGGTGGAAGATTTTGACACATCCATTTCTTCAAGATCGACAAGCAGCAGTTCGCCTAATGGGTCTCCAATAGTGATTTCCAGGGAAGAAAAAGAGGGACTTCCAAGCCCAATTCAGGCGGCCTGTGCATCCGCTGTTGCATTTTCTATTGGAGCACTTTTTCCTCTTATATCAACGGCTTTTATTACTGACTATAAGATTAGGGTTTTTGTTCTGGCTGGAGTTTCGAGCCTGGCGCTCACTATGTTTGGTGCCATTGGAGCTTACTTTGGGCGCTCTTCTCTCGTGAAAGGCAGTGTGAGAGTTCTGATGGGGGGATGGCTTGCCATGTTGGTGACTTATGGTTTGCTTAGGCTTTTCAGTGCTACTGCAGGAATATAGTTCCATGGCCATGGTGCCTTCTTAGTATCTACTGATATTTGCTTTTTGTTTTAGTGCTTGTAAGGTATAGATTTTAAAGTTTTAATAAGATTTATCTGCAATTGTTTGATTAGATATTTGCAGACTACAGTGTAAAATAATGTTTAATAAGTGAGGGTTGCTGTTGAATTTGTAAGACCAGATCTGCAGTTCTTAGGTTCAATATCAGTGTTGAGGAGGAATGTTCAGGGTGGGAACTATATTGGGTGGCTTATATGGTTGGTGAACAGCGTAAGGGCTGTTATAGTTTTCTGAAATGTTGTTGTGTATTTGCAGAACATTTTTTGAATATAATGCTTTATAAATTGCTAAGGTTTGCAGGTTGTAGTAAAGTGAACTTGGAAATCATTGCATGTTTACAGCTTAGAAATTTAAATGTGGTGTTGTCTTTCTAAACCCAAGTTAGAACCTGACAGTTTTTGTAGATTTACCAATAGATCTACGATGAGGCCATGTGAACTGTTTCTGGGTTTGGTTTCAACTAAAGTTACAATTGCTATTTTTGGTAGATCAATGAAATTGAAAGTAAACATGTTTTTCAGGAAGAAAAGTAAAAGTAGCTGAATCATTTATATTTATTTATCACGTATTTTATGCGGTTACATTCATATTCTTAATATATCACAGATTTATTCCTTCTATTTAGGATCGATTTCGTAGTACTTGGGTTTTAGTTTGCATCAATTTTATTAACACTTCCTTTTTCATTATTAGTTATTATGAGCTGACATGGTACAAATTTGCGTGGCTTAATATTCTCTTAATTTAAAGACATTAATTTAGGCATTGAAATACATAAAAGGAATATAAAAAATTCTTGATATGGACACAAATGCTCGCATGCCTTAATTTTAGAATTATGCGTTTTCTTATACTTTTAGTATTAGTGATCAAACTAATATATTCTAAATGGATCCAATTTAGACGCATTTGTATAACTATAATTGTGCTCTTATGTCCTTGCCATTGCCTTAGTGTATGTATTTAGATTTTCCATCTTGGTCAAGCTTTTTGCTCTCCCATGGTAGTTAAGTCTCTGCCTTTAATATTTTCCTTTCTCTTCCTAATTTATCAATGACTTGCTATAGGGAGAGAAAATGATGCTATTAGATTGTTCGCTTGTCTAAACATATAAACATGGAATCAACTCTCATCTCTCTCAGTTTCATTGGAAACAATCAATTAGGCCCAAATTTAGCCCTTAGGAGAGTTCAGATCTTGGATTGATTGGTGTCTTTTTGAAGGGTTGATTATGAGTAGATATGATGTAGATAGTGAATAGTGGAAGAACTAGGTAGAATGTTACAAAAAAGACCAAAATCACCATAAACATGAAGATTTAGAATTGAAACCATTTTTTTTGTGACTAGATTCGAAAATAGGATCCAAAATGGAACTTGTGTCTAAAATTTGGGCTTCAAAATGTTAGTCCATGAAGTAAGGTATCAATGACTATAAATGTCTTCACTACATGTAGATCATAGATCATGATAATTTAAGCATTGTACTCCCAATATTTTAGTAAAAATGTATCAATCACTAGAGGGTGCTACCCTAACCACATTTTTTTTCCTATTCAACATATGAAATTATTCATCGTAGTCTTCCTTCAAGAATTTGCAACTCTTTACCATTAGATCTAACATATAAACAAAAAAATGAGAGAAAAAGTGTTGGAATATATAGGGGCTTGCTTAATTCAAACCATAGGTAGGTATTAACCTCCACTCTAACAATAAATATTAAAAAAGGGAGTATTCTCTTAGTAGGGAATATGGAAAAAATCTTAAGAAAATGTTGAATTATAGAATGATACATCTATTATGATCTTCTTTCCTTAATGATTCATGATAGGTTGATGTTTGTTGATAGAAGTTCATGAAATCCTTCACTCATGGAGAAAACACATAATATTGATCATGGATCCTAGCTGAGATGCTTGAATTCATATCTTTTCTCCACTACCTCAGAGATTCCTAAATACAGTCATTTATTGGTGTGAATTTGAATTCAATTTCTTGATGAGATGTGTTCAAATAATGGGGTGATGATATAATTTACACACAACCTCACAAAATATGTTGATAATTTTAGGGAAGGCATACATCATGAACACTTTCCCACTCATTTTTTTTATAATTAATATTGGTTCAAATCTTTTTCCAAATAGTTGGGTTATAGACGCTAGCAACATAGTCTTAGATTTTTAGCTTGAAATTTATTTAATGAGGATATGATTGTGTTGGGTGTCTATATTTTTCCAAGGAATGAGCACAATCAATCATATATTAAGGGCATAGATTAAAAATGCATAATGAGGCCTAAATAAATATGAAATTATATGAGGATATAATTAATGGCACTACATTTCAGAGTTTAATTTTACATTCATACTCTTGGTAAAGTATTTACATGATGAACAAAAAGAAGATTCATCACATTATTGTTAATCATTTAAACTATGATGCTACACTAGGACTTGAAAATGAGTTTGAAGTTGCGATGCTTAAATTTAGAAGAAATGTGATATATAAAAGGGGTTGTTGTAGCTGCAACTTGGGTATCAATATGGTTTAAAAAATTATTACTATTGATCTTAGTCAAGATTTTATTTTATTTTCTAAGGGTTTAATATGTTTGGCAAGCATCATCATTTCAATCAACTCGATTCAACAATAAAAAGTTGTTGTAATTCCCCAACCCACTATGAGGGGGTAGGATGAAGTAGTTTTCTATATTGGTCATTTTTTTAATCAAATAAAACTTAATAATTCATGAACCTCACGTATATCTCTATTTGTAGTAGAATATTAACAACTTATAATATAAATCAAACCATAATAAGATAAAATCATATGTGCACATGGATTTATGACTTGAAAAGCCTTGAAGGGTAAAAAATATTAATTATATATACTCTATTAAGCCTCATTTTCAACCTTATTTATTATTATTTAGGAGCACCAAATCTAAACCTCATTGTACCTATAAATAGGTATTATTGACCAAACCCTCATTGGGAGACTCATTGGTTACATTCAAGGCACCAATCTAAGGATAACTAATCCCTTCACTAATTTAAGAGCACCAACTCAAACCAAAGAAATATAAATCGATGCATATAAAGATGATTACTTTGTTTCTCTAAAAATCACATATTTTTTCTCAATGATGGAATACATAATATCAAATTTAGTTTAAGTATTTTCTCAAAATTATACATCTATTATAATCTCCTTCTTTTTTGGAATAGTTCACTTGTTCATTTTAAGCATGAATATTTCACTATGCATCATTCTCCTCAATCTCCATTCAATCCAAAAATTGTGGAAATATTTTCATCTTAAACATTCATCATCGTTGAGCCAGTAATTCATATGTTTGTATAGATTTTTCTTTTGTAAAGTCTCTAGACATTGAAAAAGAGACAACTCTTCATCTTTTCTGTAATAGTAGATACACAATATTTATTTTTCAAACATTAACAAATCAGCATACTAAAATTGTTTGAATCTTTTTAGAGGACCCACACTCTCATGCATTCTACAACCCATCAACAAATAAAAAGAAACAACATTATGAATAAATGAATCTATCTTTTACAAGAATGAAACATTCATATTAACCACTTATAAAACCTTTATATGCTTCCCTTGTTTTAGAGAAAATCTCCTCTCATTGAGTTCATATATGTCATATATATCTTTTGTATGTTGGTATTGTGTACATAATTCTTTTAGCAGTAATTATACTTCCTATTTTTTATGGAAAAAAGTCTTTATGTATTTAATACTTCAAGCAATGAATAATTTCTAATTTTTCTTCACTGTTATATCTATCATGTAGCTTTATATTTCTATATAGTTTCCTCTTCCTTGTGCACTCAAAATGTAATCCTCTTTCATCCCACCTCTATTAATTTTAATAAATAGTTATATCCACAAAAATAAAAACAATAACCACCTATTCAACTTCTTTGCTATTGATATTTAAAAATGAGTTTTTAAACTTAAACTATCTTACTCACATATAATAGAAAATAAATACCAACCTCTAATATTTATCAATGATTAATATCAATGATATTTGACACTATGCATTATTTAGTAGAACAAATAAAGTTCCTAGCATTATTTTGTTCTTGTGAATATACAATTACAGGTTCTTGTCAGATTAGTGCCATGAACTACTATAGATTTTTGTCATATTTATAACATGAAGAAAAAACTTATGTTGTGGGATCTTAACTCCAAACCTCAACTAATGTGTCTACATTAAAACTTCAAGAGAATATTGCATTGAAGTATTTAGCTTATCTTGATAAGCATCAACCTTTTGGAAATGACATATAGCCTCAGAAAATATGCATACATTCAATACTCAAATAAGTTATTACATTGAATTTCATTCAAATCAATCTCACCTTCTTTCATAAACTCATCCTTCATGAACATATGAACTCATATCGTAATATACCTACATCAAATCATAACATCACATGCCAAAAGAGTTTGTCATTATGATTCCCATGTTTATACATATACAAAGATATGTGTACATATATATGTATAAATATTTTTCAACAAAATGTCCACACCATCTTCATTATCTCCAATAGTCTAACCAACTTATACTAACATTAGCATCTAACTCCCACTTTGATAATGAACTTTACCAAGTTATCTACTTGACCTAGTTCACATTAATGCTAACAAGTCTTCTTCACTTGCCAAACATTCCAATGGAAGCTTCATATTGAGTAATTTGATATTGATTCCTAGTGTTCTATATAATTATATGAAATATTTGAATTTTTTTTAAAAATATTTCTCTAATTGTTTTTCATAAATTATTAATAAAAATCCTTTAAACATCAACAATAGGAATAACTGAGGAAACTTATGTAGATTCAAATATTTATATTTACCAATAATATCAATCAATTTAACCTTTACACATTATTTATAGTGCACTAAATTGGCTAAAGTAACTTGTGGTCCAACATTATTTTAAAAAATTTCAACGAAGCATCTGCTAATTGCTAGAAAATGACATTCAAACAACTAGGTGAGGAGAAAAATCACCAATGCATTTTCTTTTAGAAAACAAATAATTTTTTTGCATGAATCCTTTTGTCCTAGTACAAGCACTACATAAAGGAAAAAATATTTTCACATGAGTGTTGGGGACACCTTTTCCATTGTATTTTTGTTGATGGGGAACCACAATGCACTATAAAAGTGGGATACAAAGGATCTACATACAATTAGATTAATTGTATAATATGAAGGGATCGTAGATTTGGATTAGGTTATGTTTGATAGTTTTTATTGTAAGGATGAAATATTTTGTAATAAGTAGTATTGGATTAGGAAAAAATAGATTTTAATAGAATATTTCTAGGTGTAGTAAGGTAGGTAGGTGGAACATAAGTATATAGATTAATAATATTTCCCACTCTACTAACATGAGTAGCGTAGCTATTTTTCATAGTGTTATCCATGATCATGAAGATGTTTATATAGGAACATTCTCTATATATGTAGGTATAAGCATGCATTTCTAAACATGGGTTGGAGTAGTAGAATGGCCAAGAACTTCCACACAACTAGAAAAATTGACGTACTATTTTCATTTAGTTTACAAGCTAGACAACACTGGACATCCATACTATGTTGATAATTTTGAATCAACATCTATAAACCTTAAATTGAAGGGATTTTCTCTCCATCCAAGTATTCTTGATTCAAAAATTAATAATGATCTTCTAATCTATGTCAATCATCCCCAATCACTTATCAGACACTTGTGTTGAAGATTCATCATCATCCAAAGAAGCACAAAGGAAAGGATTATTAGAAATATTAGACATAACATATGCTAGATAAGAGAAAATTATTCACCCAAAGTTATAGGTAGGAATAAGGAAAAAACAACCTTGGGCTCAACGCTCGTAGTGTTTAAACCACTAGAAACAATGAGTCTACAAACTCATTTGGGAGGGATATTAGATTTACATAATGGACCATGAGACTCATATGAAAGAACTGACACAAATTATAGTTGAACATTCAATAAAAGCATGGTATTTATTCAACATAGAAGAGAATTATTTTATACAAGACATCGATTAAATAGTTAGATAGTCACCAACTGTTATAGTTGGATAGTTACCAACTGTAGACAATTATCATTCAAGATAATTTGTAATGTGGAAATTACACCAACATTAAGAGACAAAATATCCAATCTAGTCAGTAATTAATCAGATCAAAATTTTCCTATCAAACAAAAACATTAATCATTCTATATGGTGAGAGTGGGAGCATGAGCGGGAGGTTTCTTGAATTTGGATGTAGGAAGGAAACCTAGTTTGCAGGCTTGGGTGCTTTAGAGGATGTCTGTATAGATGGATTCTAGGTAGATCAGGACACTGCAGATCCAGAAAAAAGGAAGCGGTCCCACATGAAAAACAAAAATATCTTGGAAAAGGCGATGTGGAGGGGGAAGGAATTTCTAGTGCTCTTCCTTGTCCAGCCTTAGAAACGGGGACCAATCCATGTGATCAGGAAGGGAATGCTTTGAACCGCTGGTGGTGAACACTATTTGGGGTAAAGCCTATAGAAAATTGCTCGTTCCCAATTATAAAAGACTTATCTAATAAGGAAAAAGGTAAATAGGCTATTGTGATACCTGATGAACTAGTTGACCATAATATTGCTACCATGGCTCTCACTCTAGTTAGTAAATTTATTGGGTTGAGGCCAAATATTGACATAGTCAGGGCTTTTTCTAAGAAAATATTGGACCTAAAGGGTCAAGTCCAAATCATTTCTATGGCAAAAGGATTTCTATCTTTTGAGTTTTCCTACCAAGAGGATCTAGCCAAAATCTTATGTGCTGGAACATGGACCATAGGGAAATCTACTTTGGTATTATAAAAATGGTCTCCCAAAGTGGATCTAAATGATTCTTTCTTTGTTCAAGCCCATGTGTGGGTTAGATTACCAAAACTCCCCTTAAAATACTGGTATGAAGATGTCTTTGATGGTATAGCTAAATTTTTTGGAGTCCTATCAATAGACCCTGTGATAGTGGAAACGAGGCATCTCACTTACACCATGATCTGTATAGGGGTGGAAGAGGGTAAGGATATACTAGAGATCATAAAGATCCACTCAAAACTAGGTAAGAGTGCAGAAATTGGATTTCAAAAGTGTGCCCTTTGCCTATTTTCATTGCAAGAAAGAAGGCCACTATGCCAAATCATGTCCTATGTTCCTCGTATTGGAGAAAGAAAGGAAATCTCGGAATGCCCCAAGGAAAGCTGGAAACACCATGGACCAGGAACCGGTAGGCCCAACAAGGGAGAAAAACATGAAGCCCCAAGGGGGTTTAACAATAAAGATTCTAGGGAGATCATTCGGCCTCAAAAATAATGTTTAGTGGATAGGGAGGATTTTCTTCCCCTGGATGGGATTGATAAAATTATGGAATTTAATCTCCTACAAGATGTCTCAGGAGAGGTCAGTGCTAGGAAAGAAATGAGATTATTTGAATGAGGGGATTCTTGCACAGGGATGGCCCAACTCTCCTTCGTCCCAAACTCCCTCGAACCTTCATTGGAGGAAGGGTATTCTAGTCCTAAGTAGTACATGTAGAGAGACGTCTCCTCATAGGAATCCAACCCTAATCATAACTCTGAGTGTGCACCTTTTGGACATGTATGAACAATATTGAAGAACTATTAAAATCAACTTCCCCAGGGGAGTTCACAAAATTGGAAGAGCTCTTTGCAAAATATAAAGAAGGGGAGGAGAGAGAGTGGACTAAGGTCAAGAAGAAGAAGAAGAAATTTAATAGTAGGGATCCTTCTTGGATCTCCCCAACAGCAACCAAAAGTAGAAATAAAGCTGATGTAGGGGCCAAATAAAAAAATCCAAGGAGAAAGAAAGCTAGCTAGGTCAGGCAAGGAGAAGCTAGAAAGAATATAGCGGATGGAACCCGAAATGACCATCCAGTAAACTTGTGCTTCTAAACAGAAATGAAAATCATCTCTTGGAATATTCATGGGATAAATAACTCATATAAGAAGGATGTTATTAGGAATATGATTAGGGATTATAGACTGGATAATATGTTAATCTAGGAAACCAAGATGAAGAAGGATAAGCTTAAGGGTATTAGATTTTCTAAATCAATGGAAATATGTGCTCCTAGTTTTGAAGGAGCCTCCATAGGACTGATGACTATGTGGAATTCCTTTCAATTGAAGGCTGAAGTTGTCCACAAAGAAGGTAATATGATTGTCATGAATTTTACTAGGTTAAAGGATAATGAAAGTTAGTATATTTGGAATATTTATGCTCCTAATTCACAAAAAATGAAGAAGGTCTTATTGGGAAAAAATCAAAACAATTGTTACTGGTTGTAATCTTTCTAAGGGGATAATCATGGGGGATTTTAATACCTCACTCAAAGAAGGAGAAAAATAGGGAGGTATTTACCTTGATTTGGAAAGTAGGAAAGATCTCGTGGACTTCATCAATGACCAAGCATGTGGACCTCCGGGGTGCTAGCTTCACCTGGTCTAATAGGAGAATTGGGAGGGAGTGTATTCAAGTCCGGTTGGACCGTGATTTGATCACTGTTGATTGGCTAAATTTTTACAATTGTAACTTATCTTATTTTGTGAAGATTGGATCATATCACTCTCCCATATCTCTTTCTCTAGACCTAATTTCTAATAAAAGAAGTTTCCCCTTCAGATTTGAGAAGATGTTAATAACCCATCCAAATCTGAAAATTAAAATAAAAGACTGGTGGAATATAGATGCTAAGGGTTCGGCCATGTTCAGGGTGGCTAAAAAACTAATAAATATTAAATTGAATATCAAATAGTGGAACAAGAATGAATTTGGAAATATCTTCTTGTCTATAGACAAGACTATGTCTGATCTAAACCTCATTCAAGAAGAAATCCAAAGAGAGGGGTATTACGAGAATAGATTGCTTAAGGAGAAAACTTTGTTGTCTGAGTATCATAATATAATAGGGAAGGAGGATATTTTTTGAAAGAAGAGATAAAGATCAATCTGGTTAAGGGAAGGAGATCAAAACACTCAGTTCTTTCACTTATCTACTTTAAAACATAGGGCGGCCAACAAAATAAGTTGTATTAAGAGGGGAGACCATATGATGTAGGAGGAAAAGGACATAGCTAATGAAGCTATTTCTTTCTTCACTTCTCTCTTGTCCAAAGATCATGAGTTGTCGGAGGGGGATCAGGAAACTCTCCTTGATAATATTCTAAAAATCATCTCCAAAGATCAAAACAAAGTTTTATGTACTATTCTAGACATGGTTGAAGTTAAAAAATCTTTGGACTCTCTCCCTAGTGATAAAGCCCTTGGTCCCGACGGCTTCTCGATGTTTTTCTTTCATCTTTTATGGGATGTAGTGAAATTTAATGTGGTCAAAGTGGTGCAGGAATTCTTTGGATCTAAGAACCTCCTCAAAGTTCAATTAATGCAACATTTTTTTCCTTATTTTTAAAACCCCAGGGGTGGACTCGATGGAGCTATTCAGACCCAGTAGTCTATGCAACTCCTTCTACAAGATTATCTCTAAAGTCATCATAGCCAGACTTCTTAATGTGCTTCCTTGTATTATAGCTCACCAGTAGTCTAGGTTCATTCCCGGAAGATAAATTCTTGATTCCATAATGGTGGTTTATGAAGTGATTCATTCCTTAGATGTTGGAAAAAGGGAAAGTTTCCTTTTCGAGATTGACTTTTCCAAGGATTATGACTATGTTGATTGATAGTTCCTACTCAGGGTTCTTGGAGCCTTTGGTTTCAATTTGAACACCTGTAAGATTATTCAACAACTCATCTCCACTCCTTCTCTAGCAGTTTTGGTCAATGGTTCCCCGTCAGCTTTTTTTAAATCTTCTAGGGGTTTGAGACAAGGGGACCCCCTTTCACCCATTATCTTTATTATTCTAGCATAATACCTCATGAAATTTATTTCTGCCACTAAGAGCTTTGGGGTTTTGAAAGGTATCAAACTATCTTCAAGTACCAATGTCTTTTCCCACCAGTAGTTCATGGATGATACTATTTTAGGTGGAGAGGCTTTGGTTGGTGAAGCCAGAGTGGTGAAGAATTTTCTCAATTGGTATACTAGGAGTACTCACCAATCCATTAATTGGATTAAAATCTCCATCTTCTTCATTAAAACTCCTGAGGAGAGAAATAGGATAATTGTGGATATTTTGAGCTGATGCATTAACTCTCTTCCTTCCAATTAATTGGGTCTTCCTTTAGGTGTTAAACCCCCAGAGGATTTCTGGAACAAAGTCATTGATAGATTCAATAGGAAGCTAGCTGGTTGGAAAGGGGTTACTCTCAACCAGGCTAAATAGATCTAGTTGGTTAAATCTACACTGCAAAATCTTCCTACCTATGCATTAAATCTCTTCTCTATTCCAACTAAAGCTGTGGAGGTAATGGAAATAATTTGAAGAAGATTTCTCTCATCAGGGACTGAAGATCATAAGAGACTCCCTCTTATTTCCTGGGAAAAAGTATGTCTTCCAAAGAGAGCTGGAGGATTAGGGATAAGGAGGATCAAACATTTCAACAAATCTCACCAAGAAAAAAAAATATGGAACATTTTCAATAGAAAGGGGGAATAGCATGATACTTTTGAAGATAAGGATCTTTCTAAGTACTCCTTTAATCATTTCTTTGGTGCTAATGATATTTTGAAAGGTTCTTACATTTAGAATGACTTTCTCAATGCAAAGGATATTACTAAATCTAAGGCTAAATGGAAAATTGGGAATGGTCATTCTATCAGCTTCTAGAATGACAATTGGCTTCAGCTGGGACCCTTGAAGGACTCTGAGCCTTTCAATATTTTTGATGGATGGGTGCATCCATAAATATGGCTCCCAGGTCTGTAATTATAGAGTAGACAATGCTTGGGTGAACCTTTCCTTTGTTTATGGGGACCTGATTCCTCTTATGATTATCCTTAATGTGGTTTCCCTATCCCCTTTTGAGGATGCTCTAATTTGGGAAGGTTCTCTAGATGGGCTTTTCTCAGTTGCTTCTACCTACTCTTTTCAGTTGTATCAGGAAGTCAATCCTATTTGGGATAAATCATGGCTCCCTAGCCTTACTCCCAAAATTAATGTCTTCTTTTGGATTTTTCTTGAGAACCGCATCCTTATTGTTGATAATCTTATTAAGAGAGGTTTCTAGATCCCCAAGAGGTTTGTGTTATGTAGATGCCAAGATAAGTCTACGGATCACCTATTTATCCATTGCACTTATATTAGAAAGATATGGTAGTCTCTTCTTTCTGCTCTTGGGTTATCCTAGTGATTTTCCTTGTCTTTTCTAGACCTCTTTACTCAATGGACCCTTCCTTTTAAGAACACAAACTCTCAAAAATTGTACTCTTGGATTCTCTTGCATCTCTTTTGGGGAGTGTGAAAAAAAATCAATATTTGTATTTTTTGCGATTGTTTTGCTCCTCCTAAAATTATCTTTGAAAATATCCACTATGCATTAAAAGAAAACTTTATCTTCTATGGCGGTACTAACACTTTTGTAAGAAAAGACCAAAATGCCAACCCTAAGAAGAGTATAGATAAAGATAGAATTATACCTGGAGCTTTCCCCTGGAATTTTGGTTTAAGGATAACTTCGATGGTGCAAACAAGGAAAATCTGAGAAAGGCGAGAAGTGGTAGAGTGATCAAAAATTGCTATGGATTTGGGATTGTTGTTGTCACCCTCCCTCTCGGCACTCAAACTAACCACTATGTTGAAGCTAATACTTCCCTCCAAGTTACTAAACTTTCCCTCAACACTAGTATCAAAAAGCTTTGGCTCGAAGGAGACTCAAAGAATATCATAAACTATTTAAATTCTAACCATTCCCCTTCATGAAATATATCAAATATTATTGAAGAAATGTGTTCTCTCTTAAACTCATTTGAAAAGGTGCACATATCCCATGTGTACAGGGAAGCCAACCAAGTTGCTGACTAGTTTGCCAACTTGGCTGTAAAAAAGGATGCAATGATTAGATGGCAACATGGTGGAGATTTCCCTCGTCAGGTGAAGGATTTAGTCAAAAGGGACAGATCTCAAGGAAAGAAGGGAATCATAAATGAAAATTATGAATCTTAATGTTTCTTATTGGATGTGCCATCCCATAAAAGGTAAGTACTAGATTGACAGGAAGGACAATAACTGTGCATCCATCTTGCATGCTTTCTGGGTGTTCATTCCAAAGGTTAACATCTATTTTTTAAAGCAAAATAGAAGAAATATTCAGAATACCTTGGCGAGAAAGAGTCAATATAGCTGAAATTTATTAAAGTAGAGAGTTTTCCTAAAATGACCTTGTGCGATGGGAGGTGAAAGATACAGAAGGGAGCCCATGAATGATAGTGGGAAATGGAGGAGACGCACCAAGGTTTGGAATGCTCTGCAAAAAGGGGAAATATCAAATTTCATTGAAAGATTACATGGAAGCAAGCCGGTGGTCACTAAAATGTTTGTGAAAAGATGAAATGAAGGTTGTATGGTGATAGATGGGAAGAATTTCACTGTCATGGAGGAGGTCATCTTGAATGTCACCGGCAATACCCATTGTGGGTAAGAAATTTTACAAGGACCAAAAAATATTTTACTCTATCATAAATGATTTTGTGAGGAATGAGGATGAGAAAAATTCCATTATCAAAGTGGGAACTCACTACTAGCCTAAAGGAATTAAAATATTATGGAGATTTTTCCTGAGATCTCTCATCTCTTATGTAACGCTGGACACTAGGTTTGATAGGATAAGGACTTATCACTTCATGCTACTAAATAACCTCTGACATGGTATGAAGGTTTGCATCTCATTCTACTTTTATGCTTCTATTAATGAAAACATTAATGGCTATAGGGACAAGGATATTTCTAAACCTATTTTTCATGAGGGGTTATTACTTTTAATTCATGAATATTTCAAGCCCAAATCCTAGGGAAGGAAATTGTTGTTAATAAGGATAGAGAGGATGTTTCTAGTTCTGACTATGTCACCTTGGACACTGAAGATAGTATGGGTTTGCAATCAGAGGACTAGTAGTTTGGAGAGACCAAAAAATTGAAACAAGGTTCTTCCTGCAAGAAGAGAATTGTTAGCTCTGTTAAAAATGAAAAACCCCACAATAAAAAAGGTAGAATGGTTATTTCTTTAGAAGAGGAATATAATGAAACTGGGGAAGGGATGAATACACATAATGAGGAGGAAATATCTAGTGGAAAATAAAAGAAGAAAAGGGATCATGCTATAGGGAATAAAAAATCAAGTTCAAGGGTGAAAGCTCTAGCCAGTTATCTCCAGTGGATAGGGCCATGAGTGACATAAATACTCCCCCTCCCCCTTTTGGATTCCATGAGAAGATCCAGGATTCTAATTTGGATGAGCTTGAAAACCACCAAGAAGACCCCTCTACCTAGTCCCTAATTCCCTATGAATCGTCAGAAGATAAGGACCAGACCAAAGAGGTGTATCGCAGTAATGATACTGGCAAGGGGAAAAAAGTTTGACATAACTTCAATGTAAATACTATGAAGATGAGGATAATTAGGGAAGCCATTAACTCCAAAGTTATGGAGGGTGAGGATGGTGGAATTTAGAAAGAGGAATTGATTGATCTGCCTCTGGTTGTCCTCAGTGATAATACTTGAGAAATAGAGGTTAGCCTTCTCAATAATGCCAAGAATAGAATGCTGGACAATTTCAAGTCTATTAAATGGCTCTATCACGAATTGGGGGACCTCAAGAACAAAATGCATAGAACTAATAGTAATAAGGATAGAAAAGCTACTAAGGATTACTAATGACTAGAATCTAGAGTTATCAAGATGGAGGAGAAAATCTAGAGCCTTGTGGATAACCTAAAAGGCATAGCAAAGCAGACCTTCAATATCGTGAAGGCTTCTAACGAGCACATCAAGTTTCTCATTGAGAAAATGGAAGAAAAGCCCAGAGGGAAAGAAGTGCAAATCATAAAAGAGGAAAAAGAGATGAATCTGGATAAAGGACCAGGAAAGAGAACTAGGGCCAGATCCAAGAAGAACAAGGAAGAAGAAAATTCTATTGACATCCATAAGATGAAGGAGGCTGCTGAGAAGATGGAGCTTCTTGAGTCTAATGCGGCCACTATGCTTTGGAATCTCTCCTGACCCTTTTATCTGGTGTTTTTTTCCTATCTCTATTTTTTGTTAGCATTGTCTCTTTCATGCTAGTTCATTCAACCCTGCCAGTGGCCTGTTTCATTTTTTAGTATCTGTTGTTTTAAGTCTTGAACTTTTAAGATTTGTTTTAATTTGTATTGGGTTTCAAGCACCCTATAAAACTTGTTTTATGTAATCAAAAATATTCCCCCACTTACTATATTGGTCCTAAAAACATCAAAAAATACCTTTCCCTAGGGACGCCCCTTAAGGCTTACATAGTAAAACATGTTGATTACATAATATGAATACATATGTGGAGAAAAACTTCTAAAGTAACAAATCTTGAATCATGCAAGGCTCCATCAAGCTATCTCTTGACCCTCAAAAAGATGTAGCTTCGAGCTATTTTCTTAAGCTCACAGTCACGAACTCTCGAATCACAAAGTCTTAAATTATTCAACAATGATCCCTAAGAGATGCGATAGATCTCTATCATTGTCTAGTGACCGTAAAAGGGTATACTTATTGATCATATACTCTAAAGCTCATTGGAAAACAATCCATATTGAGTGCAATATCAAGTCCCAAACCTATCTCTAAAATGAATCTTCAAAAGATATACATTCTACAAAATTGTTAGCATTCGAAAGATAAACAAACAAGAAATTCAAAAATGCCAAAAATTATTCTCATGCAAAACACCATCTCAAAGCTAGAAGCTAACTTGAGATGATGGAAGTTCCTCCATCCTCCGATGCTGCCAACCTCCAATTGTGAAGGTTCAAACCAAAAAATGGTGATTAATGGAAGACTGAGAATTGTTAATGACCTCTCCATCATCTGATGTATCCTCATCTTCAATGCATGGAACATTGCCTTCTTCATATTGTTCTTTTATTTTTCCTTTAAGAAACATCACTAGCTCTAGTTCTACAAATTGATACTATGCGCCCCTTTTTATTATAGTAGAAACATTTATTGTCTCTTCTACTATTTTTATTTGACCATTTTTTAATACTTTGTGAGTATAATGCCTGGTCTATTTGATGATCTTCTTCTATGACTTCCTTTATCCTCTTTTCTTCTACTAGAAGGGCTGAAATCATATCCTCTAAAGTATGTGAAGTGAGTTGACTTAGTGGAAAGACAACATTACTATATTTGGAAGATAAGTTATTTAATAGGATGGCCTTAGCATCATCATCATAAATAGGTGCCTTAACCTCTCCAAGTTGTTTAATGAGAGACCTTAAATTACTTATATGATTTAACATTGTGATTCCATTTTCCATTTTGAATCTAAATGATTGAATTTTTATAGAAAAATTTGTATTGACAGCCTCTGCTCCAAAAAACTTGTTTAGACTATCCCAAATGTCAACAAAAGTGTTATTTAGATCTACATGGTGAATTTTAGAATCTACAAGAGAAAGACCAATAATATCCTTGGCTTTATCATCTTTACTGTTCCACTCCAACAATTTATTTGCATCTGTATGTGGTTTTTCTTTTCCGCTTACTATTCCCCATAGGTTTTTATTCATCAATTGCATTTATATTTTTATTCTCCATGTATAAAAATTGAAACCCGAGTATTTATCTAATAGAATCTCCATTGAACAACAACACTAGAAACTTATTTTTCTTACTGCCAACCATTCACAAAATTAAAAATACTGTGTATTCTATACTTGGTTGAGAGTATGAACTTACTCTGTATTCTAGTTGTGTTAGAAATGAAGTGCTTCACCAAGAGCCTTTGATAGGTTCTCATTCAAACTCATGCCTATCTAACACAAACCCATAAAACTCATCTACAATATTTGGATTAAAAAGTGCAAGGCACAACAACCATATAATAGAAAATTATTACAAAATTTGGACTGATCTACTTAGCGACTCCTCTTATAACCGTTCATCTAGTTTGTAACTGCTTTACAAATTAGGAATCAGTCTCTGTCATGTGGTTCTCCAAATTAAATTCAAGATTTGAGTGCAATCTCTATTACATGAAGCAAGCACCAAAACTATAATCACCAATCATTGTTCAACATCACTTTTTGCTTTAAAACCTTGTCTATCACAAAGAGGAGATCAAACAATTGAATCGACCATCACTTATTATATGTTCATGAGTTACCAGGTTCTGTTGGAAAAATTCCAGCTCTACACATGCTATAGTTATCAATTCAAAATTAAAGAGAAAATGGAAGTTACCACATAATGTATGGCTCAAGAGGTCCCAAGATCAAACTCCATAGACTAGTTTACTAATACCAAAACATTGATATTCACAATTTGAAGACTAAAACATCTGCAAATACCTCATGGTCTGAGAATGAATTCAAACTCATGAGACCCCCAAAAATGAAGAACTTTCATCACAAAAAAGGACTAAGAATAGTTACGAAATTCCACATTTACCACACCACACAGTTTCTTCTGCACACTTAGACTTCACCCTACTTGCAGACTATATTTTCATGCTCATTTCTTACTCCACTACATTTTTTTCAAGGTCCTCTTAATATAGCTCAAGAACAGGTGGATTGTGTACTAGCTCTTATACCAAATGACACAAATAAAAGATGAACATTTGATAAAAGCATGGTATGTATTCAACATAGAAGCTTGACTTATTTTATACACCACATCGGTTAAGCAGTTGGACAATTATCAACCGATATAGTTGGATAGTTACCAACTGTAGATAGTTACCATTCAATAAAATGTAATATGGAAATTATGCCAACAAGAAAATGCTCCAACAATGCATAATTACTTCTAGGGAACATATAAGGAAGGCTAGAGTCAAGACAAAGGGAATTGGTTGATTCTCTTAATTGCTTTTATACAATTATGAATGATGATACAATAAACTATAAAATGGTTGAAATTTATATTTTTGAAAGAAGTCATTAAGGAATACAAATACAATAATTAAATCCAATGAAAAAGAAATATGAGCTAGAGAAATAATAATTTTAGCAATTAATGTTTCTAAATTTAAGACTTTCATACAATTAAAAATTTAGATCTAAAGAGATCCAAATAAGAAATTATGCAAGCTATGTTCGATTCACCAAAATAAAATGGCGGGTAATTAGTGTATCACTAATGTAAACATGAAAACTAGTAATAAGTTCTTGTCCTACTCAATTTCATTGGAGAACCAATCATTCAGATGAAATAAAGCCCCTTACAATAATTGGCCACTCGTAATAATAGTTCTCTTTTAAAAGGGTTAACTATGATTGGATGTAACGAAAGAAGAAATCATACAAAAATAGGTATAATGATATGAAATTGAACATAATTACCATAAATAATAATATAGAGAACTCTAATGAAAATCCTGAAACCAAATTGGCAAAAAAGATTTTGAAAGGAATCCATGTTAGAAAATTTAGGGTAAAATATGCTAGTCTAGCGAATGAGGTATAGTTGAATAGAGATATATTCATCAATTAACAATAGAATATTCTAGATTGGGATACTCTTTAAATCATTCCCTATATATTTTAATGAATAAGCATTGGTAAATAGAGTTTTCCCCCTTGAAAAGAGGTTTTAACCTATTAAATAGCAAGAGCTAAGAGTCTCAATATGCTCTCTACAAGCTTGTGAATCCCTATTATCAAATGTAAAATATATAAACATTTAATATAGGAAATGTGTTGTGTTTTATAGGGTCTTTCCTAAACCAATCAAATCTAGGAATTATCTTCGATTACAATAATAAAAATTCAAAAAGATAGCATGCCCTCAGTAGAGAAAAGAATGAAAACCTTAAGAAAATATTCAATTGACAAATGATACCTTCTCTATGATCTACTTTCCTTGAAGCTTCATGAAAGTTTGATATCTATTAATAGGTTTTCATACATTCCTTTAACTATAAAGGAAACACATAAGATATCCATGGATGCTATCTTGAATTCTTGACTCTAAATCTCTCTTTCATTTCCTTGAATAGGCCTAATTGTTTTTCTAAATTTCAATTTAAATTGATATTAAATATCTCACAAGAGATGTTCAAATAATGGGTTCACGATTGTATTTATAAATAATCTCATAAAATTTGATTATAATTTTGGAAAAAGACTATTCGGAGCAATCTCTAAATCAAAAAATTTATGACCCGCTCAAATTTAGGTAAAAAATGGCCAGACTATGTTGCCTAGAGTGATAGTCCTAGATTTTTGGCATAATCACTCGGTATATTGGCTTTACTATTTGTGCACAAGTTTTAAGGGGCCACAAAATTCATCATCTTTTGTATCCAAGTGGTTTAATTCATACACATTCATTTTACTTTTGTTGTTTTGACATATAGAGTAATGTGATATATCTAGAGCTTTATTATTACTTATTTACTAACCATGAGTAACTATATGGAAAAAAGTAGAGGAAAACACAATGGATTAATTATTATAGTTTTCTTGGGGTAGTTTCATAAAATTGCACCTTTTATAATTCACTAATATGTAATAATCCTACATTATCCAAAAATAAAATTCCACATAAGCCTCTATGTCCCTCTGTCTCCCTTCTCCTTTCCGACTAAGATTCTTGACCACACAACCTAGTTGACATAAAATGTGTGTGTACTCTGAAGATGTCTTTTCTAGATGTACTCATCTTGAAAATTCACAGACATGTATTGATCCATTAAGATATTAAAACTAACACCGTTATAGTGTAATTCCTCTTACCACCACCCACCAATTTTGGAAATCATCTAAAAATCATAAAACATGATTTTTAAAGTTTATTGAGTTTCTATTGGCTATATTTTTTGTTTTTTGGATGCTCTCTTAGTTCTTCTTAGCATATTGGCTTCCTTATATGGAATTCCCACACTCTCTCTAGTCAAATATTTTATTCAAATATCTTACATGCAATCCTTGTTTGTTTTCACAGTATACCAACTTTATCACCATCATTAATTTTCATTCACTCCATCGAGGTTCAACTTTATGGCTTTGAAGGTAAGTCCTACACCATCTCATATCATATTATTTTAAGCATATCGTAACATTATTATCATTTTTTTCATTTATCATTCATTTTATTTCATTTTTAAATTATCTATCACCAATCATTTGTCTATTCAGCTATTGTGGAAATGTAAACATTGAAGTAGGAACTTAACTAAGGCATGTCTCCAAACAACTATAAAATATTTTTTTCTTTATGTTTGTGCAAGTTTTATAAAAGCAGGAACTAGAGAAAGACAATGATTTGGTCAACCTCCTTTTCTATGAGAATATTCTTTTCTATCATCCTTTCTCTTTGTCTTCTTTCCTAAGTACAATCACATTTCCCATTTTTTGTTATAAGCCTTAATTAATTTTTTGATGTTTCAGTTATTAAATAAAATTTATATCTCATCCTTTGTAGTATATCCATATAGGACTAACATAGATTGCAAAATTTCCCTATATCCACATTATTGTCCAATAATCACATGTGCATCCTAGACAATGAGCTTGTAGAGCCTGATAGCCAATCTTGGTAGTTATCTCCTTCATTTTTTGTTATATTTTTTTTCAATCTATTAGTATCATCTAGTTATTTCATTTTATTTATCTCATGTCACATTTTATTCGAAGCCTTAAAACATATTTTTTTCTTTTATGTTTTATTGATCACCATGGCTCACAAGAGTGCTAGTAGAAGTGAGGTAATGTGAGGGCCAATTTGTTCCTTCAGGTTTAATCAATCCCAAGGGTAATGAATTCCATTTCCACATTTTAGTGAGCGTAATTTGAATTACGGTTCTTTATAATTATCTTCCTCATTGAGTTATAAATCCTTTGTTAGAAAGATTGTAATCACTCCCATATTTAGACCTAATCAAATGGAGTGTGACATAACATAATTTTGACCCCTCTTGATGAACTTTATACAAAAGAAAATAATCCTTTCTATATCCTAGATTTGGTTAATGGGTCTTTTTTCAAAGGTGTTATGGGAAACCCTACATGCTGCATATACATCATAGAGTAGGTGCTCTTTGTGAATGAGATTAATTGTGTGAGATGTGATGAATTCTTGACAACCATCTAAATGCATAATTGTATTAGTATGGATAGATAGGTAGAAGTATATCGATTCGATGATATGATCAGCTCAAAGACATTCATCCAAATTTTGAGTAGTAGACATAATAGAAGGTTGGTTGGAGCATAGTCTATGATATTATATGATCACAACATCTAATAAGTTGTTTCAATTGAGTTATGATGTTATCAATATCAGATTGATAAAAACGCGTGAGAGATAGAGTCAGACAACATGAGGATCGATCGATGATCCTACTAGATAGACAATCTAACTAGTCTGATCATATATTTTGGTAGAGCTGACATGTTACATGCTATCTACATCTTCGTATAGGTTAGCATGAATATTTGATTACTATTTTGGTGAAATTTTCAAACATTACCTTTTTTTCTATTGGAGACGACAGTGGACCTATTATACTTTGATAATAGGTATACAAGCATGATTTTTTTTCTTGATTGATAATATGAACATGATGCGATGATAAGAGGATATTATGTAAAAAATTGAGATGTTATGTACCTAATTACAGAGGATATATATATCAAGATGTATACATTATATGTATATATACATATAAATATACATGTGTGTGTTGGTGTGGATTATTCCCTTTGATCTTCAACTTGCATATTTACACTTTGATGGATAATTCAAATAAAACCCTGACTCTATCACCACTCCAAAGTCCACAAGGAAGAGGGCCAACTAACAAGGATTAAAGGATCCTTCTACAATTTGAGCTTCAATGCTCAGGCGGGTGTACCCTTGACTCACTTCTCTAAAGGAGTCTGAAACAATATGCTACTATATTCAATACAATATTGCTAAAGATTTGTCAAATGATGTTTGTGTTTATGTGGTTGTTAACCATGACTTCAAGAGAAGGGACTAGTGCCTTATCCCAGGGCTAAGAGTCACCCAACTGTATACTTCAACTAAATACCTTAAGTCAAACACAAAGGAAACTAGAGTAAGTACTTTGCCTATTACCCCTTTCCCTCAAGCACAAGGACATCAAATTCTATACTTCGCTGTAAACTCACTAAATTCACCTAAAAGGCTTTAATCCTAACTTTGTTAGAAACTCAAAGATGAATTCAAAGTACACTTTTTTTACCATACATTAACACACTTTGTGATATTAAAATATATGAGCTCAGAGACAAGCAAGAAGACATACACAAGATACAAGATTGGGATTCGAGAATGTTTTCATTAACAAATTCAGAATCAGCATACAATTAGCATGACACAAAGCTGAGAAAAAGACACCAAATCAGACCTCTATCAGTGTATTATAGTAAAAAACTAGGGACCAAAAGAAACAACATTTTTTTTTTGGAACCCCTTCAAAATTCAAAAATTTGCAACTTATACCACTAGCTGCCTTGGAATTCTCAGAGAGAATGCAACAAGCTACAGACAGCTAGGGCCAAGGTCTCAACCACCCAACCTACTGGGAATGGTCTAGAAAGTTATTACAGGGGTGGGAAACACATCAAAATTAGGAAAGAGGAAACCAGAACTGATCCATAATCATGAAAAACATCCCTGTAGGTACAAGGGATCATAAAACTAGGCTGAAAGGAACACCCTGCAACATGCCTTGAGCACACAACCACCATGGTAAAATCTCTACAAACAACCCAACCACACCCTGGACCACACCGCAAATAGAAAACCAATCATTTCTCACCGAACAAGGTCACTTCCATAATAAAATCCACAAAAATGGTACCCCCTGTCTCAGAAATTCAAACTCAAAATGCAACGGCCATCATGCAATTCGTGGGCTCTAAGTTCTTCAATTTTTTCCCCCAGTCATGCAACCGCGCATGCACAACACACCGCCACAGGAAATAGGCTCTTAATTTATGCTTGGTCTCATGATCGCATAACCCGAAAATGGGTAATGCGAACATGCGACACCCGTTAATCACTGCCTTCTCTATAACCGCTGACGCCACTGCTTGCCATAATAGGGTATGTCACATGTTCGCAAGCCTGGAAACTGGCCCACATGAACATGCGACAACCCACAAACATGGACCCAGCCGACTGTTAAAACACCGCCTAGAAATCCATGCCTAGGGCCACGTTCAAACCATAACATTCTACCAGCTTGGACCAATCGGAGATCGCCATGACACATCCACCAATGGGACCACCAAGAAACTACAGCTGGGCCCCAGGGACATGTGGTACTCTATCGCATGATCACATAGCCCGAAGATGGGTTATGTGAACATGCGGCAACCCACAAACCGCAACCACCACAACCGCTAAGCCAGGTAGTTAGTCACATGATCGCATAACCTGAAAATAGGTTATGTGAACATGTAACAACCATGAACACAATGCCACAGCCCCGCAAAAAATCTACCAGGCCACAGACCCAGGCCCACCTACCATCTGTCACACCACCACTCACCGGGAAGATGCCCCACCAGACTTAGCGAATTGGCGACAAAGGACCTTCGCCAATTTGCCAAACATTTCGTGCCTTTGCTAAACACTTAGCAACTTCCTGAATATCATTTGCACAATCACCAAACCAAAGAGAGAATCCTCTTTTCCTCTCGTGAATGTGCGACCACATTAAACTTTGTCGGCACCGCCAGATTTTACAACTCCACCAAACACTAGACTGCACTTGGGCCTGCCAGATGCCACATGTCACCATTTTATTTTCCATTCATGCTCGATCACACTGACATGGGACCCACTTTCCTTAGGTGTCAAGATGAATGACTAGCATAAGATTGCATGGCTTTGACAAATCCCATGCAAACTTACGCTGGCCGTAGGATCCATCCTCATCACAGACCCCTCTGACAACGGCCCTAACTAAGCACATCCACATCAACCAATAAGAAACCTCCACCTACGTAGACATGTTGGATGGTTCCACTCACACAACAAGCAACCTGGCACAATGGAATAAAATCCAACGGATGGCACATGATCACAAAGGCTTGGAATACTCCTTGTGATCATACGCTGACTGTTAGATTAAAAGCCTTCAATGCGGGCCCACCTGACAACAAATCCACCTCAGCACCATGGACATGTGTCACCTGGTCACATGATCACATAGCTGAGAGAAAGGCTATGCGATCATGCGACAGGCAATCCAAAGTCACCATATCGTCGCCAGGAACACAGCCCAAACAACAACCACCAACGCGAAGAGCTGGGACCCACGTGGATAGATGGCAAGCAGTCACATGATCACATGTCAAAAAAGTCTAACATGCAGCCATGTGTTAGCCAATAAGAATATTCCATCTATCCCCCATCGTTGCGCTAACATAGTTAGAGAAAACACCATAAACAGGTAACTAGTGCGAGGTCGAAAACACATAATGTTTTCAATGAAAGAGGATCGAAAACACACAAAGTTTTTGATATGTGAACAGACAAGTTCATAAAGTAGGAAGTACAAGGTCGAAAACAACACAAAGGTCGAAAACACACAATGTTTTTGACACTGTGGCAAATTTTAAAAAATGCTTCACGCGGACCTTAGAATTTGAAAAAAATTTCTGGGCTTGGCAATTTAGCAGACATGACATGGGCTAAAGCAATTTGACACATAAAGAGCACAAGGTAGGAACGCACACCATGAAACACACGTGGATCATCCTTGGAAGTAAAAGCTGAGACTACAAGCTGGGTAGAGACAACAACACATAGACAATAGGGAAAAAGGCCATTTTCCTGGGATTTTGCAATTGACTAGAAAAATGGCCTAACAGTGGCTCTGTCTGGGGATGTATGCCTCCTGTAGGCATAGCAAGGACTTAGAAACACTGGTTAAAGTAGACCATCCCACAAGACAAAAACCTGCAGAGAGCAAGGAACAAGCAGGGAAAGACAAGAAACAGGACCAAAAACTGACAGACTAGGGCAAAACAGGGCAGGGGAAAGCAACTTATATACAGAGATTTACAAGATGTACAATCCTAACTACTGTTCATGGAAAATAGAGTACTTCAGATGAAGTACTGCTTCAAGAATTATCCATGAACTGGAAACTCTTGAATATCACCATTAAAATCCTTGATGATGTAATAATCTTGGCCCCATTTCTCATGAATTAGATATGGCCCTAACTAGATGGGATCAAACTTACCATGTTTCCCCTTATCCTCCAATCTGGCATTCCAAACTAACACCAAATCACCAGGTTCAAACTTTCTGTCAACAGTCTTTTTATCATATGGATTCTTAACCTGCAACTACAATTTGGCATTCCTTGCATCTGATTCTCTTCTAGTTTCATCCAACCTAATGAGGTCCTCTATTCTCAGCTGCATCTCATCATCAATGTCATCACCATACAACTGCACAAACTTGTACATCTCCAACAAATTATTCTGAGGCATTCTAGCATGAATTCCATACACCAGGTCAAATGGTGCACAACCAATTGCCTTCTTCACAGTTACCCTATCAGCCCATAAAGCTAATGGCAACTTTGAATTCCATGCCCTCTTATTCTTCTCTAGAATTCTCTTCAAGATTTTAATCAAGCTCTTATTAGTAGATTCTGCCTGACCATTTCCTTGCGGATGATAAGGTGAGGAATTGGAAATCTGAATTCCCAAACCTTTGCAAAAGTCCTTATATTCGGTAGACTTGAAGCACATAGCATTATCACTCACTATCCTCTCAGGGCACCCAAACCTTGTAACAATATTGTTCATCAGGAAATCAATTACCACCCTGCTAGTTGCATTCCTTGTAGGTACAGCTTCTACCCACTTTGTAAAATAATCAATGGCAACTAAGATCCATGAATTTCCTCCACTTGACTTTTTTGGTATCTCCCCTATGAAATCAATTCCCCACTGCTGGAAAGGAGCCTGAACTTCTACTAGTTTTAATGGTACATTACCTAAAAATTTAAGCTTACTAGAGAACCTTTGACAAGCATCACATCTGCTTACCAATTGTTCTGCATCCTTGAAGATTGTGGGCCACCAAAATCCTTCTCTCAAGATCTTATGAGCAGTTGTTTTACCCATATAATGTCCACCTCAAACTCCCTCATGCATCTCCTTCAACAACACATTAGCCTGATTCTCATCTACACATTTCAACAGTATGCAATCCAAACTTTTCTATACAACTTACATTTCACAATTACATACTTAATGGCCTGTAACTTCAATGTCCTCTTTTGATTATCATTCATATTATTTAGACATCTCATGTTTCTCAGATAGTAAATAATATCCTGATACCAAATACAATCATCCATATCACATGTATAGTCAATTTTAGAATGATTTACCTGGTTTGCATCAAGATTGGATTGGGCCATCAGTCTTGCCAATCCCTATCCTCTAACCAATTTAGTGATCTGGATCTCAACATTGAATTCTTGGATCCTATTGATCCACCTACATCTTCTTCCAAACACCTTATACTCTGAGAAAATATCCTTCATAGCTAGACATGGCACAAAAGCAATCACAACTACTCCCATCAAGTAACATCTAAAGGCCTTGATTGCCTTCACAAGTGCATAAGCCTATTTTTCATTTATGTCATACTTCAATTCTGTAGCCTGCAAAGATTTACTGAAAAATGCAATAGGCTGCTCAAAACCATCCTTATTATTTTGTAACAAAACTACAGCAATAGTGTGAAAGGATGAAAAAGAAAAGATATGCATTGGGACACTATAATCAGGTGCCTTTAGCATTGGTTCATCTATGATAGCCTACTTGATATTCTTGAAAGCCTCATCAGGCTCACCCTCCCAATTGATTACAGATCCCTTCTTCAACATCTTGGAAATAGCTCTAGTAACCTCTACAAAGTTTGTTACAAACCTTCTTAGAAAATTGACCTGACCAAAGAAGGACTGAGTCCCTTTAACATTCTTTGGCCTCTGAATTTTATCAATTGCTGCTACCCTCTCTGGGTCAATTCTCACTCCTTGCTTCCCAACTAAGTGGCCAAGCAACTTACCTTCTGTGACACCAAAAGCACATTTCCTTGGGTTTAATGAAATGCCAAATTCCAAGGCCCTCATAAATATTTTCTCTAAATGAGCACAATGGTCCTCTTCCTTCTTTGAATAGGCAGTTAAATCATCCTGATACACAACAAGGAAATCATTAATGAAATTTGAAAAGGCAACATCTATTGCCCTCTGAAAAGTAGCACGAGCATTTGTGAGACCAAAAGGCATTCTCACATAAACATATGTTCCCTAAGGTGTTGTAAAGGTTGTCTTGAATTGTTCTTATTCCTTAACAATGACCTGATTGTAGCCAGAGAAACCATCCATCATTGACATCAATTTTGATCTGGTTACTCTCTACAACATAGCCTCCATATTGGGCAAACAATAGTTATCTTTCAATGAGCTGATGTTCAAATTTTTGAAGTCCACACAAAGCCTGATGTCACCATTCTTTTTTCTTACAAGAACAAGATTTGACACCCAAGAAGAATGCCTTATAGGCTTGATAATGCCAGCATCTCTCAACTTCATTAATTCTTCCTGCATCTTGGGTGCCAAAGTAAGATTAATAGGCCTTTGCTTTTGTCAGAAAGGTTTAGCATCTTCTCTTAATGGAATAACATGCTGAAATAAATCCTCTCTATAAACCTTTAGGTCATCATATGACCATGAAAAAACATGCTTGAATTTCCTCAATAATTGAACTAGAGGTCCCCTCACCTTTTGAGACATATCTCTACCAATGTACACTTTCTTAGTTGCCTCATGTGATCCAAGATTTATCTCCTCAAGATCAACATGATCATCTCCTTTGATATTCTTTTGAACTCTATCATGGTTGTCAAAGACAGTCTCCAAAACAACAAGCCCTTTGGGCACCTTGTTAGTTCTAAGCTGAATGACCTCATTGCCTAAGACAACCTCCCTTCCTTCTATTGACTCAACCAAGGCTGAATAATCAAGTTCCTAACCATGATACAGATCCTTGCATTCCATAAACTTCAAAATATCATTATCATCATCAAAAACTTGCCAATTATCAATATTGTCTGGTATACTAGGCCTAGCTTGAATTTCAACTTTAGAAATACCAGAGAATGTAATATCATTAGGATTGATTGCAATATTGACCAACAAGTCAGCGATCTTGTTGTTACTCCTATCCCTCCACTCAATATTAAAGGCATCAAAATGCTTAATCAAATCCCACACTGCATTCCTATATTGTTTCAACCTTCTATTCTTGGAAGCATACACTGACCTGACTTGGGACACCACCAACTCAGAATCACCAATAACACTTATGCATTTTATACCATGCTTTTGTGCCAACCTCAGTCCTAACAACAAGGCCTCATATTCTGCTATATTATTGGTACAAAAGAAATTCAATGTGAAAGAGAACTTGTAGGTGTTTCCATCAGGAGAAATAAGTAAAATACCTACTCCTGCACCATCTTTGCAATTTGTACCATCAAAGTACATGACCCACAAATCACCCTTCACAGAGTCAGCACCTACCTCAGTAGATATAGGTGACAAAATATGTTCATTTTCAAATACAGGGATCTCTACCCTAAAAGCATTTACATCAGTATCCACAAAACATGTAGTTTCATTATCTATGTTTCTCTCAATCATGTGGCATACTCTTGGCTCTCGTTCAATCTTGAAAGTTGCATAGGACAAATCACACTGTAAACTTCCACCCATGGCAGCACTCCATCTTCTTGATAGAAACATCCCATAATGAGGGGGGATATCTACCACTAAAACACTCATTGTTAACTCTTTCTCTGGATATGCTACCAACCTATATGGCATTGCATTGATAGTCCCAATGACTTGTACCTCTCTCTAATCCATTACACAACATCTACCCTACACTGTATCAAATTTAAGGCCCAACCTCTCCATGATTTTGAAAGGCATGATAGTATTAGAGGCACCACTATCAATCATACAATTTCTTAATTTTATCCCATTCACAAGAACACTTAAGAAGAATTGGTCAATATTTTCAAGGCTGGCATTGACAGAACTGTCCAAATATATTGGAGGAATTTGAGACACAATTCCCTGAGCAGCAACATCCTTCAAAGCTTTATCCTGAGATCCACTGCATGAAGTATCATTTTTGTGAGTATTACCAACCCATGCAATAGCCTTATCTTTATGTTCAGGGATCCTCAACAATTCAGACAATGGAACCTTAACTATAATTTGTAACAACACAGATAACATGTCAACAAGGGCAGAAGCAGGAATCTCAATCTACATTGCCTTAACATCCTTTTTCTTGTCTGACACATTAGGTGTATTGACCACCTTTATTTTTTCAACCTTAGCCATTGTGTTAACTCACTTCTCAATCTCACTAGAGATCTTTTCAATTCCAACTCCCTTAGGCTCACAATGTTTACTTTTTACATTCTTTAATTTCACCATGTGATCACCTTTTGATTTGTTCTCATTATGTTCTCTGGAGTTGGTATTCTTTATAAACATTCCTGCAACTTTCTCATTTATGTTCCTTGCCACCATGCCTCTAGTTTGCACCTGGGCAATCATTTCTCCAGTAATCCTCTCCATCTCTTCTTTGGAAGGTCTTCTCAAATTTACTGGCTCAGGAGAAGAGTTCATGTTAGATGTTTTCTGATCAACCCATTCACCATCAGAAAAAACCTCTTGATGAAAAAGGGCCTGATTATGTCTCTTCACACTCACATATGCCTCTTCATCAAAATCATAATCATCTTCATATCCTAGATATGAAGAAGCCATGTTGCAACCAACATCATCTTGTTCTTCTTCTTGTTCTATCTCCTCATTGCTACAATCTTGATTTGCAGCCATGGATTGTGCAACCACACAATGCTCTGTAGAATGAGGGGACTGGAATGCAACACACCATGGTACATTCTCCATGACATTTATTGAAGATTTATGTAGAGGGTCAGGGACACCTCTCTCATTATTTCCTCTTGCAGTAGGGACAATAGGCTTTCCATCCTTCCATTGGGTGTTGTAGGGGTAATTCTGCAGTCTATTTTGCTTACTAAAATTGTTGTTGAACCGAGGCCTCTCATTGGTAGGAGCATTGATGTTCCTATTTGTAGGTGCCTTCAAATCCTTCAATGCATTAAGCACCTCCAATTTATCTTCTTCCTGCCTCGTAGATCCAACACTCTTATCATTTTCTTTTTTGTATTTCCTATCCCCAAACAACTTTGGGTCATCTCTCTTTCCACCCAATTTTTTTGATATTTTCATGTTGTTCTCAATATTGACAGCAATCCTAAAAGCATCCCTAAGAGTTCTTGGTTCTTTATCCCTCAATAAATATCCTATCTTCCCATCAAATGCATTGAAGTATGTAGTCATACAGACATTGTCATCCAACCACATGACTTGGAACAACTTGTGCATACCTTTCTGAAATCTCATGTTGAATTCAGTTGCACACTCATTCTGATTTTTCCTTATGGTATTGAATTCATTCAACATGAAGCTAGGATTAGGCCTATCACCATACTAATCTTTGAAACAATTCTCAAAAGAGTCCCAAGTATCAATACACTTATCAGGAAGCCTCTTAAACCAATCTCTACCATCCTCCATTGGAGATTGAACAAAAAATTTCATGACAACATCCTCATGCTCCACCTCATAATCATTAAGCATATCAACAAGTAACCTAAGATGCTCTTCACAACTAATAGCATTATTACCAGCAAAATTAGGTACCTTATCTCTAATATCACTTGGAAAAGCATTTGGATAGCCAAGAATTCCATCAAAACTTATTTGCCTATAGCCTTCTAATTGCATAGGTCTTCTTTGAAAGCTCGAACTAGTGTTAACCCTAGGATCAACATTAGCATCTATATTTATCTGTGCATTTGACTACTACCTAGGATCTACACCTATCCTAGCAGATGAAGAAGGAAAAGAACTAGTAGCATTACTATGTGGAATAGCAGTAGTCATAGATGGCATACCTAGTTCAGTAGCAGATGGGTCAAGAGCATTAGCTGAAGAAGCCCGCAAAAATTGGATCTTCCTTTTCTTTTCTGCAATGGTAGTGTGAACCTCAGCTCTCTCTAGTTCTCTTGCAAGGTCCTCATCTTCCTTTTTCCTTCTCTCCATTTCAGTGTCCCTATTTGAATCAGGTGGTGGGATCCCTGGTATTGTCACTAGTTTTCTTGCTTGGTCACCCACCATCTTCTGCTTTCCATTCTCATTAATGATAACAGAAGGTCTGGTAATCTTATTCCCATCCTTATCTTTAGGAAAAGGGACATAGCTTTGCACTTGTCTAACCACAGGGCCCTCATTTTCAAATTCATGATCCTGCAGTAAGCGTTCTTGCTAACTCCTCAAGGCAACAAGATCACCAAAAATATCATGCTGCAACATTTTAGGAGCAGAAGCAAGCATTTTGTTTCTCTCCTTCATTTCATTTATTTTTCTAATAAGAGACTACCTCTCTATCAAAGCATTTACCTTTTTAGCCTCTCACTCTTCTTGTAATCTTTTATGTATGGCATCCTGCTCTGCCAACTGCAACATCAGTGCATTTAAATCATCAGGATCTACCATAATGTCATCAGAACTAGATGACACATCCATATCAGGAAGCTTTTGATATGGGAAATGAACCTGCCTATGTCTCATGGGTTCTCCTCTGAGTTGGTCTTCATCAATATCCAAGTCAACCTCTAAACCCACATCTCTATTTTCTTCATTTTGACCTGCAAGAAATAGATGTTTATCCTAAAATGCAGCCTCAGGGGTATCATGAAATCTCTCCTCAGAGTGACCACCTTCTGATCTAGAAACTCTCTTCTATGAACCATCCTCACTTGAGGATACATGTGGTCTTCTAGCTCTAGCATTTCTCTATTCTCTCATGGGAGCACTGGTAGACTCACCATTCCTTCTAATCCAACTCTTGTTTCCCTATCTAGGTGATTGCTCTAGAGTGACCTCCGGATTATTTCTAACATATGACCTAGTATTTCTCCTCTTATGCATGTTTTTCTTTTAAATATGTTGCATTGGTTCAAAGCTTTGAGTCGCCACCCACCTAGATGGGAAAACTTTGAAACACATAGGAAAACAAGAACAAATCTATACCTTTCTCTTTAGATTCTCCCCAGTAAAATCACTGACTCTTAACAAATGCATATCTTTTAGTTGTCCCCAGTGGAGTCACCATCTTGTTGGTGTGGATTATTCCCTTTGATCTTCAACTTGCAGATTTACACTTTGATGGATAATTCAAATAAAACCTTGACTCTATCACCACTCCAAAGTCCATAATGAAGAGGGCCAACTAACAAGGATCAAATGATCCTTCTATACTATGAGCTTCAGTGCTCAGGCGGGTGTACCCTTGACTCACTTCTCTAAAGGAGTCTGAAACCATATGCTACTTTATTCAATACAAGATTGTTAAAGATTTGTCAAATGATGTTTATATTTGTGTGGTTGTTAACCATGACTTCAAGAGAAGGGACCAGTGCCTTATCCTAGTCCTAAGAGTCACCCAACTATATACTTCAACTAAATACCTTAAGTCAAACACAAAGGAAACCAGAGTAAGTGCTTTGCCTATTACCCCATTCCCTCAAGAACAAGGACATCAAATTCTATACCTGGCTGTAAACTCACTAAATTCACCTAAAAGCCTTTAATCCTAACTTTGTTAGAAACTCAAAGATGAATTCAAAGTACTCTTTGTTTACCATACATTAACACACTTTGTGATATTAACATATATGAGCTCAAAGACAAGCAAGAAGACATACACGAGATACAAGATTGGGATTCGAGAATGTTTTCATTAACAAATTTAGAATTAGCATATAATTAGCATGACACAAAGCTAAGAAAAAGAAACCAAATCAGACCTCTATCAGTGTATTACAGTAAAAAACTAGGGACCAAAAGCAACAACATTTTTTTTTGGAACCCCTTCAAAATTCAAAAATTTGCAACTTATACCACTAGCTGCATTGGAATTCTCAGAGAGAATGCAACAAGCTACGGACAGCTAGGGCCAAGGTCTCAACCACCCAACCTACTGGGAATGGTCTAGAAAGTTATTACAGGGGTGGGAAACACATCAAAATCAGGAAAGAGGAAACCAAAACTGATCCACAATGATGAAAAACATCTTTGCAGGTACAGGAGATCATAAAAATGAGCTCAAAAGGACACCTTGCAACATGCCTTGAGCACACAACCACCATGGTACAAGCTTTACAAAGGACCCAACCACACCTTGGACCACACCACAAATAGAAAACCAGTCATTTCTCACCGAACAAGGTCACTTCCATAATAAAATCCACAAAAATGGTACCCCGTGTCTCAAAAATTCAAAGTCAAAATGCAACGGCCATCATGCAATTCACAGGCTCTAAGTTCTTTAACTATTTCCCCCAGTCATGCAACCGCGCATCCACAACACACCGCCATAGGAAAGGGGCTCTTAATTTATACTTGGTCGCATGATCGCATAACCCAAAAATAGGTTACGTGAACATGACACCTATTAATTACTGGCTTCTCTATAACCGCTGACATTGCCGCTTGCCACAACAAGGTATGTCACATGTTCCTAAGCCAAGAAACTATCCCACGTGAACATGCAACAACCCACAAACATGCACCCAGCCGACTATTAATACACCACCTAGAAATCCAAGCCCGGGCCTGTGTTCAAACCATAACATTCTGCCAGCTCAAACCAACCGAAGATCACCATGACACATCCACCAATGAGACCACCAATAAACTATAGATGGGCCCCAGGGAGACGTGGTGCTTTGTCGCATGATCGTATAGCCTAGAGACAAGCTATGTGAACATGCGGCAGCCCGCAAACCACAACCACCACAACCGCTAAGCCAGACGGTTAGTCGCATGATTGCATAACCTAAAAATGGGTTATGCAAACATGTGACAACTGTGAACATAATGCCACAGCCCTGCAAACAATCTACCAGGCCATAGACCTGGGCCCACCTATCATGTGTCACACCACCACTCGCCCACAAGATGCCCCACCAGACTTAGCAAATTGGTGACAAAGGACCTTCACCAATTCACCAAACATTTCGTGCCTTTGCTAAACACATAGCGACTTCCTGACTATCATTCACGTAATTGCCAGACCAACAAGTGAATCCTCTTTTCCTCTCGTGAATGCTCGACCACATTAAACTTTGTCGGCACTGCCAGATTTTACAACTCCGCCAAACACTAGACTCCACTTGGGCCCGCCAGATGCCACATGTCACCATTTTATTTGCCATTCACGTCTGGTCACACTGACATGGGACCCACTTTCCTTAGGCGTCAAGATGAACGGCTGGCTTAAGATCGCATGGCTCTTACAAATCTCATGCGAACTTACACCGGCCGTAGTATTCATCCTCATCACAGACCCCTCTGACAATGGCCCCACCTAAACACATCCACGTCAAACAATAAGAAACCTCCACCTATGCAGACATCGTCTACGATCCCACTTGCACAACAGGTAACCTGGCACAACAGAATAAAATCCTACGGATGGTGCATGATCGCAAAGGCTTGGAATATTCCTTGCGATCATACGCTGACCATTAGATTAAAAGCCTTCAACGCGGGGCCACCTAACAAAAAATCCACCTCAGCACCGCAGACATGTGTCACCTGGTCACATGATTGCATAGCTAAGAGAAAGGCTATGTGATCATGTGACAACCAATCCAAAGCCACCACATCATTGCTAGGAACACAGTCCAAACAACAACCACCAATGCGAAGAGTCAGGACCCACGTGGATAGATGGCAAGCGGTCACATGATCGCATGTCAAAAAAGTCTAACATGCAGCCATGCGATAGCCAATAAGAATATGCCATCTGTCCCTCATCATTGCGCTTGCACAGTTAGAGAAAACACCACAAACAGGGAACTAGTGCGAGGTTGAAAACACACAATGTTTTTGATGAAAGAGGATCGAAAACACACAAAGTTTTTGATACGTCAATAGACAAGCACATAAAGTAGGAAGTACAAGGTTGAAAACAACACAAAGGTCAAAAACACACAATGTTTTCGATACTATGGCAAATTTTTAAAAATGCTTCCCAGGGACCTTAGAATTTGAAAAACTTTTCTGGGCTTGGTGATTTAGCAGACGTGACACGGGCTGAAGCAAAGTGACACATAAAGAGCACAAGGTAGGAGTGCACACCATGAAATACACGCAGATCATCCTTGGAAGTAAAAGTTGAGACTTCAAGCCGGGTAGAGACAACAACACACAGACAGCAGGGAAAAAGGCTATTTTCCTGGCATTTTGCAATTGACTGGAAAAACAGCCTAACAGTGTGTATACATGTACATATATGCATATATATAAACATACACACACACACACACACACACACACACACACAGATATATAGGGTATGTGCAGGATCATGGTATGCCAAAAAGTGGCAATGTGAAAAAGAAGTCCTGATTGATAGACTCTTTGAAAAACAACTATAATTTTTAAACAATATAACATTTTTGAAATCTGAAATATACATCACATTCTATGCTTCACCTACAAAAATAATAATAAATAATTCTTTCAATTTAATGAAGTTTAGACTAAGTTAAGGTGGTCATACATGAGAGTTTGTATATTTAGGAAAATTTATAGCATAAAAATCATAATTAATTATTTACTTGGAAAAAAATACAAAAAGAAATACCTCATATCCGGTCATGATTCTACTACTTTTATCTAGAATCGTATAAAAGATATTATCATTTTATTTTATTTAATGTGGTCAGACATACACCTACTTGTTATCTTTCTATTACTGATTGATAGACTTATTGAAACACAACTATAACTTTCAAACTGTATAACATTTTTGAAATCTAGAACATGTGTTACATTCTATGATTTTCCTAATACAATAAAAATAAAAAAAAGTTTTCAATTTGATAAAGTTTAGATTAAGTTAACATGGTCAGACACCAGAGTTTTTGTATTCTGAAAAAGTTTTAGAAGAAAAATTGTAATTAATTATTTACTTGAAAATAAATTACAAAAAAATATGTGTCACATCCATACATGAGTCTACTACTTATATCTAGAATCTTGTAAAAAAAATTTATCATTTGATTGTGTTTAAGGTGGTCAGACATACACCTACTTCTTATTTGTTCCTAAAATTTGCATACTACTACATTGAAATTTGAAATTTTCAACATATAGAATAGTTTTTTTTTAAAAGGCCTAGTATCTTAGAAATTAAATTCAATTTTCTACACATTCTCTTCTTACATACTTTCGATATTATATGTATAACTTCTTCAATTTTTTATGTCAACTTGCCTAAACCTGATTTTCTAAATTTGTATTGCCACTTAAAGACTTAGTTTGGCATATCATGATCCTGGACATACCATATATATATATATATATATATATATATATATATATATATATATATATATATATATATATATATATATATATATATATATATATATATATATATATATATATATATATATATATATATATATATATATATATATATATACACGTGTGTGTATATACCCACACACACACACACACACACACACACACACACACACACACATATATATATATATATATATATATATACACACACACACACACACACATATGATTTAGAACAAAAGAGGGGGGTGAATAAGTTGTTCTCAGGTTTAGATGTATAAAATAAATTTTAAAACTCTTCAACAAATCAGATCCAACAACCAACAACTACTCGGTCATTACTGATTGCATAAAAAAAATATAGAATAGTGCAGTCCACTATCCAATAGTATCTAACTTGTAAAACATAGAAATGTTCAAACCAAAACATTCAAACAAGTATTAACACCAGGATTTATAGTGGAAACCCAATTTGGGAAAAACCAATTTGTAACATGTTACTATTATTTTCACTCTTCTAAAGTGAGCTCTATGAAAAGTCAACCCTGTCAAAGGTTACAAACACACTGTCAGGTGTGACCCAGTTAAAGGATTTCAACCACTCTATTAAAAGTGCACCTTGTTATAGGACTTCCATACATCCCATTAGAATGCAACCTTGTTCAAAGGATTTATACAAATGATTGTTAGTTCAACCTTTGTTAAAAGGATTTTGACTGATACAATAGTTGGAAAGTAATAGTAGTATTAATCTGAGAAACATACAACTCACTTTGCAAATATCAGATTCAATTCCATACACATATGCTAGCTTACTGACTGTGAACCTTTTCCATCTCCATCACTGATCTACTCGGAAATATCTTCAAGCAATCACACCACTTCTCCTTTAGCCTTTTCTACTTAGACAGCCAATAACATCAACAATACTTTCAACATCCACTTCTTCTCAACCTCATACTTAGGTTTCCTTAATACTTCCTCAATTAGGTCAATACATTTTTTGCCGCTTAATCTCCTTTGTAGATCTTAGTGTTAGGTCAGATTCATCGAATCCTTCCAACTTTATGTTCTTCATCTATCCTTCTAGAAATATCTCAAATCTATTAATAGATTTACAATAAAACATTTTACAATGTAATAAATGCTTCTATACAATCAATAAATAAAGTCAACACATTTTACATAATCAAAGAATTCAACTATGTCAGCTGGAAATCTGTATTCTTCCTCAAATGTAAATTACTAATGCTCAGTCAATACAGTGTTCAATTCCTCGGTCTTCATTAAAAGGCTTGGTCACCACAAAAACTATTTTCTCAGTAATTAACTGATATTCGGTCAACACTGATTTTACTCGGCATATACTAGCTCGGTCGACACAAATATCATTCAGCTTAAACTAGATTTCTTCACTTTTGCTCGGTTACGCTTACTAGTTTAGTCTTCATTCTTACTTAGATAAACAATACATTGTCTTATCATTTTTCCACTTAATCAAGTACTCATTGAAGTATCAGGATAACTCAACCTTTCCTTAGGTGCTATTGTTACCAACCTTGCCTATCCGCTACTCAACAATCAAATAGATATAGTACTTTCTTAGATAGTAACAGTCTTACCAGTTAAGGTTTGACATCAATGACAATTCAACAATTGCTTCAATTGCAGTTTCCAACAATATATATATACAGACACACACACATGTATATATACATACATACATACATACATACATATATATATATATATATATATATATATATATATATATATATATATATATATATATATATATATATATATTAGAGAGAGAGAGAGAGAGAGGTATGCATATGTATATTACTTGATAACAAAAAATTTTCATACTTTCTATTGAAAGTATGTGACTTAATTTGTGCTTTCATGATTTTCTAGAGGAATTTCTTGCCTTGAAATTTTTTTACCACTATTGTGGGTACTCCCACATCAGGGATTTTTTTAGTGGTGAATATTCACCAATTGGCAAATATTTCATGATCGGGTGATAGAAATTGGTGAATAAAACAATCAAATACAGGTCAGATCATTCGCCCAGATTTTATAAAATGGTCATATAGTGGTTGAAATGTTTGCCACTATTATTACGTAATTTCAGTTTGGTAGTCGAGCTCTTCACCCATATTTCTCTTTACTGTTTACTCTTATTCACTATAGATTAAATTGAGTGTCTCTTTCGAGGATCATCATTCACTAAATTCCCATTTTCCTATGTGAAATTTTTATTTGTCCTAGGACCCAATTCACCATGCATCACACGCAATGGGGTCCCAAGTTCCCACCCTATTCGCCCACTTGATTACTTGAAATTACGCGGGGTTCGCCAAATATTAGTTCTTATCATATGTAACAGTCGGCCCATTCGCCAAAATGGATGATGCCAATTATGAGGCAAAATCTGATGGTTGATATGAAAATGGTTTATTTGTAGTTGTCTATTTAAGATATATGAGTTTCATTATTGAAACATGTTGAAAAGAAGGAGCCTTCGAGAGATTTTCATTTAGTACTTAGTAGCATAATAATTCAGTTGATTCTGAGCTTAGAACTCACAATTGCAATCGGTAGCGAACCGGAACGACTACGACTACGAGTTTGTAGTATTTTATTGCAGCCTTAATTTGATGGAGACATCACAGTCAAATTTAAATAGGAAGAGGACTAATGAAGGTGGAGATGTCCAAGAGAGGTCAACGAAATGCAGAAATATATCTTCATACTTTGGCGGGGGTCAACTTTCAATGTGTCATGTTTTCAGAGCGAGTTTTCAGAAAAGCTTTTTGAAACCCATAGAACTTCTGAAATACAACTTCAGCCATTCATCTATCGTAATCTAATGATTGTCATGATTTTAAAATATTAATAATATAACATACACTAATGAATATTAATGAAGTGGATGAGCTGGCTGACCTGGCAGCTAGAGGAACAAATTTGAAAATTCTATCCGACGTCAGCGGAGTTTCAACGGAGCTCATTGAATCTAACCACTAAATCAAAATGGTCAAATCAAGTACTGATATATTTTTGCATCAGAAGTTGACAAAAAGGCTCCTTGTGGTGAGAAGTCGGGTGTCTTCCATCATAGCGCATAACGCATGTAGGAGTTGAGAACATTAAATGAAGAGTTGGATTAGGACAAGAGGAGAAAATACCTATTCTACATCAAAGAGTGACGGCGTCTGGACATGAGTTATCTTCTAGCATCAAAAACCTTGGTTGTTTTCAGTTGTTCGCCTCTATGCAATTAAACCTCTGATACCAGCATCTCCTATGTGCACTGTTGCAATTGTGTGGGACACAATTCTTTATCATGTTAGTCATCGCTAGGTTAGGGAATGGAGAAAGTCTAATCAGCGAATGGGGGCTTGCCTTTATTGCTAAAACACAATGGTGGGTCCTGGTGTCTGGATGAGTCAGAAGGTCTTGACATGTCAGAGCATCAACGGTGGCCGCTAAAGCACAAGGGAGTTGCCAGAGATATGCGAAATCACACCGGCTGTTGATTCTTCTTTACAGTGTAGGGTTTCAAACTGTGGGTCCATGGTGACATGTATGCACAAATGGCACTCTCCTATTGGCCGAAGGAAATAAAGAGGTGGAGTGTTGTCAGCGGGGCTTGGGCTAGAGATTTTGATCGATGGGTGGTGTGTGATCGCATGGAATATTCTTTCCCCATGTGATCATGCACCCACCGTCCAATTAGATGCTATTGGTTTGTATGTAGTGGGACCACGTGATGATTCATCATTGAGTATGTGCACTGCTGCGATTGTGAGGGGCCCAATTCTTCATCATGTTAGTCATCGCTAGGTCAGGGAATGGAGAAAGTCTCCAGCGAATGGGAGTTTTCCTTTATTGCTAAATCTCAATGGTGGGGCCTGGTTTCTGGATGAGTCAGATGGTCTTGTCATGTTAGAGCATCAACGGTGGCCGCTAAAGTGCAAGGGAGTTGGCATAGATATGCGAAATCATGTCGATCATTGATTCTTCTTTACAGTGTAGGGTTTCAAACTGTGGGCCATGGTGACAGGTATGCACAAATGGTGCTCCCCTATTGGCTGAAGGAAATAAAGAGACGGAGTGTGGTCAGTAGGGCTTGGGCTAGAGATTTTGATCCACGGTTGGCGTGTGATCACATGGAATATTCTCTCCCCATGCGATCATGTGCCCACCATCCGATTAGATGTTGTTGGTTTGTCTGCAATGGGACCATGTGATGATTCATCATTGAGGTGTTAGGTTGTGATTGGCTGAGCTAGTAAAATGTTCAGTTGTAGCATGATCGCATGTCAAAAAATTTTGACATGCGACCAATTGACCGGTTACTTCTTATGGTGGGTCCGTTGGAGGGGAGGGCAGTGGTCCCACTGGTGGTTATGTGGCATCCTGTGGGTGGCTGTCGAATGATCGCATGTCAAATTTTTCTCACATGCGATCATGCGACTGGTTGACACCTGTTCCTTAGCCCGGTGGTAGATGGTGATGTGGCATTTTCTGATTGGTCGATTTGGCAGAGACATGGAAATTATCAATGGGGCCATGGTCAGAGGGGCTTGCGGGTTGGCCAGCGTGTTTCAAGATTTACGGCTGGCGTGACAGTTTGTCGCATGTTCGCATGAACTAATTTCATGCTTTGCGATCATGCGACAAAACCTATGTTTTGGCGATGGCGGTCATACGGCAAGGTAGAAGGGTGACATGGAGGTATGTCGCATGTTCGCATAGCCCATTTCCTAGCTATGTGATCATGCAACAATTGTTCAAGCCTTAACTCTAAGATGAGATGACGTTTTACTTTTCATTCAAGCCTTAACTCTAACCAATTATTCTATCGAAGTAATGAATAGATTACACGTATCTATCAGTACATTTCTTTAATTCTGTAATTAATTCAAATTTCAAATCGATATGATAATAAATATACTTAGTACATTTCTCTAATTCTACACATCGCCTATGGTAAATGGTAATATACTCAGTACATTACTTAAAACTTTACTTTATTTCTATCTAATAAATGCCAAATTAAGAATGATACTTTTCAGGCATATTGCTAGTCCTTATAACATTTACTGAAAACTATCGGTGGAAACATGACACGTGTCATGTTTCTGCCGATAGTTTTTAGTAAATGTTATAAGGACCAGCAATATGCCCGAAATTCATCTTTGGCCATTGATACATATTAAATTCAACGGACGTTTATCATTTGAGTCTGACATCATTATCATAGTCATGGGTGATGGGACTGGGACTATGGGACCCGATGCAACGTGTCAGTATTCAAATTTCCAATAACAAATAAATTAACAAATAAATTAATTCAACTATTTGGAAAATAATTTCTCCATTTTTTTATAAAAATAGTATCGGTTATTAAAATATTCGCCAACCAATACCCATATTTCAAAACATAATTCGCCATCAATATTAATAAATTTATTTTTAAAAAAAAATTTAATCGCCATTTTTTTAAAAAAATTGTGTAAACTATTAAAAAATTCGCCACCAAATATCCATAATTCACCAACACTATTAATTTTTTTTCACCCAAATCACATGTGATTCGCCACAATTTTATACTTTTCGGGAGGTGGGGGTTCCTTAAAGTTATCCTTGTCCCACATTCAAAATATTTCTTTTCAGATTATATATTTTCTATGGTTGACACAAGATGTGTTAATCTGAACTTGGAAAAATTGTTTGTATCTTTCCTCATATGTGAATGAAATAATTATAAAAGATGTTCATATGATGCAAAATTAAATTATGATATTGCATTGTAAACATTGATGCATGGATTGTACTCTTCTTGGGTATGTGCAGGATCATGGTATGCCAAACTAAGCCCTTTAGTGGCAATGAAAATTCAGAAAATCAGGTGTCAAAAAGTTGACATAAAAATTTGAATAAGTTATAAATATTATATCAAAAATATGCAAGAAGGGAATATATAGAAAATTGAATTTAGTTTCTAAGATACTGGACCTTTTTTGAAAACTAAATATTCTATATGTTGAAATTTTTAAATTTCAATGTAGTAGTACAAAAATGTCAGGAAAAAATAAGAAGTAAGTGTATGTTTGACCACCTTAAACATAATCAAATGATAATTTTTTTTTATAAGATTCTAGATATGAGTAGTAGACTCATGCCTTGATGTGACACATTTTTTAATAATTTTTTTCCAAGTAAATAATTAATTTTGATTTTTAATCTACAACTTTTCTAGAATACAAAAACTCTCGTGTCTAACCATGTTAACTTAGTCTAAACTTTATCAAGTTGAAAACTTTTTTTATTTTTCTTATAGTAGGAAAATGATAGAATGTGACACATGTTTTGGATTTCAAAAATGTTATACATTTTGAAAGTTATAGCTATTTTTCAACAAGTCTATCAATCAGGATTAGAAAGATAACAAGTAGGTGTATGTCTGACCACATTAAACAAAATCAAATGATAATATTTTTTTATAATATTCTAGATAAAAGTAGTAGACTCATGTCTGCATGTGGTGTATATTTGTTTGTATTTTTTTTCAAGTAAATAATTAATTATGATTTTTCTACTAAACATTTTCCTGAATATCAAAACTCTCATGTCTTACCACCTTAACTTAGTCAAAACTTCATCAAATTGAAATAATTGTTTATTATTATTGTATTAGGTGAAGCATAGAATATGATGTATATTTCAGATTTCAAAAATATTTTATTGTTTGAAAGTTATAGTTATTTTTCAAAGATTCTTTGAATCAAGACTTCTTTTTCACATCACCAACTTTTTGCATACCATGGTCCTGCACATACCCTCCTTTCAATTAATAAAATTGAAACAGTTCTTTTCTGCACTTCTTTATTATATTTTTAATCACTTCTACATTTTAGCACTCCACTTTGAAAAGATACCTGACTTGAAAAGGTACCTAAACTTTAATATTTGAAATGGACCTTATGTACCTTAATCAATCTGAAATAACAACTTAGCTCAGCCATTTTCAGGTTGAATGCAAAAAATGGTAACAAAAACCTCTGAACCATTGGTTAATATGACTTCAATTAGACTCAAACATTCTATATTTAAGGCACATGGATGGGATATACATTAGATGGATATGAAGAGTGCATTTATTCATACAGACCTCAAGAAGGAGATCTATATAGAAGAACCATGAGATTTTGTTCAAGATTCATCTTTAGTTTCCAAACTAAGGAAATATTTCAATGGCCTCAGACAAGACCATAGGGCTTGGTATGCCAAGATGGATTCTTATCTTGTATCTTTAGAATTTACTTAATGTCATTTAGATCTTAATGTGGATCTTTTTCAAAAGGATGATTCCTTTTTATATTAGTACTTTATATTGATGATATTTAGATTATTAGGAGTACTTCATTTTCCATTGTAGTAGTGAAGTTAGTACTTCAGGATAAATTTAACATGATAGACTTGGGTTTATTGCAATAATTCCATGGTATTATTATTTTATAGTTAGATTTAGGGATTACAGTGTGTCAACCCAATTGCACTCTTGATTTAATTGCACAATTTCATAGAGTCCTTGTAGGCCATCTCCTACTCTATTTATATCAGGATTCAAGCTTGAAACTTCTTGCACTTCACATTTGATTCATTCTAACATGTATTAACAGCTTGTTGGTAGTCTTACTTATTTAACTCATATTAGGAAATACATGTCATATGTAGTTGGCATGGTTTCCATACTTATCCATGAGCCTTGTGATTCACATCAAGGGAAGTAGCTAAGAGGATTCTTCACTATTTTCATGGCATACTAAAGTTTCTGATTCATTACAGAGTTGGTCCTCTAGTTTACTTAGTTTGTTTTACAGATTAATACTTTATATGATGATATTTTGATTACTGGGAGTACTTCATTTGGCATTGTAGTAGTGAAGTCAGTACTTTAGGACAAATTCAACATGATAGACTTGGTTTTATTGCAATAATTCCTTAATATAGAGATTCCATAATTAAATTTAGGGATTACAACTTGTTAACCCAATTACACTCTTGATTTAATTACAAAATTTCATAGACTACTTGTAGACCATTTCCTACTCTCTTTATATTAGGATTTAAGCTTGAAACTTCTTGCACTTCACATTTGATTCATTTTAATTTGTATTAACAACTTGTTGGTAGTCTTACTTATTTAACTCATACTAGGAAATATATATCATATGTAGTTGGCATGGTTTCCATATTTATCCAGGAGCCTCATCATTTGCATTGGGAAGTATCTAAGAGGATTCTTCACTATTTTCATGTTGTACTGAAGTTTTTGTTTCATTACAGAGTTGGTTCTCTAGTTCACCTAGTTTCTTTTAAAGATTCAGATTGGGAAAGTGATATTGAGTGTCACAAGTCTACTTCGGGTTATAAGTTTTATCTTGCATCATAACTTATCATTTTGTATAGAAGAAAACCAAATTTTTTTTAGTATATCTACCATAGAAGTAGAGTTTAGAGAGGTTTTCAATGAAGCTACTAAGGCAATATGGATTCAAGCTATTCTTTATGAGTTTGGTATTCCTTTTAGGTGGCCTATAGTTATCTACTGTGATAACCAAACTACTATTTAAATATGCAAGAATATAGTTCAAAATCAAGCAACCAAGCACACAGCTCGATTCATATGCATTATATTTGAGATTTGATTCATGAATAGATCATTGCCTTAGTTTTTTGCCAATATTTAGAGTAGGTTATTGACATCTTCACAAAACCCTTTACTAAGAGAATGTTCATTCATCTATGAGATCATCTTTCCATGTGGTTGACATCAAAAAAATAATCATCCTTTGGGAATGCTTTATGGTCTTCTATTATCTTTCTCTATTTTGGAGGATAGCTTTTCCCACTTGGTTTTATATCTTTCTCCTCTTTATGAGATATTTCATTGTACAGAGGTACTTCATCAGGTTTTGTAGGTTAGACCCATTTTTCTTTGTACTCACTGAAGCTATGCTTAAGAGGCCTATTAGTATACACTTATATTACACCTATCATTCCACATAGGATTTTAAGCCTCGCTAGGTGACTTGAGACCTACAGTCATAATGTCTCTAGTTTTTTATAGGTTTATGAGTGGTGTTAAATTTTATTTTACTCAACACCCTATTTCCTTGGGTATTATTTTCACCATTCTTGTTTGAGGAGTCCATCCCTCATTTTGTGGAGGTACTCATATCTATTTCTACACTTCTTTCTTCCATTATTTAGTGTTAAATTATATTTCTTGTGTGTGCATTCAAACTCTATTGATCTTATCTTTTTCACTTTCAAAACCTATTTCCCTCTAATTAAAAATATTAGAATACATATCAATTATAAAGAATTCATAGAAGTTGGAATTGATAAATATCAATATATCTTTGCATATCTTTTGTGTACATGCAAATGATCTATATGTATTAATCAAGACAAAATGAAACTCAATAAATATACAATTTATTTTAGGTGACCAATAGTGTTAATATTCTTTTGATGAATTCCAAATTGGATGTTAGTGCATTCAAATAATAGCTAAGCCTCCAAAGTTGTTACTTTATTCCCCAAAGTGTCATTTCCACTTTTATAATTATGAAAGCTATTTTTTCTAGATGTTTTTTTTTAAGAAGGAATGCTCTAGTGTCTAAGACACCCATTTGAAAATTGGGTGAACCCACAATACTGGGTTACACTTTTTTGAAGGAAGGAATCTGTCCCGAAAAGCATTTTTGAAAAAATATTTTTTGTCAACTTTCGATAGAAACTAACTTCAACTTTTGATCGTAAGTACTAAACTTACAATTGAAAGTCGTTAGACAAAGGAATTTTGATCATAAGTAACTTTCGATTGAAAGTTCCTTAGTAACTTTTGATCGAAAGTTACTAAGGGACTTTCGATCGAAAGTCACTAGTTAGGGTTTTCTTTGGCAAAAATGCCTTAGTAATGACTTGACTTTCGATCGAAACTAGATGACTTTCGATCAAAATTCCCTTAGTATGGACTAAATTTTGCACTTTTTGCCAAAGTACTTTCTATCAAAAGTGCCTAAAATGGGAGATGGTTTCAAGTTTTCAAGAAATTCTGAGAATTTCATGGGTTCAGGCCTCAAGCGCGCTAATCAAATGGATGAATAAAAAGACATCCTTTTGCATACAACAAGTACTTGGTGTACACACAAAATTTGTGCACTTCTATGAATCCTTACATGCAAGGAAACTCAAGAATGAGCCCTCACAAATTGATCCATAGCTCTCTATGCATGGAGTTGCAAGATTATGGATTTTCTCTCAAGTAGAGCCATTGAACTTGTGACCTTGCTAGTCAACCATACAATGAGAGATTTGAATGAAGACAAAGGCAAGAGTGCCAATATCTCCAAAGAATCAAATGGAAATGCAATGCAATGCAAGCTAAGAATGAGAATGCAAATGTGCAAACTATGCTATGAAAATGGAAGTACAAACTAAGCTATGAAATGGAAATAGCAATGTGTTACAACCCTTCCTATTAAGCTAGATGAGTTATTCTAAAGCTTGAAAGTGAAATCTAAGCTATGAAAGCATAAACATGAACTACTATGCAAGAATGGAAACTAAATTATGAAGCAAATGAAGAACTCTAAAATGCAATGCAACAATGATCTCCAAAAAGCGCCAAAGAATTCCTGCAGCATAGAGTTAGCATAAAACAAGTTTCCTAGAATGAGGGAGAGAGATCTCCTTTTATAAGAAATGAGGTGAAATGGACCATTGAGATTAAGAGGCAAAAAGTCTTAATCAGTGGTGGAGCTTGAAAGAGGAGCAATCCATGTGCACAAGTATCCTCCAATAGGAAAATAGGAGTTGACTTTATGTCCATATGAGACAAAAAGTGTTTTTCTCCTTTTTATAAAATAGGAATAATACTTTATTTGTGCAACTTAGGATAAGAGGAAAGTGGGGGCTTTTTATTTAATAAAAGAGGAGGAAATTCCTTTTAAATAAAGGCTTAGGATAAATGGTTAGCCCATAGGATAAAAATCCAATATATGATCAAAATTAAGACTTGATTAAGAAATTGATAATGTTGAAAATATTGATTATTGATAAAAATGATTCAGGGTTGATAAATCAAATAAATGGGGCCCAAAGTCTAGGTGACCATTTTTGGGTGCATACATTTGCCCCTCTTTGACTAATGTGTGATCGATTTGGGAACACATGTAGTCAAAGAATGAAGTTGAAATGTGAGATCGATCTGGGATCACAAAACAACTCAGATATGAGGTCGATTCAGGATCACATCTGGACAAAAAATAAACAAAGGCATTTGAACATGAGGTCGATTTGGGATCATATTCAAAGTAAGACATAAGAATCTCAAATTTGAGCAAAATCTCACAAAAGATGTTTGAATCAGGAAAATCAAGAGAATCAGGGATGAGAATCCCATAGGTACTGCCCCCTCGAAATCAAAATTGAAATCAGGTAGAGGAGAGACAAAAAATCGATAAGGTTGATCAAATCATAATAAATCATAATTGAATGTATAGGTCAACATGGTAACCATTAGGCAGTGAAACATGCCCCAGTGAGGAAGTAGAAGAATAGAAATAGAAGACTAGAAATAGAGTGAATGAAAGACTAGAAAATATGAGAGACATAGAAGGAAGAAATTCCACCAAAGATCAAAGAATTATGCCTCTTGTCAACTACATAGAAGAATGAGAAAATTTGGAAACGTGACTCAGATTTCAGTTTCGAGTCCGAAAATGGATAGAAAATTATGTGATATGAAAGACTAGAAATGAAAGATATGATCAAGAAGAATTAGAAAATGAGCACAGTTAACCAACTAGTCCGTAAATGATGAAAAGGAGCGCTCTCTCCATATGCAAAATGCAACACTAGACTACATGAACCTAAAAATTCAAACTACTATGAAAGTGGTTGACTTGCAAGGTCACAACGCTAATAGACATCTAATTATCATCATCAAGCGTTATTGGTAGCGTCGTAAAATCATACAATGCACACTAGCATAACTATGTGGATATGAATATGATCTTTATCAGATAGAAATGTGGAAATCCTACCTAGGCATCAAAGACATGTAGGTCTAGATGACTAATGCAATGAGATCACCTAAGTTTGATATGGTGAGATTACGCTTGTATCAAGACACATGAAAGTCAAGATAACTAGAAGCATGTACTCGCATAAAATAGTCAACGATAATACCTTGTCAATCCATAGTGTCAAGTAGAACCAGCATAAATGCTCATGATAGTTAGGATCAAAAAACTATACCCATAAGTAGATAAAGAAAGAAAACATGTTCTCATACCCTCAGTCTTCTAGCTATGCATCATCGAAAACTTCTCAGGGAGAGACCACTCATCAAAGAAATCCTCATAGACAGCACACAAAGAAAAATAAAGTCAACATATCTCAACAAGTTAATTGTTTAAGTGTGTGTGTGTTGGTCATAGAGTCATACTCTGATCATTGCATCTGCAAATGAGAAATATTGCATCAAACTTAGACTATTGGGTAAGACATCTGATAAGTGTTAAGAAACACTCGACGCAAGGGTAGTGTTGAAAAACACTCTTTAGGGTGGTGTTCAAAAACACCTTTTGTGAAATGCCCCAAGAGACACATGCACCTAAAAGACCAATGCGAATAGGTATGCCCCCTAGACAAAGACAAAGACCAATTCCAGACCAAGTCAAATAAGGTCAAGACATGATGGAGAAAGGCTAAGTGTCGAGGACGCATGCTAAAAGACAAGGGTGCAAAGGCCTCAAGTAGTGCGTGTTTCCAGGTTTTCACCACTTGGAATCTATTTTGATTTTTTGATTTTTTGATTTTTTTTGTATTTTTTGCTACCAAGGCGCCTGTTTCCAGGTTTTCACCAAGGCACTTTTTCTATTTTTTTGAATTTTTTGCATTTTTATATTTTTTTTGTATTTTTTCAGGACTTTTTATGCTTTTTAGGGTTTTTTTAGCATCATATATGAATTTTTTTGGTATTTTTTCAGGATCATAAAGTATGTACAAAGGATGCCCCTAGACAGAAATAGGCATCAAGGATAGAACTTCTTTAGGTGCAAAATGTTGATGGGATCAGGGAGCTGTTCTCCATCAAGATTTGATAGTAAATATGCACCAGTACCAAAAGCAGCTCTAATAATGTATGGTCTAAGCCAATTAGGTTCAAACTTTCCCTTTTGTTCTCCATTCTATTGATTCGTAGGGTTCTCTCTCAAAACAAAATAACCTATCTAAAATTCCCTAGGGTGAACCTTCTTGTTGAATGCTTTGGACATACGCTTCTTATACACTCTCATATGATCAAATGAAGCCTTACGCTTCTCATCGAGAAGTTCAAGTTCCTATAACCTCATGGTGTGGTAATCCTCATCTGTTATCAATCCTTTGAGTGAGACTCTAAGTGAAGGTATCTCTACTTCTAAGGGCAACATTGCTTCAGTGCCATAGGTAAGAGCAAAAGGAGTAGCTCCTGTAGGTGTACGAATGCTAGTTCTATAAGCCCATAGTGTTGGATTCATTTGCAAGTGCCAATTCCTACCATTCTTGTGCACTGTTCTATGAAGGATTTTAAGAATGGTTTTATTAGAGGCTTCTACCTGTCCATTTCCCTATGGAAAATAGATAGAGGACCAATGCTATTTGATTTTAAACTTTTTGCATAAATGTTTTAGGTCCTTGTTGTTGAATTGACCTCCATTATCAATGATAATCTTAGAAGGTACTCCAAATCAGCAAATAATATGATTCAAGATGAACAAAGAGATAGTCTTCCCTGAAGCCACAGAAAGTGGCACGGCTTCCACCCATTTTGTGAAGTAGTCAGTAGCAGTAATAATAAACTTATGTCCACCTGATGAGTTGGGGTGAATCTGCCCAACTAGATCAAAGGCCCAGCACTGAAATGGCCAATGAGAAATGGAAGGAATCAACTCCCTACCTAGAGCATGAATCAGGTTTCCATGTTTCTGACATTTTTCACAAGACTTAGCAAAGGTTACTGCATCTATTTGCATCGTGGTCCAATAATACCCCACCCTAAGCAACCTTTGGGCCATGGCAAGACTGTTGGAATGTCCACCACAAATGCCCTCATGGATGTTGGCTAATGCTTGGTCAGATTCCTCCTTTTCTAAGCACCTAAGGAGTGTCCCATCTAAACCCCTCCTATATAAATCACCAAAGATAAGGGTGTGGTGGGAGGCATTACAGACAAGGTTTTGGCATTCAGAACGGTTGAATGTGTCGGGGATGATGCCATCACGGAGATATGAATAGATAGCACCATATGGGGAAAAATCATGTGTGACAAGGGTACAAATGACATGGATTTTAGATGAGTCAAATATGGGATGGTGTAGCTCTTCCACCAGGAATTAAAATCTAGATTCATGTTGTTCCAATTGTAGGAGTGAAGCTAATGTAGCCATAGCATCTGCAGCTTTGTTCTCTATCTTAGGGATCTATTGAAATGTCACAAATGTAAAGTAATGTCTCAATGATTCAACCATCTTTTTGTAAGGTACCAATTTATCATCCTTAGTTTGATACTCCTCATTGACTTGGTTGATAATTAATTAGCTGTGAATCCTCAAAGACATGTAATTCTGTTATGCTCCATTCTATAGCCATTTTCAATCCATTGGTCAAAGCTTCATATTCAGCAATATTATTTGTACATGGGAATAAATTTTGTTAGACTTTGGAATATTGTACCCATGTGGAGAGACAAATAATACTCCAACACCTGATCCATTTTGCATGTGGGAACCATCAAAGAACATCTTCCAAGTGAGGGTAGTCATATACAGTATGTGTTCATCCGGGAACTCTACCTGAATAGGCATACTATCCTTAACTAGGAAATCAGCTAATTGATCAACAATAGCTTGCCCCTTTATAGCCTTTCTCTCAATGTACTCTATATCAAATTCAGTCAAAAACATCATCCACTTAGCAAGTCTACCTGTGAGAGCATCCTTACTAATCAAGTACTTAAGAGGATCAATTTTTGCAAACAAATGTATAGTATGAGCGAGCATATAGTGTCACAACTTTTGGGAAGCAAACACTACTGCCAAACAAGACTTTTCAATGCTATTATAATTGATCTCATAAGATACTAGGGTACGACTAATGTAGTAAATAGCCCTTTCTTTCCTAGTATCATCTAATTGAGCCAACAATGCCCCTAAGGAAGACTATGTTGCTGAAATGTATAAAATCAATGGTTTCCCAAGAATAGGCGGCATCAAAATTGGAGGATTAGCCAAGTATTGTTTAATTTGATCTAGGCTCTTTTGGCATTCCTCATTCCACATGCAAGAAGCACCCTTATGCAATGTCTTATTAAAAGGTTGTGCTCTATCTACAAGCTGAGAAATAAGCCTCTTGATCGACTGAAGATGTCCCTGAAGACTTCTCATTTGACTGATATTTCTTGGAGGTGGCATATCTAATATAGCTTGGACCTTTTCGGGATCAACCTCTATTCCTTTTTCTGAAATTATGAATCCTAAGATTTTACCTGAGGCAACTCCAAATGCACACTTTTTTGGATTCAATCTAAGCTGAAACTGTTCCATGCGATCTAGAATCACTTCCAAATCATCGAGGTGTGTATCCCGTTTCCTAGATTTAGCCAAGGTATCATCCACATAATCTTCCATGTTCTCATGCATCATATCATGAAAAATTGTGGTCATAGCTCGCTGGTATGTTGCTCCTGCATTCTTTAGGCCAAATGGCATGACGTTCCAACAATAGGTTCCCCATGCACATGTGAAAGTTTTTTTCTCTTGATCTTCGGGAGATATTTTTATTTGGTTATATCTAGAAAAACCATCCATTAAAGAGTATATCTCATAGCCCACGGTCATATCCACTATCATGTCTATGTTAGGGAGTGGAAAGTCATCCTTTGGGCATGCTTTGTTGAGGTCTTTGATGTCTGTGCAAATGCGAATGGACCCATCATGTTTTGAAACTGGAACAATATTGGAGATCCACTCAGCATAGGCGATAGCTCGAATGAATCCTACACGTAAGAGCTTTTCTAATTCAGCTTTAACAAGAAGAGCTATGTGAGGATGCATTTTCCTTAACTTTTGTTTAACCGGTTTTATTCTTGGAGCTATAGATAGATGATGCATAATAAGATCAGTGTCAAGCCCTGGCATATCATAATATGTCCAAGCAAAGTTGATTTTCTTCTTTTGCAAAAATTTAGTATATGCCTCTTTTTCTCCAACTGATAGAGACTGAGCTAGGTGCACTATTTGGGGAGCCTCTTCTGTATTCAAATTCACTAGTTGCGTAGGCTCAATAAGAACTGATGACCTGTCTTGGAAGTAACTTGGCAAGTTATTAAGTACCCCATCCTTAGGCCCCTCAAAGAGGTTTTCACCCTCGGATACGTCATTTATTTTTACTATTTTTGGTTTTGATACCACCACAAGGTGGTTTTCGCCATTAGACCTATTTTTCTTTTTTTCTTTTTCTTTTATTTTTAGACTGAGGTACTTAATATCAAGCTCTGTCATGCTTGTTTTCAATTCACTGGTGGAAGAGGCCACAAGTTCAAGAGCATTCAGATAGTAGGCAATTTTGTAATCATTCTGAAAGGTAAGGAGTCTAGGCTCTTAGTGGCACTGAGACCAGTCGATTAGGTCATAGTGAACAAGGGGTAGGTCAATGATGGGTTCAACATTGTTTATATGGAAGGTGTTATCTCTAGTGACCATATGATCGGGATTCATCTAGTCCCCTCCTAAGATACCCGAGTCAGGATTTGTCCTATCAAACGAAGAATCATCCACTAAGGCAATTCGAGGAGTCCAATCGTCCAATCCTACACTAGGCTTGTTGGTCACATCAAGTTGAGTACTATAAGTATGGACAACATCCATGTCCAAATCAACTGTTGCATCTGAAAGTGAGTCCCATTCAAACTCATGTGAGTCTGTTTCTGAATCATTAGTTGGGCCTTGTGATGTAGAAGCCTCAAGATTGGGAAGAGTTTCCCCTTCTCTAATACTAGCATTGTTACTATCCATCACAGCTAGGATAGAAAAACTTTCCATTGTCAATCTAGCATTCATACTATCAGTTGTCAAATCTTGTGAATCTCCCCAAAGGAGATTTGTTGAAGGCACCCAATCATTAGACATGTCTTGTTGATTAGAGAGATTAGGTGTGTAGTCTGAGCCATCGTCACTGTCCATCGCAGCTAAGACAAGGACACTTTTTTGTTTCTTATTTTCAAAACCTAAGCCAATTGTTGACTTATTCCTTCATCCAAAAAGGGCATGGTTAAGAGGTTCAGCCCTAGCATCCAGCCTATGACTAAGGGGATCCTGTCCTGGAGAACCCATATTCTTGACCAATGTATACCCTCTCCCATAAGTTCTAGGGGAAGGTGCAAAATTCTCATTATGTAGGTATTTCTCTTCTCGATAAATCCAGTCCCTAATGGAAACCTCTTCTTTTTCTTCTTGAATCAGAACTAAGGATTCCACAAACTTATCGAACAATGTCATGGCCGAAGATGAGGGCTTCATTTCTTGAGAAGGTTTTCCATAAGACCTAGGGGAAATTGGCAATTTTGTGAATGAATCCAATTTGTAATCCCCCATACCAAGATCTATGGTCTTGAATTTATTCTTGCATTGTTCAAATGTAGTATCAAAAGTGTTAGCCTCCCTATTCAAAGGAATGTGAGACCCTTCTGAAATTGTGTTGACTGACAGTGTGTTGTCTCCAGGTATGCAGACTTCTATTCCATTGTAAGGGAATTTTACACACTGATGATAGGTAGATGGGACCACTTGCATCTCATGTATCCATGGTCTACCTAACAAAATATTGTAAGCCAAAGGACTGAAATCAACAATCTGGAACAAAATGTCTTTCTCTATAGGACCAATTCGAATAGGAAGAACGACCAATCCTTTAGAGCTACGTTCTACTTCATCATAAGCCTTGATAGTTATTTTCTTTCTTGTGTCAGTGACTTCTTTTGAATAACCCAAGGCCTTCAATAAGCTCAAAGAACAAATATTAAGCCCAGCACCCCCATCTATCAACACACATCTGACATGGGTCTTGTGGATCATAACCTCTATATGAAGGGCCAAATTGTGTGGGTGGCTTAATGACTTGTCATCTTCCTCTAATAATGTAAGGTAGTGAGGGCTAGCCAAGTGGTTGACCATATTCTGGAATTGATCTATATCTATATCATTAGGGACATTAGTCGTTCGTAAGGCATTCTCCAGGACACGCTTATGCTTAGGGGACAGTTCCAAAAGCTCAAAGATTGAAATCTGTGCTAGTGTACGTTGTAATTGGTCAACAAGATTATAATTCAACTCAGGACCAAAAACAAATTTTGGAAGAACACCCTTTGACACTGGCTGCTTAGACTTACTAGAGTTAGGACCTCTAATAACAATGGGAGCTTGAGACTGGCTTCTAGTGACAACATTGAGGGGTTGGGACATCCTTCGTGAGTGAGGACCTCTTAGTACCACAACAGGTCCTTCATCAGGCATTGGAGTTGAATCCACATCATATCCATAAGGGTCTTTCCCCCTCATCATGTTGACATTATCATCAGCCACTTCAAGCATGTTAATAACATTTTCAGCATTTGTGTAAGTGTAGTTGATAGCAGCCTTGCCATTATTGTTGTTAGAATTCTCTCCTTTCTCATATTTGGGCAAGGGTTCTTTAAAAGCTTTGTGATCCACATTAGTGGTTAAACCATCAACTTATAATTTGTTGCTCTCAATAAGGTCTTGAACAAGATGTTTAAGTCTAAAACAATTTTCTATATCATGTCTAATTCCATTGTGAAAGACACAAAAGGCCTTCTTATCCCACCAATGAGGTTTAGGATCTGGTATGCGGTGCTTGGCAGGGTCCTGAGGGTGTGCAAAATTGTGAGCAATTAATGTCTTGAAAATGTCTGCATAGGAGTCCCCAAGTTTGGTAAATTGTCTCTTTTCCTTTTTAGGTCTCCCTTGATACTTAGGTTTATTCTCTGGTTGTCCAGAAGATGTTTGGAGCTTCATAGCTTGAACTACATGAGAGATATTAAGAACTCCTTCATTCTTAGGTTGTGATGAGTCAAAAACTCCATCATTGACCACCTGCTTATTCTTATTCTAGTAAGAGTTCTTTTTGTCCTTATTACCATTATTGTTGTTGTTGTGGCCATTGTTGTTATTAGTTGATTTAGCCAAAATTCCTTGTTCTTTTAGGACATCGTCTATGCAACAGGCCACCTCTACCATGGTATCAAAAGAATTAAACGGGATCTTCCTTACTTCATATCTTAATTTTGGTATCAAGTTGCTCACAATGATGTCTATTCTTTCCTCCTCAGGAATTGTCCTTGGATATTTTGAGCACAAACGTCTCCATCTTTGTAGGAAGGTGACAAAAGGTTACCCTTGATTTTGTTTGAGTTTGCACAAATCAAGCATTGTGACCGACCTTGATAAATTATAAGCAAAATGTTGAACAAATCTTTCCACAAGCTCTTTAAATGTCTTAACTAGAGGAGTAAGGTTAGTAAACCACTCCATGGCTTGACCCTTGAGGCTCCTTGGAAATAATCTCATTAAATAGGAGTCTTCATGGTGAAAAGAAAAACTCATTATATAAAATTGTTTAACATGGTCATGAGGATCACCAATGCCATCATATTTGTCGTAGGTAGGAAACTCCACCTTCTTAGGAAACTCAACGAACACCACACTCTTGTCGATTGGGTTGGGACATATGGAATCCAATTTAAAGGTGCTCTTAGGTGCCCTCATCCTTTCTATATCCATTTGAAGTTGTTTGATCACCTCATTAGTTGATGGATCTTGCTTCTTTACCTTTCGGTCCACATCAAAATTGTATGGGACCTTAGCACCTTTTTTGATGAGACTTTCCAGGAACCGATCCTTGTTTTGTTCCACATACCTTTCTACATATGCTTGAAAAGATGGTTCTTGTTGCATAGTCATAAAATCCATTTTATCAAAGTTGGTATAGCTTCCTCCATTTTGTGAGCCATGATGTGCTTGTTGGGAGGGTTGCTTTGAATGTCTATGAGGTGATCATCTCCTATGATGATCATATCTTGAAGTCCTTCTTCCTCTAGGACTTGGGGATCATGAGGGCATCCTTGACCTTCTTCTAGGACTTGGTGAGGGGGTAGATGGGGATGAGTTGGTCCCACTATTGGTACCCCTCCCATTGAATCAATTTTGGATTTATTGTGCATAGAGCCTATCTTCTTCTTCTTGGGTGACTCTTTTTCTTTTGTCCAATAATGCACGTTCCTCTTCTTCTAGTTGTCTGAATTTCTCCTTTTTGGCAGCTTGTTCATCTAGATAGGCTTGTTTCTCCCTTTCAATGCTTTTCAACCTTGTATTTTCATATCGAGAGGTATCTTTAAGTGGAGAAGATTGTCTTGAATGCCTTATTGCATTGGCTGCGTTGATGTGATGGTAACTAGATTCGTTGTTTTGGTCCTCATGTTGTGACCCTAAATTTGAGTGAGTTTGCTTATAATGTCTCTCAGCTCGTTGGTGAGCATCTAAATATCTTGTGTTGTTGGGAGGTGACCCGGGTGGACTAGCATGAGAAGAACCACTGTACTCGCTTCTATGCCATTGGAAGATATCCTCAAGAGTTTGATTCATGGCTTCTCTTTGTTGTCGAGTGAAAGTGTAACTCATGTCCATACTTGATGAAAGTGGTGCTAAAGAGGTGCTCACTTCACTAGGATTACCTTTTGGGTTAAAACAAACTTTAGATTCACTTTTAGGAGATTGATCAAAAAGGGGTTCTTTTCCCTTGTGCTGTTGATGAGTCTTAATTGGTGGTAACTAGATAAAGACAACAGGGGGTCACTTCCCTTGATTGACTTAGTACCTTGTTGTAACTGACATGAAAGAAATAGATTCTTAATGATAGGGTGACCTCGCAAAGTGTCAACACCAAACTAGGATAATCAAAGTTCTCTATTGTCCAAAGAGAAATGAAAAGATTGAAATATCAAAGGGGCTTTACCAACACTATCAAAGAGGTGATTCAAATCAAAGGGTGACTACCCTTGCACTTTTGAACCAGGAGGTTGGACTAGACCAAAATATAATTGAAATTGAGATTTAAATGAAAGTGATTTGGACAATAAGAGCACTAAAATTTTCCAAGAATGTAGCTAACAATTCTAGAGATAAGCTTTCTCACCAAGAATAACCTTCTAACCTGGCAACTATTTCCAAAGTGGCCTTGTAAACCAATTGATGCTATTCCTAGAGGGGAAAAACTAGAGATTTAGAGCCAAGATAGGTCTCTAACAACAAAGTAAGAAACCTACTCAAAGACCTAACCTAACTAACAACAATTGAAACTGACCAAACTAAAAGCATGATAGAAGCTACCCAGGTGATATACTCCAGGCTAATAGGGCGATACAGCTATAATTGGGTGATACTTCACCCTATACCAGGTGATAGACCTCACAATATTCGGGCGATAAACACCAGGCAGATCGGGCAATAGTCCAGTAGGGGCGAACTATCGCGTGATGTTTCTTCTCAAAGAAAGTGATACTGTTGCAAAATTGTTTAACTCTTGACCAGAACTATGTAAAATTTGCATTTTTGGGTCTGTTTGGTCAAAATTTTGGTCTGAGGGTTGATGTTTTCATTCTCAATCACAATATCAGTAGAATTTTGGCAAGTTTGCAAATAGTGAGGGATCAAACATGTCTCAAAACACTTGAAACAAGGGCAAAAGCAACCTTGCCAAGACAAACACTTGTAATATCAAAAATAAAATTGCACCCTATGAATGCTACCAATTATTTGTAGGTTGAGAATGTTTACACTGGTATCACACAATTGAAGACACTTCAAGCAATATCTACCTACAAGACAAGGCTCAATACTTACCAACTTAGCCCACAACTTGATGCCCCCTTGCCTCACACCAAGTGGTTGCCCACAAGAGATATTGGCTTTTTCATGGAAGTGTCAAACAACACAACCAAAGGGACACATATGGTGAGTATCTTGGGGTGATCTGGGTTAGTCCCTTGGATCAATCCTTGCACTAAGAAGATAAGCGGCTAAAATAAGGTGGCTTCTAACTTATGGTTATTAGTAAGGGCTTCCATTCATAACACCCCTCTTGCTCCTCATAAAGGACTAGGACCTCGCCGCCTCAAGAGTACCTTAAGCATTCTTGCTCAATGCTTTCCCCATGGTCACAATCCCATGAGGTACTCACATCAAGAGAAGACAAGTGTTATGTCTACCAAGGTTTTGTGTCCTTGATAGCCTTGAGATTATAGTGAGTTGGAATAGCCGGCAAAAGGCTTGTCCCCACTTGGGTCGTTCCTCTTGATTGCTCAAGAGCAGGCCCGCTAAAGGATCCTAAACTAAACAAAGAATGGATGATTTTTGAGGTTCAAGGTTTTTGGTTCACCACAAGGGTGAAGAGGATACTCCCCTATCTCAAAAATTTCTCCGAAACACACCAAGCAAAATTTAATTACCCCCTTGCTTCCAAAAACCTTAAGATGGGTCAGGATTTTCTAGTTCACCTAAAGGTGAAGAGCATACTTCTCCTACCACCTCAAAATCTCTTTCACAAGGTATTAAAGTTTCTAATACAATTAGTAAATGCCACACTTGAAAGGAAAATAAATCACAAACACTTTTTTAAAAAATTTCTTTTTGCTTTTGTTTATGCTTTGGGCAGCCCTACAAAAATGTTAGTAGCCCTCTTTGACATGCGATTTATAGCGATTTCCTTCAAGCAAAAGCACCTAAAAAAGAACTTGTTAGACCAACAAGGGTTAGGAAAACCAAAATCTAACAATGGTTAGCACATGAAAAATCAAATAATCTGCAAAAGTAACTGATCAAATGACAAAATCTGAAAATGAAACCATCATGGTTGGATTAGGCTTGGAAAGACCTTTCCAATAATATATCACACTTTGATTTTTAATACCATTTGCAAAAATTTCAAAAAAAATGGGTGCCCATTTTCCAAAGTGGCACGGATTTGAAAATGCTAAAATTTTCAAAATTTCCAAAAATAGCTAGAAAACTAGCAAATCTAGAAATCTAATAGAAAAATTAAACAGAAAATACCAGGCGACATTTAATAGCTCATAGGCGTCATCCAAAAACTGGCAAGCGTGATCCAATCTATAGAGGCGTGAATAAAATCTGCACAGGTGTGATTAAAATTTGCATAGGCGTGAGTGAATCTTGCATAGGCGTGAATGAATCTTGCATAGGCGTGAATAAAATGTACATAGGCATGAGTAGAATATGCAGAAGCATAAACAAAAAATGTAGACGCGTGAACAAAATGCTCACAGGTGTGAAAAAAATGCTCACAGGCGTGAAAAGAATGTGCAGAGGCGTGAGTAGAATATGCAGACATGTGAACAGAAAATGTAGACGTGTAAACAGAATGCTCACAGGCGTGAACAGAATGCTCACAAGCATGAAAAGAATGTGCAGAGGCATGAGCAGAATATGCAGACGCATGAACATAAAATGTAGACACATGAACAGAATGCTCACAGGCGTGAACAGAATGCTCACAGGCACGAATAGAATGCCCGCAAGTGATGTTTCATCTGTTTGTGCAAAATTAATGAAAATAAATGATGATAATGTAAAAAATGAAGGACAAAATAAAGCTATTCTGTCCCACGGTGGGCGCCAGAAATGTACACACAAAAGTTGTGCACTTGTATGAATCCTTACATGCAAGGAAACTCAAGAATGAGCCCTCACAAATCGATCCATAGCTCTCTATGCATGGAGTTGCAAGATTATGGATTTGCTCTCAGCTAGAGCCATTGAGCTTGTGACCTTGCTAGTCAACCATACAATGAGAGATTCGAATGAAGACAAAGGCAAGAGTGCCAATATCTCCAAAGAATCAAATGGAAATGCAATGCAATGCAAGCTAAGAATGAGAATGCAAATGTGCAAGCTATGCTATGAAAATGGAAGTACAAACTAAGCTATGAAATGGAAATAGCAATGTGTTACAACCCTTCCTATTAAGCTAGATGAGTTATTCTAAAGCTTGAAAGTGAAATCTAAGCTATAAAAGCATAAACGTGAACTACTATGCAAGAATGGAAACTAAATTATGAAGAAAATGAAGAACTCTAAAATGCAATGCAACAATGATCTCCAAAAAGCTCCAAAGAATTCCTGCAGCATAGAGTTAGCATAAAACAAGTGTCCTAGAATGAGGGAGATAGCTCTCCTTTTATAAGAAATGAGGTGAAATGGACCATTGAGATTACGAGGCAAAAAGTCTTAATCAGCAACGGAGCTTGAAAAAAGAGCAATCCATGTGCACAAGTATCCTCCAATAGGAAAATAGGAGTTGACTTTATGTCCATATGAGACAAAAAGTGTTTTTCTCCTTTTTATAAAATAGGAATAATACTTTATTTGTGCAACTTAGGATAAGAGGAAAGTGGGGGCTTTTTATTTAATAAAAGGGGACGAAATTCCTTTTAAAGAAAGGCTTAGGATAAATGGTTAGCCCATAGGATAAAAATCCAATATATGATCGAAATTAAGACTTGATCAAGAAATTGATAATGTTGAAAATATTGATTATTGATCAAAATGATTTAGGGTTGATAAATCAAATAAGTGGGGCCCAAAGTCTAGGCGACCATTTTTGGGTGCATACACTTGGAACTAGCTTTCTAACGATTATATATTTGACTATTTTTAAATTTATCATGTGTATGATTTTTTACGTTAAATGAATGTAGGTTTTTTATGAAATATAAACCTCTGAGTTTGACATTCAATGAAAAATTGTAAAATAAGAAATTTTTTTTTGGAAAAATAAGAGTGCCCTCCGTATTCAAGTCTACTTTCTATTAAAAAAAAATTTTGAAATTTGATAAATGCACAATAAGTTATAAGCTATGTAGTCAAGGTAGGTCAAAATTTTGGTTTAGTCAACTTCAAACGTTAATAAAATATGCAATAATGGTGATAATGTCATCAAACCAATTGCATGCCCTCCGTATGGATGTTACAAAACTAAATTTGAAAGAATCGCATGCATATCTATTATACAAAAAAAGTTATGCTCTATGAAAACAATGTTACTACTTGAAAATGATGTTTTCAGCACCATACAAGTTTTCATGGGAGAAAGAATAAAGTATTCAAATAAATTCAAAAAAATAAAAATAAAAAAATTTAGAAACTAGACAAAGAATCCTAAAAGACTCTACTTCATCCTCTGATTTTGAGCGGTTCAACAGCAATATGCATCCGAATCTAAAATTTTTTCTCAAAATGTAGAGTTCAGTGTCCGTTCAAGCTAAAAAGTGTAACCCACTATTGTGGGTTCACCCAATTGAAGTGGTATCTTTTTTAAGATACATTTAGGATAGTGACATTATATCATATAATCTTTATTTCTTTTTGGGAAGGGGTATTTCTCTTCTCAAGTCTCAACATCATATCTATCATCATTTGACCTTATATCTCCTCTTATTTGAATAGTAGTTTCTTCTTAATTTTTTCTTATTATAATTTAGATTTTTAAGTTTTTATAATAATTGAGTAATTCCTCTATCTTTTACATTGTTCACATCATATGTTTCCCCCTTTCTTCTTCTTTGTTAATTTTTTCTTTTTTTAATATGAATATATTTTTTTATAACTTATTATCATATGTTTATTCTTATATCTCATTGTAATTTGATGTTTGTTAGATATCCACTATTTTGTACACATGAGACTAGTAAGTTCTTATTTAATTAATTATTTTAAACAAAACTAATGATATTTATAATAAACTCCTCTCATGAAAATACTTTAGCTTATAATTTACATTTTTAAATTTCTTTGTATATTTAATTTTGTTTTTATATTTTGATATTTGTCCCTTTTTCTTTAAAATACAATCTTCATTAGAAACCTTTTGAGTTTTCTATTTTTTCATTTAGCTATCCATTTTCATACTATTGATCATTAAAAAAAAAAGATAAGTGCCTAGTAAACTTTTTAACATTTTTGGTGATGTTGGCACGACATACCATGTAGTTGACCTCATCCCCTTATTACATCAATGAAGGAAAAAGCCCATGATCATAATGGCCTAACAAAGATTCGAACATAGGTGAGGACAAAAACAACACCACCACCTAACCAACACACTAAGTGTGAACCCATACTATTGATTATTTTTACTAAAAATGCCCCTTTCATTTTTGGGGGGTTTGAACATCCTTGTTCTAATTATATTTAAGAAAATATAGGTACTTCTTTTAACAAAATTATGTGTACAAATGTACTTGCATATATGTATTTTTTACTTTTTAGATTCTTATCGACTAATAAATATAAGGGGTCCAATATGAGTTACCATTTAAAATTCCAACATAATATTTAATATTCTAAATCACAATAGATTCTCTAATAATTTATCTTAGCCATGAAATATTGGCTCTTAACATTTAATATAAAAACCAACACCATCTATTTTTTTATAGGAAAACTGGCAAAAGGGTGCTAGCCTGAGGAACATAAGGACTAGGGGCACATTAACAACATATTAATGGCACTAGTCATAAGCATTTCAACAATAGATTAATAGCAGAAAGGATAAGGTCTAATCTACCTCTATAAAAAACAAACATAACAGTTCCTTTGAGAAAGATTAAACAAGAGTATCTAAAGCGAATAGAAGAAATTTAAGTAACAGTTATAAGCCATGCATGGCTAAACCAAGGACTAGGCAAAATAACCTTAAAATAGGAACCCAAAATGAAGAACTTAGGGCCATGCCCAAACAAAAATAAGAACTTCATGAGCAGAAACAACTAATTTTTTCCACCTAGCTATTTGGACAATAGGGTCCTGGCCCACTCCTCCTGCAGGAAGAGGAAGAGATCCTTATTGTCATCATCCACCTCTAGTTTGCCGTCCACCAGTTTTTCCTACACAGTGCAGAGGGTCATAGCCGAAGCATGCATGACCTTAACAGAAAATTTGTTAGTCATCAAAATGTGATGCTTGAGTTCTTGCATGTCCTACTTGATATCAAAAATCTCTTTGTCCAATCAAGAAAAACCTCAGCTTGAGGGTTCCCTTAAGCTTGTCATTGTCATCCAGGAACTCAGGTTTATGCTCAGTAGTAGGGGGCTTGGTCTGGTGATCATGAGGGTTAGCCAGAGGTGGGGTAGGGCTACGAGGAGTCTCCATGGGTTGCTGAGGGTTGGGAGGGGGTGTGTTACTAGTCCTATTTGGAATCATGTGGTCATTCGAGGAACCCTTCATGGACTTAGTGGAATGAAGTCATTCTCTGACAGGGACTTCTCTTTTGAGACCATCTCCAAGATTCTAGTTTTACACTGCTCCTTCACAATTCTGTTAGACCGACGATGACCCGTGCCACTTATGTCAACCCCTAGCTTGACTTGGCTCTCCAAAATCCTCCATTTTTTGGGCTTTTGTTCAGTCCTAGGAGTTCTATCAGATTCCTTTCGATCTTTAGTCTCTAAAGATTCAGAGACATGGGACTCGTCATGCTCCTCCCTCCTATTGAAAGGATTTTTTACACATTTTTTGTGTGTTCTACCATCATTTGGGACAAGATCCACCTCCTGGATAACTTGGATAGAATGGGAGGTGGATTGAGTGGGGTTGTCAGTTTTTGACGGGGAAACCTCCTGGGCAACCTCTTGGATGAAAGAGGGGGGGGGGGGGGGGGGGGGGTGGAGGGCATATAGCCTTATGGAAATGGTAAAGACAGAGCAAGAAAAGAAAATTCTATTTTCTCTAACTTGCATGGATTGTACCTTAGCTTTGAAACCCGAGCTTACGATTAACCAAAAGATATGAAATGACTACAATAAAAATTGAATTACAACATAAGCATGCTGAGAATTAAGACATATTAATTAATTTTTCCAATTTAGCCTCAATACACGTCGATGATATTGGAATCAGTTTGGTGCTCATTCTTATGCCAAATAAACATTGTTCACTTTCCTTTACATAAGAAAATACTGACCAAAAGGCTTTCCATAAATATAAACTTTGATGTAAGCTAAATATAATCCCTTTTTAATTTCAAATTGTCAATACTTCTTACCCATGCATACTAAAAATACAATATGATAAATTTGAATGAACATGTGATACAACTAAAGAATTTCATATATAGTCCTTATTACTCTCCCATGTCAAGTGCAAATTGACCAAGTGTATAAACTAATTATGCACAATTATATTATTGGACATATAAGGTATTCACACCATTCATATCATGTCCAAAGAACCAATCAAATGAAAATTGAAATACAAGTTACATCATATTCATATTTCTGAATGAATGCATCATCAATTATGATGCAAGTCACATCATATCCCCATGAAAGCATCATCAGTATGATGCATCAACAAGGATGAGCAATATCACTATGTAATCTCATCATGTATGATGTTTCAACATGTATGATCAATATGTTTGATCTGATGAGGAAGAGAACCCATATTATGTACCTGATTCAGTGGAAGCTAGTACTCACATGGAGGGTAAAAGGTTGGTTAGGGGTTCTATATTTAGTGCTAAAGGGAAATCCAATATTTTTGGGTCCCCATCTATCAGTATCAGTAAAAACAATACCATTCAAGAGATTGCCCCTCATGCAGATTTGGGTGAGCCAATGGAGGATCATGGGGTTAATATTTTTATGCCCATGGATGCAGATGTGATTACCCCTAAGGAGATGGGTTCTTCGGTTCTTGAGAATATGATTTCTAACCCCTATTTGAGGATTTTTTAGGGAAATGAATATGTTTTGTTTAGCTGGATTCTTCAGGAGATAAATACTCTCAAAGAGAATGTGAATTCCTCTCTTAGAAATCTTGACATATTCTAATTAATACTCAAACCCTTGCTAACGGGGTCAAGGATTTGGAGGAGGATCACAAAAAGTGCATAAAAGTGCTTGAAAATGATTTCCATAAAATTCAAAGGAGTCTAAAAGTAGTGGTGACCATGAGAAAATCTTCCATGTCCACAACATGAGTGATGACTTCTTTGAAGACTTAATTAGTAGGCTGAAGCTATCCATGCCATCTCTATGGGCAAGTCTACCACTAGTAGCATGATGATGGTTACGAAAGGCAGAGGATGCAAGTAAGAAGAAGAGGTACAAGGATCCTTTGGAGGACATGAATGTTGATAGGGATGAGATTGATAGGTCCATGCCTAGTCTAGTTACAAGACTATGTGACAAAGATAAGGGTTTCAACCCTGTTTAAAGCATAACTAAGAAGGTTAATAATATCAATGAGGATATCATTCATAAGAATGATAAATTGGTTAATATGTTGTAGGCATGTGATGTAGTCTTTTGTTTTGTTCTTGGTTGTAGATCTATTAGATTAGGTCTGCTCTTCTTTTTATGTGATGGTGCTCATTTGTTTTGTTGATTATTCCTCAATGGTTTTTGTTGACTTTGGGTTTCTAGTCCATGTAAAACCAACTGTCCTCTTTTATCAAAACAAGTATGATCAATATGACTATGTAATAAATAACTGCAAATATGATTATCTAAGTATGTCATAAGGTGCATCGAATATTATTGACCAATCAAGTTATGCACATAAGCTAGCTAGTGTTGTGTCATCAAGGACAACACAGTAGGAACAACAAAATGTACTTAAACTTTTTTTTTTAATAGATCTAAAGTTAAAAGTTTCTTTTTTTATAAAAGAACTATATGTTTCATATGGGATAATTTTTTTATTTTGTTTATCAAATTATTTTTTTCAGTCTTTATTAAACAATTTTATATTAAAAAAATTCTTCAAAGCCCCTATTCACTTCTACAATGAAAGACGACAATTATTATATTTGATATATCTATATCCTCCTTATTAGATATTAGTTTCTGTATTGTATTGCCTATCAAAGCTTTATTTTCTGTTTCATTTTGCCTTCATCAAATGATTTTTCATGGTAAACCTTCTTTCTTTCCAGTCCAAATGTATGATTTAATTTTATAAAACAATTTTTAATAGACGGATCAAAAGAATTTATACAAAGAATGAGGGAGGCAACGCCTCAACCCACAAACAAAGTACAACGAACCACTATATCTCAGAAAGAAAAGAGGTTATAGATAATTAATATATTTATCCTTTCCCACTTGAAAAAATTAGACGTTTGTTTATTAGGGAAATTCAACTTTATAATTACTGGAACTAAATTGTTTTTTGCAACATATTTCAGCGTTCTCCACATAATATTATATAAACATCTTTTGCTTGCAAAACATACAAAGCTTATTACAACTCTCAAATGTAACACTTCTGGAAACCAAGCCCAACAATTTTCAGCACGAAGGTCGTTGGCAGCGCAATTAAACACGTGCCGTAGCGTTAAAGAGCCTGAGCAAACCGTAGGTTACCAACATGGCAAGCCATCCTCCAATCAACACTCTCACACTTCCTTTCACAACAGAAGACTGCCCAAAGTAAGCCCCAATCGCGCCAAACGTAATGAGTGTCAAGCTCGAAACCCCACCCAGAACACCAACCCTAATAATATAGTCAGTGATAAAAGCGGCAGAGATGAGAGGCAACATTGCCCCCACAGAAAACGCGAGGGCAGATGCACAGGCCGCTTGAAGTGGGCTAGGAAGCCCGTCTTTTTCTTCTCTTGAAATCACCAACAAAGACGCAGGAGGCATTGTGTTCGGATCTTCAGCTCCTTCCAACTCTTTATCTGCTTGCTTCTGTCTCTTGAGATTGGAAAGTTCCACGTCGCGCTGCGTTTGCACGGAGATGAATTCGCCTATCGCCATGCTACACGCTCCCGCAACCAGCGCCGCCAGGCCAGATATCACCATTGTCTTTGCATCTGTTTTGACAGCGCCCACGCCCATCATCAGCGACGCCGTCGTAACAAGCCCGTCGTTGGCTCCAAGAACAGCGGCCCGAAGCCACTGTGCTCTATTTCGTAAATCCACATTTTTCTCATCTTTTTCGTCCTCTCGACAAGAAGAAATGGTAAGGACAACACTTGACTTTTGAGGATTTGGAAGTGGCGATGCCTGTGCAACAACTTCTCCATTTATCATTCTCCTGATTTCGGTGGAGTCCAACTGCAAAGCAAACGGACTGGATGCTCTAACGTCCATTTTAACTTGCTTTCTCTCAGCCGTATGGAAGGAAATTTTGAGAATGTTAAAATGCAGCTTGTGGTGTCCACACTCTATGGACCTCCTTTTGTAGCTCACTGAACCTTTTCAGTAGCAGAAAAAGGTGAAACCTGATATTGACAGTCATTAGGAAGGAGTGGGAGACAGATATACATTTGCAGATCTATTCACAGCCAGTCTTCTGTATTTTATGTGATATTTAGCTCGTTATTGGATTTTACAAGTGGACTATATGCGTTTGATATCATAATGCGTGTGCCATGAGCGTGCCACTTCATTATTTTTCTACTTTTTATGGCAGTGGGATTAATGGATATATAATATCATTGTTTTCTGCTGTATTTGAACAATCACGTCACAAGTTTGAATGAAGCATGAACGCCAATCTGAGAATTGCGCCATATAGAAACTCCCCACTAGTTGTCTGCCACTTTAAAAAAAAAAAATTAAAAGGAAATGAGAGGGAAGGCTGTTTTAGATATATTTATTCAATAGAATATATAATATAACATAAAGATTAAGTGGGCAAACAGGTGTATTTTCAATATTTCATAATGTCCAAAAAATTATATGTAATATTGTTTGGCTCTTTAAGTTCCAATACACCTTGCTGGGGAGGTAACACATATTTTGATGGAATTCTCTCTTGATTTCTCTTATGTAGATCTATTTTCAATTTCACTTTCACCAAAACTCATCTAGAGAGAATGAAGGAAGGATAAATCTCCTTGCACTCAAGATAAAATAGGAAGAGCCAAACCATTAGTTTAGGAAAGTTTATTTGAACAAATTGTGAGGGGATTATTTCTTAACAAGAGTATTTAGAGCCTCCAATTCCTAATTATTGCCCCTATGATTCCAGTAATCTAGAAATAAATCCCAGATTTGTAGTGACTATGAGGCCTTCCTAATAGTCTCCATGAGACTTTCATTACCACTATTTTGATGATTATCGAAAGACCCAAAACAAGAACTGAGTAAATGAGCTAGTTTGAGGAGGTTTAAAAATAGTTGTAGGTTGTTTTGGTTGAGTTCCAACACTCCCTATTTGGAGGAGAGATGTCCAATAGAACAACAATCACCCATGTCCACATAACCTTAGAAAAATAGGGGCAATAAATTTAGCACCCCTAGATGGTGGGTGACAATGAGTATTTATGGAAGCATAACTTTGAATATAGTTCATGTGGGAATTTTCTTCTATAATTCCCTACACCTAGGAGAAAATAGTCAAGAGGATATGAACAAGTAGAAAATTAATCGAGGTATATAATGATATTTCATTAAATGTTATATCTATCAACAATGCACACTATTATAAATGTTTAAACAATATTCCAAGGGTTGAGTGTTAGTCCTAGTAAGAATTTGTTTCTAGTCTTTTGAAAATAGATCAAGTGGATCTCAAAGAAATTGGATGGAGGAGAAAGGTTTGTGTAATAATAATTATTTTTTGTTCCATAAAGTTATTTTATGTCACTTATGAATTTTCCTTGTCCATATCCCTTGACTAATGGTTGAGATGGATTTTGCCAAATCATAAGGTTATATAACCAGAATAGATATATATTAGTAATTAACATGACTAAGATGCAGAGACACAAAAAAGAGGTATCCAACATATAACATGTGTCTACCTTCAAAATCTCTATGACCACCACCATGTAAGGTGTAGAGAAGTGTTGGATCTAAATCCAAACATAATTGAAATCTAAATTCTAACTCCATTGTCCAATATCTAAAGTTTAGAATGTGAAAAACATTAAATGTATATGGCCAAATAATCTGTCCACATTGAACATCACGTATAAAAAACTAATAACTCATCTAAAGTCAAAAAACATTAATTCACAAATCTATTATCTTGGCAAGAACACTCTATTATAAGTAATATCACGGTTCTTTATTTCAATGTTTGTATTTAGGTAAGAACATCCCCAAGATAAACAAGGACCGTGATAACATTCATGTTCTATATACAACTTTTATGATGCTTAAGAGGCATATCCTCTACATAGGTAATTATTGACATTAATTATGAAACAAGCATCTACATCAGCACCATAAAGTTAACCTAACACTGGATGGCTCTTCAAGATGTAATCTAGGTTGGGCAAATGGGGTTTGCATGATTAGAGAATTAAAAGGAAACATTTTTCTTTCTTACCTCGATAATCTCATAATACAAACCTTCATTATCATTGAGGTAGTAGAATCATTCTATTGCATATTTATTGATAAGGAAAAAGGCTTTATAAAATCATCATTGAAGGGGAACAAGACAATTAATAGGCTAGCAAAATTAGAACCCTTAATTAGTGCTTTACAAATATAGAATACATTTTAGGATCTCCCAAGAGATGCTCATGTAATGAAGGATGTCCAAATCAATAATGTGGCCTCATGATTTGTATACTACTATTTTATTTATGTCTTTTTTATCATTTCCTTAATTCATTATTGATGGGGAAATCAACCTTTTTATGAAAGGAAATTATCTTTCTTTATTTCACAATTTTTTGTCCTCTTTCACATTTAAGCTTAATTTACTATTTATTACTAACTACTAAAATTTACATTTTTTAAAACCTTGGTCTACCATGGGGTAGATTAATCTAGACCGAGTTGGATTACTATGAGACTTTTAAAAAATAACGAGGTCCATTTTCTTGTGCTATTTTTTGATTAAAGGTAGAAGAAGGTTTTAAAGGGACTTGAAACCCTTTACAACATCAAGAAAGAAATATTTTCAAAGAATACCCCAACAAGAAACTCTTCTAGAGAACCAACAGTCACCCAAAACCCATAAAGAACAAAAAACTAGCAAAGACAAGAAGACCATAAAATAGAAGAGAAAAATAATAAAAACTAGGAAAAGTCCTAAAGGGAACCCACCACCTCCTCTTAGAGCTCAAATATCTTCTGGGCAGCTTCCCTGAGAACTAAAATATCTTTGGGACAAGAAAAATCCTTCTTTTTCATACTCACTCTTTTTCTTTTCCTAAGGCCAGTGCTTCGACCAATAACTTCACAAGGATCAGAATGCAGATTCACCACCGATTTATGACAAGGAGAATTATCCATCTTACCCACCAAAGCATTGAAATTATGTGCAGAGGCTTTTATGATTTTATGGTTATGGTGGAGGATCTTTTTTAGAGTATTTTCCAATTTGTCCAACTTCTCCTCAAGAAATCACACAAACTTGTTAGGATTAAGTAATACTGAGAGAGGGGGTGAATCAGTGTTATAGCACTTTAAATTAAACTTCAACCAATTGTAAATAAACCATTTTAATGTTGAAATGAAGATAAAATAAACACATAACTCATAACACCATTATTTGTTTTTTAGGAAACCCTAGCCAAGGGAAAACCCCAGTGGGGATAGAACACACAACTATGCACTAAAATATTGAATCCATGTTAGAAGATCTAGCCCTATTAGGAGTTGAGTATTACATAGTACATTTCCTTGCTAGAGGAATACAAAACCCTATTAGGGGTATAAAAAAATCCTATTAAAGGTGGTGAGCTTACAACTCTTACAATCAAAAAATCTGTTATAAAAGTGTTCTTCAAGTAGTGAACAATACAAGCATCTTGTATGCTTTGATAATTCTAGTTGTAGCTCTGTCAATCATAGATCTCACATCTTCTATCTACCTTTACTAATATCCCAAATTCACATGTATTTCTATCTCATACTTTCACACTAATCGGTTCTACATAACAATCTATACTTATATCAATTATGTTGGTTGCATCCAATCGACTCTCAAATACAATACAAACATAAATTTACACAAATGATAACTGTAGAGTCTATGATCTTGCATTACCAAAGTTTTGGAAATATACAACTTTCATCTAACTTAGCATGTTACCATTCCATCTGATCTTCCCTCAATCATTGTGATTGTTCATATACCCTATTTCACTGATTCTCTATCTTCGCATAAATTCACAATATTGTATCTATTGATATCAACACCAAAACATGTGCGACCTTAAATGAAGGTCCTGCATATCCCAAAATTTCTTCTTGTAACTTTGCAAGGGATAATACATCACATACGATCTTCACTGATCAAAACTATACTGTAGAATACTGTTATCCTGATTCTGTACTTAGTGATTTTCATTACTGAGTCTCCCACACTTATAATCACTTCATGAGATCACTCTAGCATAAGTGTTTCCATAGACGACAACCCTTAAGTGATCCATAGTGCTCCCAAAACATCACTTGCCAACAATCTCTCCCTTTAGCATTGATGGAAATACTTAGTGAAAAATGACTAATTGTCAAAACATTATCTTTCTTTTACTTCTCTATATAAATATCCTTTCTTCTTTTCTTTTCTTTTTTTATTTTTTATTCTATTTACACATTTCTTTTGTTTCTCTTTTTCTCTATCTTCTTTTTCATCTCCTCATTTTTCTCTTCTCTTACTTGCCCTTTGACATCAATGGAAAAGGTACTTACTAAATTTTAAAATTTTAAAATCTTAAGCACAAAAGACTTAGTGCCGACTCACCAGATTCAAAATGTCTTGGAAAGTGTATTCCAAGGTGTTCACTTAATTATCCCATAATTTGATCAGAAGCTCACTGACATGGATCAGTCCATTCAGTGCATAAGATGCAGTCTCTACTGCCTTCAACTAGGTGGGTACATAATTTGTCATTGACCCTTCTATCTTCTCCATCTTTGTGAGATGAATTTCAAGAATTGAAAGGTTTTTTATCAAGAATTGAAAGGTTAGGAATAATTAGAATCTTCAGTAAACCAAATCTTTCCACTACTCTCCCTTTCTCTATATTCAAAGTACTTATCTTATCCAAAATCTTCGATGTCTTCTTGTCCATTTCTACCACAGTTTGTGAAGAGGTTTCACAACTATCCATTAAGATGTCTATTATAGCCCTATCCTTGGCTATGATATCTTCAATATTGTTAACATTTCTACTAGGATTTATGAAGTAGTTGTATACCTTTCTTCCATGTGCCACACACCTTTTATCTTTGATTGTATTTTCTTTTAGAATGCCCAAGTCCAATGAGATGGACTTACAAACTTCCTTCAACTTCTTTTCTAAGAATCTCTTTTCATTGTTGTCCTCAATGATCTTCAATAATGACTCAAAATGATTTTCAAAGTTGTCCAATACTAAGTTCAATTTTTTTGCATCATTCTTTCCTTGAAAAATAAGAGGTGTAGGGAGTATCTTATTCACTGTCTCCACTACCCTAGCAATCACCTTTACCTTCTTGTCCCCTTTTTGTTCTGATCTTTCTTTTTCCTTCAAAAATGACATGAAGGATAACCTCATGAGTTCATTTTCATCCATGTTTTCTTCATCTGCGCTTACTGGTTTGGCCATACTTTCCAAAAATAGGGTGGAGGAGGTATTTGATTCTTTTTTAAGGTTAGTTCTTACCTCTCCTTTTTCTGTTGTTGTCTCTTCTTCTTGTTTTTCCTCTTGTTGTTTCTCCTTATCTTGTTATTTCTCTTCCTATTTATCTTCTTTATGTTCTTCCTCTTTCTATCCTTCCTCTTCTATTATCATCACATTGTCTAGATTATCTTGAAATGGATCATGTGCATTAAGTGAGGTGTCTAATGATATAGGCATACCATAAATGAAGAAGTCCAGTTGCATGCCAACTTCGCTTTCTTTCTCACTCACTTTAGCCATCCTAGAGCTTTCTCCCATTCCTAATGGTGTAGGCTTGGTAACCTTGGGAGGTGAAGTCCTCTTAGGCATGTCACACATAAGAATTTGGTCCAATTCCTTTTGTGTGTTCTCTATAACCTCATCATACTTCCTTACCATTATCTTCACAAGTCTAGCCTTTGTTCTCAGTAGAGGTTTCAACTCTTTAATGATTCTCTCCCTCTATTGTATGGAGACTATAGGTAACATGTCTTCAATAGCCTTATTTCTTCTATTCTCATCCTCAGACTGTGCTAACTATTTTATTATTTCTAACTTTCTATACAAGTCCTTAGGAATACTTCCTTCTATTTCTAGCAATTATTTCTTAAAAACTAACAAGTACTCAATTACTGTGTCCTCAATTACTACCTGGTTATCTAAATCATACCTTTCATAGTATCTATTTGCTATCTTTAGATTTCAATTTCTTATCACTCCCTTTTGTAACATCTAAACATTTGGCTTCCACAGATCTTGTGGCCTCTTATGTACTTCTTTTTCTTCTTTCTTGTCAGCCACCTTGTCATCTTTCTTCTTTGTTTATGCTTCTACCTTTTGCTTCTCAGGGCTTCTTTCTTTATTAGATCTTGTCGATCTCTTAGATGTGTTCACAGGTGCAACCTCATTTTCTATCTTCTCATGTGTAGTTGATAAATCAATTATTTGAGGAGTAGGACTTACTCTCTTTTCAACTATAGAAGGAGGAGGTGCCTCAATTTGTAAGCTAGAAGATCCTTCTGTCATCTTTGTCCTTCTCTCAGCTATTACTTTGTAATTGCTTCCTTTTTAGCAATGTCATCAACTAATTTCTCAATCTTTCTTTTCCTTGTTCCCTTATTCTGTTCCTCTCTTACTTTAGCTGACTTTTCCAAGTGCTGCTATCACAAACATAAACTCCATAGTATCTGTACACACCATATCTAATCTCTCATGAGCTTATTCCTCATAATCATGGGCTGGAAAAATTTTTTTGTCTACATCCAATGCTCCCCCAAGGCCACGCGGCCTTCTAGGTCATTGTAGTAATGTAATCATCACACAAAGACACAATAGCATCTACTGTCTCTCCCTGAACCAATGACTTGTTGAAATCTTTACCTTCCATATCTTTTCATCATCTTCATCTTCTGGCTTGTTGAAATGATTCTTAAACTCATCCATAAGTGAAAGCACAATAAGTTGTCACCCTTCTATAAAGGAAAAGGCTAACAAAATCAAAGTTGTTCAACTTCAATAGTATAAAAATGACATTTATGTTTGTTATTTGAAGATGATGTAAAATAATTAAATGTGATAAAATGGATGAAGTTTATGAATAATATTTTTAATATTTTTTGAATAAGAATTGGTATTTTTTATTTATTTTTAAAGATGATTTTTTAGTTGCTAAAAATTAGGGGTCTAGTTCCCACCAAAAAATTATATGTAAATAAACATTTTTTGCTCTAATTTCAAAACATGTCATAGATGACATATATAGCTAGTGCATGAAGAATTAAAAATTGGTTTGTGACCTATATTTTCTCTTTTATAAAAATTTAAATTCCAACTCACTAAAATCAACAGTTTTCATCTCCCAACATATTTTTCATAACAAATCTATCCCAATCAAAAAAATAAAAATATATATTCTTGAAGAGGACTTGTCATATTTTTACACATTTTCGAAACCTAATTACTAGATGAGCTATATCCCCTAGTTTGCATTTTTATGTGATCTGGATTAAGATTTGTGTTCATTTCATTACAAGTACATGAAAGGGAAAAGAGATAAATTATTGCATCTAAGATTACATGTCATATCATGAATATGTTGTACAGAAAGAAGAAAAGAATTGAAAAGGAAACATCTATCCGAGCTCACACATGCTGTGAGCATAGAAATTGCAAGAATTGCATAAATGAGTGCAAGTATACATAAACTAATGGAGCTAGATGTAGGGGTACAAGACATTGCCTGGTAATGTGAGTTGATCTTCTGTGTTCCTGGTGCGCTCCTATGATCCTGAACCCACAAAGAGAGAAGAAAAGGGGTTAGATCTAATGGATCTAAGTAATGAATGGTGCCACAACATCTATGAGCATGCATATGTGTACTTAGTCATACACCTCTAGCACGGGCTGTGCTCAGGGCATGTGCATCAAGGAGCTACCAAAGTAAAAGACACTGTGTTTTCACTGAAATGTTTGTTTCATGTGCAAACATAGGGGAGCTAATACAATAATGATTCCATGAATGACCTGGGCCCTTGATGCAGATCATGATAGGAAAAATCTAGGTTTCCTATCAAGTGATTGCATCAAGTGCCAAGAGAAAACATAGTGTGTACAGATAGTGAACATTCAGATGATCCAACATCAGTCAAGCTAAGGAGTAACAGAGGGCTACATGGCATCAAATTTTGAACAGAGCTAGTGGCAGAGTACACAGATCTATGAAAGAGATATGACACTTTGTTGCGTAGGTGTTCCCATGGCATATACCATCAACATGCTGAGGGCACACAATCCAAATGTCCAGATAAGGTACAACAAATGATGTTTCAAAGATTAAACTCAATGCATTACATTATGGCATTTCAAATCTACATTAATACTTTAAGTGCTATAGTATGAATGTGATAAATCTGCATTATATGCCAATTGAAAGGGCAAAAAATATCATGGCATGATGTCAGAATGGTAGAAATCCACAATGACATAGAAGAAAACAATACTTATAACAGGGCATGATATTTCAACAAGGGACAGACACATGCCATTGGGTCGAACACCAATAGATCTGCTATAATACAAGTATCAACAACATTAACTAACAAAATGAATGTGAAGGAAAATGAGTGCCCTACCATTAATGATAGTATCAACTACAATGCAATAAATAAACTTGAACAACAAGGCCTAGTGTGCTCTCAGGGTTTGGGAAAAATATAATACAAAGAGATGAAATATAAACCGTGCCCTAGCTCTCAAATAGAAAATACAATCAATGGCAAGTCATGGGCCAAATGCAACAGAGGAATGCATATAACTGGTGCCTAGTTATACAAGAATGAACATGATGCCCTCCTACAACAACAATAGATCCAAATAGTACCCTTATCCATTTTGCAAGATGTGATACTTTAGATATGTTATTGGGCTTTAGGGTTATCAAACTATAGTTCACGTGCAACATCAACATGCCACAACAAGCATATTGGTGGACTATATAATCAACAACATAACCAATGCCAAAGATATAAGGCAGTATGAACAGCGATGCCCTAGCATGTGGTTCACAGTGCTACAATAGTTGAATCCATGTATCAATGCTGAGAAGGATGATAAAACAATCAAAGGCATTTCCCTTATGTGTGCTCGGGCTCGAGGTGAAACAATAATGAACCAATACACATTGACACCCTAGCAAGGTTTCACGGGCCCTTGATTTAGCAACAAAAGGAGTTATTTTTTATGCCTTAGGCTTAAACAGGGATGCATCCTCCAATTGATAAGGCACACCGTTAACAGATCTACAGTACTGAACATAAAAAAAGAAAGCAAACCAATGGTATATGCAGCTTGTGGGCTATGAGCAATAATCAGTAAATATATGGCAATGATGCCCTAGCTCATTGAGCTTGTGGGCTTAAACATACATGCAACAGTAAAAAAAATTGATGCCCTTGGCAATGATAGAGGATATACAATTGCAGAGATACAGTGTCATGAATACATTAATTAAATAGTGAACCTCAATACATGATGCCACAACAAACATAGAAATTCAAATTTAGAACAATGCCCACGTTACATAATCAAATACATATACAATGATGTTAACATGATGCCCTCAGAATGCAAAGAGCAATGTCAAACAAATTACAATGATAGTAAATTACAACACCTACCTCATCTTTTTGCTAGTTTTAGAGGTGTTGTTTCTAAATCCAATGATGGGTTGCCATTCGAAGACTGCAGAGAATTTAGAAGTTGCCACGTGCCGAGTATGGAGGCAATGATTGTAGAGGATGCCATTTCAAATGAGGGTTTCATTATAGCATGTTTTCTTTTGTCTCCCCTTTTAGGGTTGAGAAAATAATTTGACTCCCCTTTGATAATATTTCATGAGCATAGGCTATTTTTTGTAAAGATATTAATATAAGTTATCTCTTTTAGAGGTAATTATATTAATTATTTTTGATGCTATAGGTTACCATCATGCTAGTCAATGTTGACTTAGAGATGAATGTTAAAATTATGTTTAATGTATGGGGGGGGGGGGGGGGGGTGCTATTATTTTTTAGAATATTTATATGTAATATGGATTTGATCATAATGTAAATATTTTTTATTTTCTCCTCATCATTGAGTTGAGACTATCGTAAGATATATATTTAGGGTCCACATTTTTAGTGAGTGCGGTTATGTTTTTATTATTATAAGTCATTGCTCCTATTATTGTATGATTTTTGACATGTGGTGTTCTTATAAACCACTGTCAGAATATCAGTTACAACATGACTTAGTGGGTTTTGGGTCTCCCTTTGACTATTTATTTTAGGGACCCCCACTTTTTCCATCCCCTTAGATTCTCAGGAATTGGGCATCTGAATTTCAAAGTGATGTGATCATGGTCCTAGTGGCAGAATTTTCTATTCTTGGTGAAGTAGTGGACTTCAATGCAGATTCTATAGATTTCCTATATATGCCTCTCACCTTTGGTGATTGAGGCTAGTTCTTCTTTCCCTCATTCTCACGAGGTGAATGTTGTAGCTCTTGGAGAAGCAATCTGATATTTTGACTCCTTTTATTCTAGCTAATAGCAAATTGTCCTTCTTTTCTACAGCTTTGTGAGTTGATTTGATGAATTTGATGTCATCTATTATGATTAAAATTTGATGCTTTACTTGATACTATGTTCATTTTGATGTTTGCAAGCATTGGTTTTCCTTGAAGTTTCAAATCTATGTGCATCTATATGTGTTTGAGTTATGGAATCCATTTTCCCTTCTTATTTACAATCAGCACCTGATTATTTTCTAAGGGGAAAATCAGGTTTGGAAGAGTTGTGATATTTATGTTATATGCTGAATTACATTGTGAGTTTGTTTTTTAGTTTGTGGATCTATCCAGTTTGGTGAATCACCTAAGTTAGATTTTAGTCATTTTAATTTCATGCAATCTCTCTCCCTTTCCCTTCAAGTTCATTTTAGTTCAGGTGATACAAACAGGGAAGCCGGCCCTTAATTCGATGGTTTATTCTTAGTGAAGTAGTCCCACATCCTGAGAGTATTCCCATGTTTCACGAGATTGCTAGGTTTTATACTTAGCCATCACGGGTGCAATCCCTAGTGACAATAGTTTTTGGCACACCAGGTGGGACTTTGTTTCCTATCATTCACTAAGATTTTGGTGTGATCTTAGTGCAATCAGCCTTCAAGAGGTGGTTTGTTCCTAGCACCGTGGTGACTATGAGAAAAATCTACTTGTTGAAGCAGTTCAGGTGCTTATAAGTTTTAGAAAAGTATCTTTTACCAGCTCATTTGATGAGCAAGCATGTCAATTCTTAATTCATATTCTCCCTATCACCCCCCATATCATGAGAAATCTGCCCATGTTCAGCAATTCAAGTACTAGTAACCCAAGCACCGGTTACTCAAGCTCCATTATCTCAAGCTCCCTTAAACCCTCCAATGGCTCAGCCTAGACCATACCATTTTGTAGCCTTCAATCAAGGTAGCCCTCTAAATTTATAGCAGCATAATGATATACCTATTTCAGCCCTCAAAAGTTTGCCTATCTTTACAAGAGAAGATCAAACGTCAGCCATTGAACACATAAGAGATGTGGCATCTCTTTGTGGTCTTTATAACATCACTCAAGATAATGTTGCTGTGAGATTGTTGGTAGCCTCATTTAAGGGTAAGGCTTTACAATGGTTCAGAAGTTTACCAGTTTTTTCTATTGCTGATTGGGATGAGTTAGGAGAAGCCTTGACCAATCAGTTTGAAGATAAATCAGACCATCTTTCACTATTTGAGCACCTAATTGCTATCAAAAGAGCACCTCAAGAATATATGATGGATTTTAATTTTAGATTTCAAAGAACATGGCAAAGAATACCAGCTACCATTAGGCCATCTAGCCAGCATGCTTTCCTATATTATTTGAGAGCCCTCAATAGTGATATTGTTGTTATGCTTCAGTCATTGGGTAGGAATAACCTTCAAGCAGCATATGATCTTGCCATAAGGGCTGAGAATAGTCTAATCCTACCTGGGAAGTTAGCTCCAAGACCGCCAATGCCTATTTTTCCAGAGTTACACCCTATCCCAGAATTAGTTCCAGCTCTAGCATCTAACCCACCTATCCTAGTTCCTACTCAACAAGCTACTAGCCCGGTTGCAAGCTAGGCCTAGGATCTGGATAATATCATGAAAGCATTGCATACAATCTCTAATAATTTGGTTACTATGAGTAAGAAGTTTGATTCTCAAGTTTCCCCACAACCCCTCCAGCAAGTTTATCAATAGCCTTACTAGCCACCTTATCAGAATCATTATCAATAGAACAGGCCCCAATTCCAGCAAGGCCAGCAAAATCAAACAAGAAATTATAACCAAAAAGCCAGCCAGCCTTACAATCCTAATACTCCTAGTGTCTCTAGGGAGTTGGTTCCTATGGGTCAAAACAACATGGTACAAAATTATCAATGGCGATCCCCATGCAATTAGTAGCATGTTCAAGGAGTTTGTCTAGTGGGTTATGTTCAGGCCCTCATGGTACATAATAATGTAACCATGCCACAAGAGATGGTTCAAGGACCAGGCCAGCAATGTCCGGTTGCCACCACAAGTGAGGTTTAGCCTCCTAAGATGGCATTGGTGAAATTTCAGAAGGAGGACTTTTGTGGGGTGATTTCTTCACCTAATGACAACTCAACTTATACTCCTGTTGTAGCTAAGGGGGAGATCAAGAAGAAGAAGAGACCTCATGTTGCTGAGGAGAACCTAGAAGCTTCACAGACTAGATAGGAGACTCACAAGGTTCAAATCCCAAGTTTCTTGCCTGGTAAGCCCACTAGCACTCCTATTGAAATTTCAAGCTTTAGGATCTCTCCTTTAGTTCAAAATCCTAGTCAAAAAGACCCTGACCCCCATGCATTTTTAGAGCCTATTTCTGACCCTGTCTCAGATTTCTAGCCACTTCATGCTACTCCTATAGAGGAAACACCTGTGATGTTTGACTTCCTATATGATGGTGAGCTTTTCCTACAGTAGATTAAGCCCTATGAGCCAATTCCTAAAGAGATCCCTATACCTCCTAGCATTTCAAAAAACTACGAAGAAGATGAATTTTATCCTTTGGATGTACTTTTCCATGATGATGATAAGGAACAAGTAAGTTTGACACGTATTGATGGATTAAAGCAGCCAGATAGGGATCAGAAAGCAAAAGAAGGTGAGATTCTAGTTGATTTGTTTGAAGAGATACCTTCTTATATTGAGCAAGAAGAGATAGTTCATGACCCACTAGTTGAGTTCTCTGATTATGATAAGAAAGATGATTTGGTTGTTGCTAGCTTAGAACAATAGGATAATTTTTATTCTATGATAAATGCTTTCTAGTTAGATTTTATTTGTGTCCCTCATCTTCCTAAAATAAATGATAACATATATGTTCCTAAGGAAGTCCTTTCATTTCAAGAAGCTAATGTTGTACCAGTGATTGAGCCCGGGCCTGTATGTAATAAAGTGATGGATTAATCTCAGGATTCATGTTTCCTAGATTATGAGATGGGGTTAGTAGTTGCTAAAGACCTGATGCAGTTTGATGGATTTGATGAGCTGTTGGATGTTCTAACTGATGAGGAAGGTAATCCTCTAACTACGGAAGAAGAAATTTTGTGGCAGAACATCATGGAGGGGTAGAGTTCTAATCAACATGTTGAAGATGTTCATGAGATGCATACTAAGCAGTAGGAGAGGCCTGGTTTCATGCTCTCAAGGGGATGTCCTATCAGATACCTGGCACAGATGGGGTCAAGCAAGATATCTATACTTAATTATTGGATGGAGGGTGATGTCGAGAGTTCACTCATTAGTGACCTGGAGCTTATTCAGTTTTATCAGTCTCCCTGGGAAGGCAACACTTATAATCTATTTGAGGTGAGTTGTCTGGACTACAAGTTTCAAAAGTTGATATGCCAAATAGTCTAGTATATTTTTGTTTTTCACATTCTTCCTATTGGCATTAAGTGTGGAAAGTATAAAATTTTGAGAAGAATGGGAAGTTATTTTAACAATCCAGTTAATGGATTTGTTTGACCAGTTTGCTAAGACTGGTTAGAGTAGGGTAGAGTAGAAGTTTTTGTTTCTTGTTTCCCCTAAGTGCCTCAGCACAAGTTGTTTTTAGTTTTAAGTTGAGTTTTAGTGAGCAATAAGCCTGGGTAGTTGTTAGGTAGTTGGTTTTAGTTTTTTTGAGAAGGAGGTTGTTTTGGTTAGGAGCCAAGTTCAGTTTTTAGGCTTAAGGACTCTATTGCCCAATGGATATATCAAGCAATAGGTCAGAATGCTTAGCAGGAAAGCACTCCATAGAGGTCGCTAGAATGTTTTCATATTTTTACACATTTTGGAAACCTAATTACTAGATGAGCTATATCCCCTAGTTTTCATTATTACATGATCTGGATTAAGATTTGTGTTCATTTCATTGCAAGTACATGAAAGGGAAAAGAGATAAATTACTGCATCTAAGATTACATGTCATATCCTGAATATGCTATATATAAAGAAGAAAAGAACTGAAAAGGAAACATCTATCTGAGCTCACACATGTCGTGAGCATAGAAAATGCAAGAATTGCATAAATGAGTGCAAGTATACATAAATTAATGGAGCTAGATGCAAGGGTACTAGACATTACCTGGTAATGTGAGTTGATCTTTTGTGTTCCTAGTGCACTCCTGTGATCCCGAACCTACAAAGAGAGAAGAAAAGGGGTTAGATCCAATGGATCTAAGCAATGAATGGTGCCACAACATCTATGAGCATGCATACGTGTACTCATTCATACACCTCTGGCACGGGCTATGCTCAGGGCATGTGCATCAAGGAGCTACCAAAGTAAAAGGCACTATGTTTTCACTGACATGTTTGTTTCATGTGCAGACATAGGGGAGCTGATACAATAATGATTCTATGAATGACCTAGGCCCTTGATGTAGATCATGATAGGAAAAATATAGGTTTCCTATCAAGTGATTGCATCAAGGGCCAAGAGCACACATAGTGTGTACAAATAGGGAACATTCAGATGATCCAACATCAGTCAAACTAAGGAGTAACAGAGTGCTACATGGCATCAAGTTTTGAACAGAGCTAGTGGCAGAGTACATAGATCTATGAAAGAGATAGGGCACTCTTTTGCATAGGTGTTCACATGGCATATATCATCAACATGCTGAGGGCACACAATCCAAATGTCCAGAGAAGGTACAACAAATGATGTTTTAGAGATTAAACTCAATGCATTACATTATGGCATTTCAAACCTACATTAACACTATAAGTGTTATAGTATGAATGTGATAAATCTGCATTATATGCCAACTAAAAGGGCAAAAAATAGCATGGCATGATGTCAGAATGATAGCTATCCACAATGACATAGAAGAAAATAGAGCTTATAACAGGGCATGATATTTCAACAAGGGACAGACACATGCCATTGGGTCGAACACCAATAGATCTGGTGTAATACAAGTATCAACAACATTAACTAGCAAAATGAATGCGAAGGAAAATGAGTGCCCTACCATTAATGATAGTATCAACTGCAATGCAATAAAGAAACTTGAATAGCGAGGCCTAGTGTGCTCTTGGACCATGTTGAAAATATAATACAAAGAGATGCAATATAAACCATGCCCTAGCTCTCAAATAGCAACTGCAATCAGTGCCAAGTCATGGGCCAAATGCAACAGAGGAGTGCATATAAATGGTGCCTAGTTATACAAGCAATGAACATGATGCCCTCCTAAAACAATAGTAGATCCAAATAGTACCCTTATCCATTTTGCAAGATGTGATACTTTAGATATGTTCTTGGGCTTTAGGGTTATCAAACTATAGTTCACGTGCAACATCAACATGCCACAGCAAGCATATTGGTGGACTATATAATCAGCAATATAACCAATGCCAAAGATATAAGGTAGTATGAACAACGATGCCCTAGCATGTGGTTCACGGTGCTACAATAGTTGAATCCAAGTATCAATGCCGAGAAGGATGATAAAACAATCGAAGGCATTGCCCTTATGTGTGCTTGGTCTCGAGGTGAAAAAACAATGAACCAATACACATTGACGCCCCAGCAAGGTTTCACAGGCCCTTGATTTAGCAAAAAAAGTAGTTATTTTTTATGCCCTAGGCTCAAACAAGGATGCATCCTCCAATTGATAAGGCATGACAGTACCGAACATAAAAACAAAGAGCAAAACAATGGCATATGCAGCTTGTGGGCTGTGAACAATAATTAGTAAATATATGGCAATGATGCCCTAGCTCATTGAGCTTGTAGGCTTAAGCATACATGCAACAATAAACAAAATTGATGCCGTTGGCAATGATAGAGGATATACAATTGGAGAGGTACAATGTTGTGAATACATTGATTAAATAGTGAACCTCAATACATGATGCCACAACAAACACATAAATTCAAATTCAGAACAGTGCCCATGTTACATAATCAAATACATATACAATGATGCTGACATGATGCCCTCAGAATGCAAAGACCAATGTCAAAAAAATTATAATGATAGTAAATTACAGTGCCTACCTCATCTTTTTGCCAGTTTTAGAGGTGTTATTTCTAAAGCCAATGATGGGTTTCCATTCGAAGACTACAGAGAATTTAGAAGTTGCCAGGTGCTGAGTATGGAGGCAATGATTGTAGAGGATGCCATTTCAAATGAGGGTTTCATTATAGCATGTTTTCTTTTGTCTCCCCTTTTAGGGTTGAGAAAATCATTTGACTCCCCTTTGATAATATTTCACGAGCATAGGCTATTTTTTGTAAAGATATTAATATAAGTTATCTCTTTTAGAGGTAATTATATTAATTATTTTTGATGCTATAGGTTCCCATCATGCTAGTCAATGTTGACATAGAGATGAATTTTAAAATCATGTTTAATTTATGGGGGGGTGGCTATTATTTTTTAGAATATTTATATGTAATATGGATTTGATCATAATGTAAATATTTTAGATTTTCTCCTGATCATTGAGTTGAGACTATCTTAAGATATATATTTAGGATCCACATTTTTAGTGAGTGGGGTTATGTTTTTATTGTTATAAGTCATTGCTCCTATTATTGTATGATTTTTGACATGTGGTGTTCCTATAAACCATTGTCAGAATATCAGTTACAGCATGACTTAGTGGGTTTTGGGTCTGCCTTTGACTATCTATTTTAGGGACCCCCACTTTTTCCATCCCCCTAGATTCTCAGAAATTGGCCATCTGAATTTCAGAGTGATGTGATCATGGTGCTAGTGGCATAATTTTCTATTCTTGGTGAAGTAGTGGACTTCAATGCAGATTCTATAGATTTCCTATATATGCCTCTCACCTTTGGTGATTGAGGCTAGTTCTTCTTTCCCTCATTCTCACGAGGTGAATGTTGTAGCTCTTGGAGAAGCAATCTATTATTTTGACTCCTTTTATTCCATCTAATAGCAAATTGTCCTTCTTTTCTATAGCTTTGTGAGTTGATTTGATGAATTTGATGTCATGTATTGTGATTAAAATTTGATCCTTTACTAGATACTATGTTCATTTTGATGTTTGCAAGCACTGGTTTTCCTTGAACATTCAAATCTATGTGCATCTACATGTGTTTGAGTTATGGAATCCATTTTCCCTTCTTATTTACAATCAGCACCTGATTATTTTCTAAGGGGAAAATCAGACTTGGAAGAGTTGTGGTGTTTATGTTATATGCTAAATTACATTGTCAGTTTGTTTTTCAGTTTGTGGATCTATCCAGTTTGGTGAATCACCTAAGTTAGATTTTAGTCATTTCAATTTCATGCAATCTCTCTCCCTTTCCCTTCAAGTTCAGTTCAATTCAAGTGATACAAACGGGGAAGCCGACCCTTAATCCAGAGGTTTATTCCCAGTGAAGCAGTCCCACATCCTGAGAGTATTCCCATGTTTTAGGAGATTGCTAGGCTTTATACTTAGCCATCACGGGTGCAATCCCTTGTGACAATAGGACTCTCTCTCCTCTAATGCACCATATGTTTTTCAAATTTATTTGATATTATTCACTATTTTTTCTTTCTCTAAATCAGCCTCTGCTTGACTGTTAAAATACCTACTTGCAATATTTTTTAATTACAATAAACTATGTCTAATTAAAATACTATAAAATCTATATGAGGATATACTTGACTCTAATCTCTATAAAAGGGTATTTTTTTATTTTTTTTAAAATATCATTAAAATGATTAAGAGTTATTAAAACACCACTTTTTTGAAATAATTTTATTATTATGGTAATTGGACCCAAAGGGGTATAAAAATAGGCATTTAATAGACATTTCCAATTGGAAAAGTTAAAGTACTTATCTAACTTAGGTAGAATGAATATAGCTAGACCATATGTTTAACCAAAATTAATTTTTAGTTAGAAATACTAAAATTTAGCTGTGCTAGTAAGTTAGCCTAAAAGCTAACACATATTTGTTCTTTTACCTAGATGTACTCATTAAGACTTTCACCACTGTTACCAATATTCTTCTTTATAACCATAGGTGGTGGTTCTCTTCTATGGTCTATTCCATTATACCTGCAAAACTTCACTATGTGTCCTAAGTTGTTGCATTTGAAAGTTCATGTAGGTTGTCTTCTATTCTAATTAGTTTACAACTTACAATATATTGTAGTATGCCCAAGGTTATTGCATTTTAGCATGTGATATTGGTTGCTAACTCCTCTTGGATGTAATCTTGTCTATATCTAGACTGATCAGGTTTCCTAAAATCTACCTTTTTGTGTCCATATGCATAATAGTTATGACAATAACCAGTAAAGGGTTTGAAAGTACCTTTACTTCTGCAATCTCTTTTCATGTCTCCAACTTTGTTGCATCTAAAGCATCTACCTCTGAAAGGTCTGATCTAATCTCTAGGTCTCTCAAGAGTAGGTTTGTCTTTAGTCTTCACGTCATGTGATTCATCATTAGTCTTATAACATTCCCCTTCATTGAATCTAATTCCAATCATGTCTCCTTTAGGTTTATGTCTCTCTCTTTGTTCATCAATTTTATCACTTCTCATGTGTAGCTTCTGAATATGTAATTTGGATTGAATGAGTTCACCTTTTATGATCTGATTGTACTTCTCCAATTCCTGACATTTATGCTTGTAGTGATCAAGTTCAGTCTTCATTTGTCCTATTTGCACATTTTCTTCTTTTAGTGTCTCTTCAACTTTGTATCTTGCATCCTTTTCATGTTGAATTTCTTTAATCATCAGAAGATTGATTTTCTCTTTTTCTTGCTCTAGCTTCTTTAATTGGTCTAATGTATCATTGTCTAAATCTTATTTGTTATTATCCATAAGGTCTTGTCTATGACCTTTTGCAATTTCATGCTATTCCTTTAGTTTCTTGATGAAACCTTCTACTCTTCTCAATTTGAATTTTAGTTCACATTTCTCAGCCTTTTCTTTGTCCAAGTCATCAAGTAATGCTTCAAAGTTCTCTTGCAAACTTTCTAAATCCATTATGGTCTCCCTTAAGTTTTTAGGCTTTCCCTCTAGGGACCAATAGCTCTGATACCAATTGTTAGCATTAAGTAATACTGAGAGGGGGGTGAGTCAGTATTACAACACTTTAAATTAAACTTCAACCAACTACAAATAAACCACAGTAATTCTGAAGTGAAAATAACATAAACACATAACACATAAATCATAACACCATTAGTTATTTTCGAGAAAACCCTAGCCAAGGCAAATCTCTGGCAAGAATGGTACCCACAACTATGTACTAAAATATTGAATCTTTGTTTGGAGATATAACCCTCTTAGGAGCTGATTATTACATACTAATACATTTCCTTGTTAGAGGAATACTAAACCCTATTAGGGGTATACAAAAACCCTGTTGAATGTGGTGAGCTTACACCTCTTACAATAAAAAATTCTATCACAAAAGTGTTCTTAAATTAGTGAACAATACAAGAATATTATATGCTTTGATAGTTCTAGTTGTAGGTCTATCAATCATAGATCTCACAGTAGCTATCTGCCTTACTAATATCCCAAATTTTCATGCATTTTTATCTCATAGTTTCACACTAATCGCTTCCACAAAACACTCTTTACTTATATCAATTCTACCATCTAGTCGGCTCTGAAATACAATACAAAATAGAGTAATTATTTACACAAATTATAACTGTAGAGTCAAAGATCTTGTATTACCAAAGTGTCAGCAATATACAACTTCCATCTGACTTAGCAAATTACCATTCCATCTGATCTTCCCTCAATCATCACAACTATTCATATACCATGTTTCACTGATTCTCTATCTTCGCATACCTTCACAGCACTATATCCTATTGATATAAAAAAAAATGTGCGCCCTTAACTCAAGGTCCTACACTTCCCAAAATGTCTTCCTATAACTTCGTAAGCCATAATACATCACATACCATCTTCACTGAATAAAAGTGTACTACAGAATATAGTTATCCTGATTCTGTGCTTAGTCATTTTCATGAATAAGTCTCCCACACTTATAATCACTTCATGGGATCACTCCAACATAAGTTTTTCCATAAATGACAACCCTTAAGTGATCTATAGTGCTCCTCCCAAAACATCATTTGCCAACAAGACTTAATCTCAGGCACAAAATTTCCCCCTTGACCCATCAGCTCACTCTTCTCGACTTTAGCAGAAAGGGCCCTCATCTTTAGATTGAGGATCTTGATCTCATGGAAATTTCACTTGTTGAGAGAAAAAGAATACATCAACATCGATTTCACCATCTAAAGAAGCCTCAAGGTAGGTTCTCTCTTGTATTTTAGATCCTCCATAAGCAGCTTCACATTAGCCTCGTTGGGGTCAATATATTTCTTGGGATCGTGCTCACATTTGGAAGCCTTAATTAACTACATAGACTCATCACAAGAAATAGACACATTATTGTCCTTTGAGCTAGCTAGTCTACCAGAATAGGGACCTTCTCCTCCTCAAAACCCTTCTTTTGTTTTTAATCTTGAAAGTTAGGGTTTTTCTCCTTCACTAGCATAGAGCGTTCACTCTTTTTCTCTTTAGTAACCCCATCATCCTTTCCAGAGAAAACTTGATCCAACCTGAAAAGCTCAATAGACTACTCCTTACCTAAAACCACATTTCCAGTATTACCAAAAATGCCTATATCTCATTTATCAATAGAATTCTCTTTCTCCTCCTCTTCATCATCATCCCCTTTAGTCTCCATATTCTCTCCCTCAGGGTCTATATATCTAGGTCCCACTGACACATCTAGGAAAGATTCAAAATCAATGGATGGTGCATGATCTCAAAGGGGAAGAATATTCCTTAAGATCATGCACCGACCATGGATTGGAAAGGCTTTACTGCAAGCCCCACTGATAGGATATCTAGTCACTCACTCGTGGAGCAATTAGAGCTTGCCAACTATACATGCATGTCACTTTGGACCCACCTATTTGAAGTGTTATGTCATAAAGAGAATCAATGATTGTCGTGACATTGCAAGCCTCTGACAAAACCCTTGCACCTTCGTGACAACCATTGGATCAAGATGGTGTCAGAATGTCGGGCCCAAGAAAGAATGAGGTCAGAACATAGGAAATATTAAAACACTGACTTAGGAACATATTAGCACTGGGACTTAGGAAAATTAAAGGCCACCGGTGGTAATAAAACCTTTAGTCGCAAGATCACGTAACATGAAAAAGGTTCACGTGATCATGTGACAAAGGGGGCAATAATTAAACACATGCGTATTAGGACCCTTAAGTGACCTGAATAAAGTAATGACAAATTAGAACAAGGCTAGGGTTTAAGGCCAGAGACCAGGAAAAACATTGCAGGGACCAGGGGAAAAGACCATGAGCCATGAAAATTTTGCACACTGCAGGGACTAGGGGAAAAGACCAAGAGCCATGAAAATTTTGCACGTGCTAACACCTTCTTTAGATTAAGGAAAGGATTTAGGTACTATATCATAATCATTTGAAGGAAAGTATTTTTGTAGTTGTTGAGATACTAAAGGATAAGTTGGAGGAAAATAATAAGTAGCGAATCCTATGAGCTCTCCATATTAGGGAGGTACAAGATATATAGGGATTTTAAATCCTCATTCCATTCTTGCAATGCCTTGTCCACAATATCCTTTTTTAGAAAACTAGTTAAATCCAACATTGTAATGTGTATGAAACTCTAATGGAAATGGAATTTCATCATAAACCTTAGTAAACTTTGCAATGTAGGCATAGTTTGAAGAACCAAAATAATGAAGAGATGAGTATGGATTGATGCTTTTACGAGGATGCATATATTTATTAGAATCATTTATATTCACTTGGGAGGTAAGAATATCCTTTTGCATTAGGTTATTCTTATGATTTTCATCATTTATTTCATCTTCATGTTTTCTCAATATAAGAATAGGATACTTGTCATCACTAATATGAGTAACATCATGTTTCATTGTTGTGTCTTTATAGCCCAAATAGGCTCTAAGATAGGAGTAAGAATTTCCAACAATACATCAGGTTTGTCAAAGTCTAATACATATTACTCTTGTAGAAAATTATTCTCAAGGGGAGGTGAGTTTCAGAAGAAGAATCGTCATTGTTCTACAATTATTCATCTCTAACTAATAAATCATGGAAAAAAGTGTTAATAGTATCTTTTTCTTTCCTTGAAAAACCTATTGACCAAGAGAATTTGATGGATAGGGACACATATGGTTGATAAATGATTCATCTCTAGAAATCAAAATGTAATGTATGTGATTGTTGACATTGTGTACCATATTATATTTTTCTTGCACAAAGGTATGATCATGAAGAATGCATATTGTAGGAGAAGAGTCAAAATTATTCTTCATTGACTCATCCCTAACAAATAAATCATTAAGGAAGGCTTTAATAGTATCCTCTAGCACAAATATCTCTTTATTAATGAGAGGTACTTTGGCAGAGGGATAAAGAGCAATGAGAATATCTAAGAATGTAAAATTTTCTTAATATTTTATGTATAGTAAACCCTAAGACAATAATAAATTATGCACACAAATATTCTCTTTTTATTTACCATGAAATGAAATAGAACTTATTGGTTTATCGTTTAGTATAAATAGTGTTCTTTTGTTTATTAACTCATTAATGTAGTAATTTTTAGAAATGAATGCTTCTAATGAAGAGGAAACAATTAAGAAACTAAACATCATTGTAGAAAAGAGAAAATAATACTCAATGGATTTAATTTGATTTATTAAAAACCCTAATATTGTCTTTTCTAAGCCTTATTTTAATTTAAAAACTAACCAACAAGAATGTAACTTCCCAACTACAAAACTATTTAAGTATTCTTTTATCAATCTAGACTAGGAAGCTAACCTACATTAATGTAAAATGCCAAAATCCCCCCTTATTACTTTAATTCAAACAAGCATGAAGCATTTCAAAGGTTTTGAACCAAATCCTTCTAGAGACATTGATGAAGTACCTTGGCCAAACCCCCTCACTCACTTAGGAAACACAAAACAAGCTGCACCTGTACATCTCTAGATTATATAATCTATAACTATCTGACCATCTATAATTATGAGATAACATAAAAGTCTTCCTACACATCATGCATAATGAGACACATTTCCTCCAAAATCTCACATCTATATGAGATTCCTTCCCTTTGAAAGTCCAGAGCTCTTCAGAGTGTGCTTAATGTCTCCTCAAGTGTTATGGAAACAATCTCTCCCCTTTATTTAAATTTAACAAATCAAATTATTACATATAGCTCAACATACTTTATATAATTAGTTGAATTTTTATTTCCCGTTTCTATATAATGAATATAGTAGTTTTATTTATTTGGAGGAAAAAGAAAAGGTCAAATTAATGAAAAAAAAAAACTTCAATGATTCAAATTTCAGAAATCATAATTACACTCTATGATCATTATTCTGTTAACTATTTATAAATCTAATTAAACCAATATTTCAAACATTTAATCAAACTAAAACAATTTTTGAAATATATAGTATAAAAAATTAACTTGAAATGATACTTTTTATAGACATGTTTTTTAAATTTTTATATAATCAATATTGGAGATTGTTGGCTCTTTTCCTTACAGGACCAAGCTTGAATCAAATAGTTGGGCTTAGACTCACATGTTAGGCACTCAAGCTTGACAAGAAAAATACAGCAAATGATGAGGATAGAGAGAAATCCTCCTTCTTCTTTGAGCTCTACATTCACTCAGGCAGGTATTGCCTTATCTGCACACTCAAGACACCTCATGACAAAACCAAAGGCCTACAGACAGATTAATGTGGAATAGCAATCAATCTCCTATAGGTATCCTGTACCCCAATGATAGAAAGTCTCATGCAATAGCCCTACTTGCTTCGAATGAGATTGAAAGCTAGAAACCTATCCTAACAACATGAAAGGGAAAGGGTGGAACTGAAAGGAAATGATTTTAAAGATGAGTTTGAAGGGACCCTTGAGATACCCTAAGTCTCTGATAGACCAGTGCATTGTCCAATGGGCCACAGAGTCAAATACCCTATTACAGCAGAAAGCTATGAAACAAGAACACAATATGCTCAATGTGTTGATGCCTGACATCAATCGCACACCATGACCAAACCTCAACTTAACACCCACCTGTGCATTCAAGCATGCTATTATCCATCAAAGGATTTTGACCCTCCCCTTAGAAGAGACCTATGAAAGGATAATACATTAACTAGCATCCACTAGAAGACAAGCATGACCTATCTTTGATATCTCAACTCATACATGCATAAACACTAACCCTGAACCAGTTATCTCTGTGAAGACAACTCCACTTGCAAACACTTAGGCAATGCAAATAGAAAAATTGAACATCCTTGATGTATGATTAATGGACTCAGAATTCAAATGGAGATAGCTCGGTAACAGTAAGAATATATTCACTTCTCATACATAAGACAAATTTGTTACAACATGCACTGTATTCTCTGAACCAGCAAGAGAAAGAAAAACACCCTATATGTAGAGAGAAAGAGAAAATCTATAGGAAAAAGACTCTTCACATGGAACCAATTCTCCTAAAAAATTTGCAAAAGAAGGAACCCTTACTAAGTCAAAAAACTTGACTACTTATACCACTAGCTGCCTTGGAATTCTCTAGGAGAATGCAACAAGCTTAGGGAGAGCTAGGGCTAGGGTTTCAACAAAATTTTGAAAACACTACTGGAGGAAAAACCAGCACCAATCTGTCAGCAACAAGAATGATCTTCGCACTTGAAAAGAATCTTTGAGAAGGACAGGAAGATCATAAATTTACCATGCAAACCATACTGATCAGACCATCAAAACACTTCGAGCCAACAAAAACTGCCCAACACCACATGGCACAAATCTCTGCAATCACTCAAAGCACCTTGGACCACATTGGAATGGCAGAGAAGTTTAATTTCACCAACTCTAGCCCCCTCTATCATCAATTTTAGTCCTTACTGGTTGCTGGAAGCATCTTTGAGATTTGAATTTGAAAACCAACAGTTATTTCTTTGCACCAGCAGTGAATCAGCGGTCCTGATTCGATCAGAGATCGGCAATAAGTCTCGACCATTAGATCTCTCATCTTCCTGGGCTTCAGATCCTCTAACTCATCAAGCACCACAGGTTTCATTCCGTGAACTGGCGACAAGGCAAAATCTTAGTCACGGAATGAAAGGCCTAGCTGCAGTTGAATCCCGTGAACACATGACTGCATGTGTTGAAATAGCACTTTAAGTCATCTGGCGAACTGGCGACAAAGGAACTTTTGCCAATTCATGGAAAACACCCTGCCTCCGCTAAAAACTCTAGCGACCCTGCGACCACTCATTCGCCAAGTTGCCAGACCAACCATTAGCTCCGTAACTGCGACACATGACGCCACCTGTCAGTGAGACCACTGAGCAAATACAGACGGGCCCCACGGACACGTGGCACCCTATTGCATGATTGCATAGCCCGAAAATGGGCTATGCGAACATGCGACCACCCGCCAACCTTAGCCAACGTAACCGCCACCGCATTGCCATGGATATGTGTCGACCGGTTGCATGATCGCATAGCCAAAAATTGGGCTATGTGATCATGTGATAGCCAACCCAAAGCTGCCACATCACCACCACTGCAACCGTCACTGCATCCGCTAACTGACTACAACCAACACCACTCTGCCGGTGGGCCCCAGGGACACGTGGCAAGCGGTCACATAATCACATAGCTAAAAATTGGGCTATGCGACCATGAGACAGCCAATCACAGACTGCCACATGTCCACCTCTGACAGCGGGCCCACAACGAACACACCCATCGGCACCCAATCAAACGGTGGGTGCATGATTGCATGGGGTGAGAATATTCCATGCGATCACATGCCGACTGTAGATCTTTTTATATCTGACACTGAGCCCCGCTGACAAGTTTGACAAGTCACCGCCACATGGACCAACCGGACATGACCCTTACATTTTAGAGGATCAGATGGTTGTCACAAAAGCGCATAGCCTTAACAAATCCTTCGCGCTTTAATGACAACCATTGATGCTTTGACACGTCAGGACCCTCTGCCCAATCCGAAAACCAGATCCCACCACACATCGCACTTGCGCACTAAGGCAAAGTAGATCTTAAGCAGCTGAACAGAACTGGGACCCACATGGCTAGGTGGCAAGTGGTCGCATGATCGCATGTCAGAAAAGTCTGACATGCGGCCATGCGACAGCCAATCAGGAAGAGTCTGGACACACCATCTACATCAGACTTGCGCAGTTAAGACATAGTCGAAAACACACAAAGTTTTCGGCACCAAAAGACAAGTGCACCAAGCTAGAAGGCAAAGGTAAAAAATGAGGGTTTCCGGCAAAAGATCGAAAACACACAGGAATAACGACAGACCGAAAAGTGACAAGGAAGCCGAAAACAACACAGATTTTTGAAAACACTGTGAGTTTTCGACATTGTGGCAGAATTTTGACAATTTCCTGCAGACCTTGAAATTCGAATAACTTTCTGGGTTTTGCACATTAGCAGACGTGACTTGGGCTAAAGCAAGGTAACACATGAAACACACAGGGCAAGACACACACAGCATGAAACACTAAAGATTGTCTTTGCAAGTTAAAACTGTGATTGCAAGCTGGGCAGGACAACCTCAAAATTTGCAGAGAAAAGGCCATTTTAAAAAATTCTGCAATGACTGGAAAAACGGCCTAACAGAGATAATCCTATATAATATGAACTATCTAGAAATAGCGAGCTGCAGAACATCCTTCCCGTTCATTTCCTTTTTGAAAAAAATAAAAGAGTGTGCTAGCCACGCACTGCGAAGTTTTTATATGGCATAATTGTCACTCTGGAGTTCGTGCCCCATTCAAGCATGGAGCATTATTGTTTAAATACACCAGAAAATAATGATACTATATATCCATTGATCCCACTGCCATTAGAAAAGAGAAAAATAATGGGCTGGCACACTCATGGCACGCGCATTGTGAAATCTAACTCGTATCGTCTACCATATAGACGATGGTGTAAAATCCATTAACAAGCTAAAAAGCCAATAAAATAAAAGATTAGTTGTGAATATCTGTTTCCCACTCATTAGTAGTGGCTGTCAATATCAGGTTCTCCTTTTTCTGCTACTGAAAGGGGTCAGACAGCTACAAAAGGAGGTCTACGAGAGTGTGGACAACACACACTGCATTTTAACATTCTCAATATTTCATTCCATGTTAGGCTTAGGTAACGGCTGTGAGAAACCAAGTTAAAATGGACGTCAGAGCATCCAGCCCGTTTGCTTTACAATTGAACTCCTTCGAATTGAAGAGAATGATGAAGGAAAGAGAAGCAATTACGGAGGCGTGGCCACTTCCCAATTTTCAAAGATCAAGTGTTATCACTACCATGCCCACTTGTCCAGAGGATGATGAAGATGAGAAAAGTATGGATAATGAGAATAGAGCACAGTGGTTTCGCGCCGCTGTCCTCGGAGCAAATGACGGCTTGGTCACGACGGCGTCGCTCATGATGGGCGTGGGCGCTGTTAAATCAGACGCAAAGACAATGGTGATATCTGGGCTGGCGGCGCTGGTTGCGGGGGCAAGTAGCATGGCGATAGGCGAATTCATCTCCGTGCAAACACAGCGCGAGGTGGAACTTTCCAAACTCAAGAGACAGAAGCAAGCAGAAAAAGCATTGGAAGGAACTGAAGATCCGAACACAATGCCTCCTCCGTCTTTGTTGGTGATTTCAAGAGAAGAAAAAGAGGGGCTCGCAAGACCACTTCAAGCGGCTTGCGCATCGGCACTTGCGTTTTCTGTGGGGGCACTGTTGCCTCTGATCTCTGCGGTTTTTATCAGTGATTATGTTATTAGGGTTGGCGTTTTGGCTGGGGTTTCGAGCCTGACGCTCATTATGTTTGGTGCAATTGGGGCTCACTTTGGGCGGTCTTCTATTGTGAAAGGGAGTGTGAGAGTGTTGATTGGAGGATGGCTTGCCATGTTAGTCACCTATGGCTTGCTCAGGGTCTTTAACGCCGCGGCAGGGGTTTAATTGTGCTACCAACCACTACAACTTCCTTCTTATTGAGTATTATTCCCTTTGTTCTAGTTCCAATTAGCCATAGATTTGAGAATCGTGATAAGCTAACGTGAAGTAACAATGCTTAAATAATCTCATGTACGGAATGCTGCCGTATATTTCCAGAATAAATTCCCGAGTTGTCTGAAGAACCTTTATTTATAGAATTGTAATTCTAGCAAAATTGGTTACTCTTATTATCGCAATATCAATTAAGAAAGGGACGATTGCTTTACACTAGATATTGTTTGAAGAGAGAGATCAATCTAAATAAGTGAGCGGTCTTCATCACGTAATATTTCAATATCAAATGATTATCATGTAGTATCATACATCTATTTCACTTTTGGTAAATTTTTCTCATATTTGATCTATACAATATCATTAAAAAAACATTAAGCATTGCTCTGCTAGGGTTTGATCGGTACATTACTTGGTGATGGTGCTGTTTGGCGTTGGCCTGTGATAGGAATAGAGAATGGGGGCTCCAATTGGGTGTCCAAATCTTCCCCCACTTCCAAGACGGGGGATAGTCCTCTGAACCCTGATGGGTTAGGTAAGACTCGTAGATTTTGTTGCTGCAGGAGAGAGATCTCATGACCTCTCCTCCAAATCCCCAGCTCTTCAACCGGAGTCCTTGTTTTCTGCTGAACCGACATGTTTCATTGATAAGCTTTTGGGTGTGAGCCCTCTCAAAATGGATAATCAAGCCTCATCGGTCGACCAAGAGAAGTCATGGAAGATTAATGGTTTGAGAGTTCAAGTCTCTCAGGATTCGATGAATGATGCCATAGCTGAGCATAATTTGTCCCTTCTTGCTACGCTCCTCGTCTTTCTAAGATAAATAAGGTTAGGAAATTCGTTGATCCTTAATGGAAAGTGAAATGCTGCGTGAAGATTAGTGCAATGGCCAATGGCCTTCTTTTTAGTTTCGTGAATATGTAAGATCTTCTTAAGATTCTTATAGGAGGACCCTAGACATTTGTCAACAACTTTAAGTACATCTTGTCTCTTTGCAAGTGGAAGCTAGGGTTTGACTCATCGAAGGATTTAGGGGTGATTGCTCCTAGCTAGATCTACCTTCCTAGACTCTCCCTAGAATATTGAAACTATGGGGTTTTTAGTAGCATTGTTGACTCCTTTAGGAGCTTGTTGGTTGATATTACCATAACCTAAGAAAAATCTAGACTCATCTTTGCCAAAATTTGTATTAACATGCATGTCAATTGTGTCCTTCACTATTTCATTACCCTCCAAGCTCAATTTGGAGCTTGGAACCACCTTGGAACTAGCCTATTCGTTATAGAAATGCAAAATCCTATTGTCAGATATGCAAAAATTTGGGCATCTTAGTGATGCTTGGAAAATCCAATCAACCATAAATCAAGACTTTCTTAAGAATATAAATAAACAACAATCCTACTTATACTATAGGGGTGAGTTTGGAAGCCTAGGGAGTAGAGGAAAGGAATGTTAGGATGATTTGACTACATCTTCTTCTAAAGGTGGTATGATTTTAATCTCATTTCAACAATGAAGGGATTGTGGCACATTATGCTCAATTATGGGATGGTCTTTATGTTCCAATCTATGTGCTTGAATATAGTTTATTAATAAAGTAATATTGAGTTATTTGTGAAATATTATAATACGCCATCTTAGTTTAGTTTCAATTTAGTGTTCTCTCCCCTTTTCAAACTCCCCTTATTAAGGAATAGCCAACTTCTTAGTCCCAGAGGCTATTTCAAATGGTAGCGTCTTGGTCCCACAATTTTTGAACTTCCCTTAAGATATGTTACCTTTTTGTATTGTAAAATTTATGATCAGTATTTCTTTGTAAACCACTTTTTACATAAACTTCTCTTTCTTTTTGTATGTGCAAGAACAAGTGGTGGATAGACATGAAAAGTTACAGATGAAACAATCATAGATCCACAGTTTGAAATTTGTTATGTTAGAAACCATAAGGATCAAGTGGCCCTAGCCAAATTTCTCCTAAGAGAATGTTGTCACATTCGACTCACTCTTACAAGTAGGTCACCCGAGCCAATTCACTCCTATCACATTTTTGTGAAAATTAAATTACAACTTAGCTATAGTGTATTCTTACTAGATTTTCTATCTAAACTCATTTGTAATTTTTTTTTAGTATAACTGTATATGTTCAAAGACATCTTTTTAGCTTATATTGACCTACCTTCTTCATTCGTGTATTTCATAATTGCATGATCAAACTCCAGCTCCCCACAAAGGGTTAATAAATTTACCTTGTGTCCAAGAATCATTTAGCCAAGCATAGCATTTTTCTTCCAAAGGTAATTAAAGTAGAAATAGGCCAAAGCCTCATAGTTTTCCTCGATAAGCTAGTGAACCCTATTCCCCTATATTAAATTTCTACCCATCATTTTTGTCAATAAAATTTACATTATCACATGGTAATATCTATTAAGAGCAAGAGGGGGAACTCATTCACCATATAATTTGATTTACATATCTAGCTACATGAAAGTGTCTCCACCTATAAACTTTTAGTGTTCGTCTAAGTGGGAGATAAAATATTGTCCTTTCTAGTAGGTTTAAGCTTATAGCTTTTGGTTTCTTGAGGGGGGAATAAATTTCCCTCATTTTAGTACCCTTTAAATTTTGAATCTATATTGTAATAATCCTTTTAATGATACTATATTATAATGCAAGCTTGTGGACTTTTATATAGAAAAAATAGATAGGATTGGTATACAGACCAGTAAAATAAAAAAATAGAACCCAGACGTAGAGTCTATATACATAAACTACCAATTTAGTCAAGCGGGAAAGGGAATGAATCCAATAGAAAAATTAATATCAAATCTAAAAGATAGTTTGAAAGGAAAATACAAGATGTGAATTCAACCATAGACCATTACAAAAAATAACTAGAAAAAAATATAGGAAAAAAACCCACAAATATGACAATATAGGAACCTAAATAGGGGCAAGATTAACCTCTTTCCAATATTCATTAAGCACCTTGAGCTTATCCAGAAAAAAATTCCTTTTAAGAGGATAAAAAATAGCATTGGAACAGGTCCCTTCATTTCCAATTAGTCACCTATAAATTTTCCTCCCTCTTTTGGTGTCTAGCCCTCTTTTCCTCCTGCTCAACCTATATTATGTTGAAAGAGTTGGTGGTCTTTTCATCATTTTTTTGTTGAAGGCATCCAAATCCTACAAATGATTATTAACCTGAGACCAATTAACTTTCACATTTTCTAGAGCACTAATCATTTCATATTTTTAATCTTCTAAGGGAATATGTTCTTTGATTTGATGAATATGGTCTTCCATGATCTTGTAGTTCTCTATATTTCATGCAAATTTATGAGCCAACCCTCAAACACTCTTGTCCACATACTGTGGGATCAATATCCGACCTTTTCTTTTTCCGCTGTAATAGGTTCAAGGCTATTGATCTTTCTTATAGTAGCTTTCAATTGAGCAATGTTCCAAGGGTGACCCCATAATACTGGGTTACAGTTTTTCAAACATGTAGATTTTTTTTCTAAAATGACACTTTTTAAAAAAAATTGATGATTTAATGCTTGAGAGCTCTCATTTGAAGGAATTAATTAAAAATGGTTAGATCAAAGCATCTTAGATCAAAATATCTTTTATATAACCTCTCTACTCCTCATTCATATTGTTGGTTGTGGATTATTCCCTTTGATCTTCAACTTGCAGATTTACACTTTGATGGATAATTTAAATTAAATCCTGACTCTATCACCACTCCAAAGTCCACAAGGAAGAGGGCCAACTGACAAGGATTAAAGCATCCTTCTTCACTTTGAGCTTCAGTGCTCAGGTGGGTGTACCCTTGACTCACTTCTTCAAAGGAGTCTCAAAATGATGTATACAATGCTCAACATAAGTTTATAAAGGTTTATCAAATGAATGTTTATGTTTGTGTGGTTGTTAACCATGAAACTTCAAGAGAAAAGACCAGTGCCTTATCCCAGGCCTAAGAGTCACCCAACTGTATACCTCAACTAAATAGTTCCTTTAGCACAAAACCATACTCCACCAAGTACAAAAACACCTTCGCAAATGACCACAGGAGCCCTGGACCACATCGCAACAACCTACCGCCATCAAACCAGCAAGAAATCCACCCAAAAGCATTAAAACTAGGTACCTTTGGTCGCTGCAAACCCCTCTACAAATTTAAATTTGAAATCCCAATGGTCACTTTCATGGCGCCAGAAAAACATCAGCGGTCCTTGTTTAAACCAAGATCAACTTTAAGTCACAGTCGTCGATCTTTATTACTTTCCCAGGCTTATGCTTTAACACTTATCTTTAGTCACGCTACTGCACGGTCATGAACTTCACTACCACAGAAATCTGGCTTCACATATATGCGATCAAGGCACCAAACTAACCTTTGTGATCATACGACCGCGGTCTCCTTAATGACACAATGCCATCACAAACCACCCAGAAAAGTCTTCGGCCACCCATCAATCCCTTGGCAAATGAAAAATGGGCATGTCAGCAACACGGCACCATGGACCCACATAACTCCGCAACCGCGACTACCAAGAGTGCTCGCATGATCGCAGAGATGAAACCTGGGCTATGTGAACACATGACAAGCCATGAGATTGCCACCCTACCACCGCAAGCATCGGCCCCACTCTGAACACATCCACGTCAACCAATAGGAACATAGCAACTAAGCACCACATGGCAAATGGTCCCACTGACAATAGGCAGACTGGCAAAATTGAATAAAATTTGACGGATGGCGCATGATCTCAAAGGCTCAAAATATTCCTTGAGATCATACGCCGACTGTTAGATTAAAATTTTTCAATGCGGGCACCTCTGACAAGCCAAGTCATCACCATGCAGATGAATGAAAACCTGCCAACTCAGATCACCATAACCGCCACCGAACTACAACCAGCACCATTCCGTCGATGGGCCCCAGGGACATGTGGAAAGTGGTCGCATGATCACATAGCCAAAAATTGGGCTATGCAATCATGCGATAGCGAATCACAGGCTGCCACATGACCACCTACTATGAATGGGCCCACTAGACAGTCTCCTCATAAACCAAAATTGACGGTTGTCGCTATACCGTGATGTTAAAAAGTGAGCACCTCCACTCAGTGGTATAACGGCAACCACCAGATCTGTCCACACTTTAACCTCCTTAGAAGACTATGGACCCACTGACAAAAGCCAAGTCACCACCTTAGACCAGCTGGAAGACACCACATCACCACCACCGGCCAATCAAGAATGCCCATGTCACTGGAAACACCAGGCCCACCTCTGACTGCCAAGCATTCATCGACTACATGACAAACCGCTCGCCAAGTTGTTGAATGCTAGCCGCTAACCGCCCGAAGAGAAGAGATTGCGCAACAAGACAGTCACCAGGTTGCAAGATGCTAGCTGCTAGACTGCCAGAATCAGGAGACCAAAGATAATTGCAAGTTGCCAGGTCGTCGAATGAGAAGTAATCGCTAGATAGCCAAGCAAATGCAAAGAGCTAGGACCATGTGGATAGGTGGCGGGCAGTCGCATGATCACATGTTAAAAAAGTCTGACATGCGGCCATGCGGCAGCCAATCAGAAAGGAGCATTTGAAGGCCTGGGCCCACCTGTCATCGCACTTGCGCACTTAAGGAAAGCCGGCAGACAGGGAACTGGGAGGTCAAAAACACATAATGTTTTTGACATAGTAGAAGATTGAAAACACACAGAGTTTTCGATACCAAAGGATAAGTGCACAAAAGTAGGAAGCACAGGGTCGAAAACAACGAAGGCTGAAAACAAAGAGTTTTCGACGTCAAAGGATAAGTGCACAAAAGTAGGAAGCACAGGGTCGAAAACAATGAAGACTGAAAACACACAGATCAAAAACATCATGCATTTTGAAAACACTGTTTGTTTTCGACATGATGGTAGAATTTTAAAGTTTGCTTCCCACGGACCTTAGAACTTGAATAATTTCCTAGGCTGAACGACTCAACACATGCGATTTGGACCAGAGTAAGGTGACAACACAAGGAACACAGGGTAGGACACAAACCATGAAACATTTGCAGGGAGGAGGCCACTTTGAAAAGATTTTTGCTGTGACTGGAAAAGAGACTAACAGTGGCTCTATCTGGGGATGTATGCCTCATGCAAGCATAGCAAGGACCTAGACTCATTGGTAAAAGCAGACCATCCCACAGGACAAAATTGCAAAGACCAAGGAACAAGCAGGGCAAGACCAAGCAACAGGAGCAAAAACTGACAGACTAGGGCAAAACAAGGCAGGGGCAAGCAACCTATATATAAGAATTTACAAGATGTACAACCCTAACTACTGTTCATGGAAAATAGAGTACTTCAAATGAAGTACTGCTTCAAGAATTGTCCATGAACTACCAACTCCTGAATACCACCATTAGAATCCTTGATGATGTAAGAATCTTGGCCCCATTTCTCATGAATCAGATATGGCCCTAACTAGATGGGATCAAATTTACCATGTTTCCCCTTATCCTCCAATCTGGCATTCCAAACTAACACCAAATCACCAGGCTCAAACTTTATGTCAATAGTCTTTTTATTATATAAATTCTTAACCTGTAACTGCAATTTGGCATTCCTTGCAACTGATTCTCTTCTAGTTTCATGCAACCTAATGAGGTCCTCCATTCTCAACTACGTTTCATCATCAATGTCATTATCATACAACTGCACAAACTTGTACATCTCCAACAAATTATTCTGAGCTATTCTAGCATGAATTCCATACACCAGGTCAAATGGTGCACAACCAATTGCCCTCTTCATAGTTACCCTATCAGCCCATAAAGCTAATGGCAGCTTTGAATTCCATGCCCTCTTATTCCTCTCCAAAATTCTCTTCAAGATTTTAATCAAGCCCTTATTAGTAGATTCTGCTTGACCATTTCCTTGTGGATGATAAGGTGAGGAATTAGAAATCTCAATTCCCAAACCTTTGCAAAAGTCCTTATATTCAACAGACCTGAAGCACATAGCATTGTCACTCACTATCCTCTCAGGGCACCCAAACCTTGTAATAATATTATTCATCAGGAAATCAATTATCACCCTGCTAGTTGCATTCCTTGTAGGTATAGCTTCCACCCACTTTGTAAAATAATCAGTGGCAACTAAGATCCATGAGTGTCCTCCACTTGACTTGTTTGGTATCTCCCCTATGAAATCAACTTTCCACTGCTGGAAAGGAGCTTGAACTTCTACTGGTTTTAATGGTACATTACCTTCAAACTTAAGCTTACCAGAGAACCTTTGACAAGCATCACATCTACTTACCAACTATTCTACATCCCTGAAGATTGTGGGCCACCAAAATCCTACTCTCAAGATCTTATGAGCAATTGTTTTACCCATATAATATCCGCCACAAACTCCCTCATGCATCTCCAATAATAGATTAGCCTGATTCTCATCTACACATTTCAATAGTATGCAATTCAAATATTTTCTATATAGTTTACATTTCACAATTACATACTTGATGGCCTATAACTTCAATGTCCTCTTTTGATTATTATTCATACTATCTGGACATCTTATGTTTCTCAAATAGTAAATAATATCCTGATACCAAATACAATCATCCATATCACATGTATAATCAATTTCAAAATGATTTACCTATTTTGCATCTAGATTGGATTGAGCCATCAACTTTACCAATCCTTGTCCTCTAATTTAGTGATCTAGATCTCAACATTGAATTCCTGGATCCTATTGATCCATCTGCATCTTCTTCCAGACACCTCTTGCTATGAGAAAATGTCCTTCACAGCTGCACTTGGCACAAAAGCAATCACAACTGCTCCCATCAAGTAACATCTAAAAGCCTTGATTGCCTTCACAAGTGCATAGGCCTATTTTTCATTTATATCATATTTCAACTTTGTAGCCTACAAAGATTTACTAAAAAATGCAATAGGCTGCTCAAAACCATCCTTATTATTTTGTAACAAAACTGCAGGAATAGTATGAAAAGATTCAAAAGAAAAGATATGCATTGGAACACTATAATCAGGTGCCTTTAGCACTGGTGCATCTTTGATAGCCTTCCTGATATTCTTGAAAGCCTCATCAGGCTCACCCTCCCAATTGATTACAGATCCCTTCTTCAACATCTTGGAAATAGGTCTAGTAACCTCTGCAAAGTTTGTCACAAACCTTCTTAGAAAATTGACCTGACCAAAGAAAGACTGAATCCCTTTAACATTCTTTGGCCTCTGAATTTTATCAATTGCTACTACCCTCTCTGGGTCAATTCTCACTCCTTGCTTCCCAACTAAGTGGCCAAGCAACTTACCTTCTATGACACCAAAAACACATTTCCTTGGGTTTAATGAAATGACAAATTCCAAGCCCCTCATAAATATTTTTTCTAGATGAGCACAATGGTCCTCTTCCTTCTTAGAATAGGCCGTTAAATCATCTTGATACACAACAAGGAAATCATTAATGAAATCTGAAAAGGCAACATCCATTGCCCTCTGAAAAGTAGCACTAGCATTTGTGAGACCAAAAGGCATTCTCACATAAACATATGTTCCCCAAGGTGTTGTAAAGGATGTCTTGAATTGTTTTGAATCCTTAACAATGACCTGATTATAGCTAGAGAAACCATCCATCATTGACATCAATTCTAATGTGGTTACTCTCTACAGCATAGCCTACATATTGGGCAAACAATAGTTATCTTTCAATGAGTTGATGTTCAAATTCCTGAAGTCCACACAAAGCCTGATGTCGCCATTCTTTTTTCTTACAGGAATAAGATTTGACACCCAAGAAGAATGCCTTATAGGCCTGATAATGCCAGCATCTCTCAACTTCATTAATTCGTCCTGCATCTTGGGTGCCAAAGTAGGATTAATAGGCCTTTTCTTTTGTTGGAAAGGTTTACCATCTTCTCTTAATTGAATAACATGCTGAAATAAATCCTCTCTATAAACCTTTAGGTCATCATATGACCATGCAAAAACATGCCTGAATTTCCTCAATATTTCAATCAAAGGTCTCCTTACCTTTTGAAATATATCTCTACCAATGTATACTTTCTTAGGTACCTCATGTGATCCAAGATTTATCTCCTCAAGATCAGCATGATCTTCTCCTTTGATATTCTTTGGAACTCTATCTTGGTTGTCAAAGATGGTCTCCAAAACAACAAGCCCCTTGGGTACCTTGTTATTTCTAAGTTGAATGACCTCATTGCCTAAGATAACCTCCCTTCCTTCTATTGACTCAACCAAGTCTGAACAGTCAGGTTCCTGACCATGATACTGATCCTTACAATCCATAAACTTCAAAATATCATTATCATCATCAAAAACTTGTCAATTCTCAATATTGTCTGGTATACTAGGCCTAGCCTGAATTTCTACTTTAGAAATACCAAAGAATGTAACATCATTAGGATTGATTGAAATATTGGCCAACAAGTCAGCCATATTGTTGTTACTCCTATCCCTCCACTCAATATTGAAGGTATCAAAATGCTCAATCAAATCCCACACTACATTCTTATATTGTTTCAACCTTCTATTCTTGGAAGCATATACTGACCTAACTTGGGACACCACCAACTCAGAATCACCAATAACACTTATGCATTTTATACCATGCTTTTCTGCCAACCTCAGTCCTAACAACAAGGCCTCATATTCTGCTATATTGTTGGTACCAAAAAAATTCAATGTGAAAGAGAACTTGTAGGTGTTTACATTAGGAGAAATAAGTAAAATACCTCCTCCTGCACCATCTTTGCAGTTTGCACCATCAAAGTACATGACCCACAAATCACCCTTCACAAAGTCAGCACCTACCTCAGTAGAAAGAGGTGACAAAATATGTTCATTTTCAAATACAGGGATCTCTGCCCTAAAAGAATTTACATCAGTATCCAAAAAACATGTAGTTTCATTATCTATGTTTCTCTCAATCATGTGGCATACTCTTGGCTCTCGTTCAATCTTGACAAACTGATCATCAATTTTGAAAGTTGCATAGGACAAATCACACTGTAAACTTCCACCCATGGCAGCACTCCATCTTCTAGATAGAAACATCCCATAATGAGGGGGGATATCCACCACCAAAAAACTCATTATTAGCTGCTTCTCTGGATATGCTACCAACCTATATGGCATTGCATTGATAGTCCCAATGACTAGTACCTCCCTCTGATCCATTGCACAACATCTGCCCTACACTATATCAACTTTAAGGCCCAAGCTCTCTGTCATTTTGAAAGGCATGACAGTATTAGAGGCACCGCTATCAATCATACAATTTCTTAATTTCATCCCATTCACAAGAACACTTAAGAAGAATGGGTCAATATTTTCAGGGCTAGCATTGACAAAACTATCCAAATATATTAGAGGAATTTGGGACACAATTCCCTGAGTAGAAACACCCTTCAAAGCTTTATCCTAAGATCCATTGCATGAATTATCATTTTTGTGAGTATTACTGACCCATGCAATAGCCTTATATTTATGTTCAGGAATCCTCAATAATTTTGAAAATGGAACCTTAACTGTAATTTGTGACAATACAGATAACATGTCAATAGGGGTAGAAGCACGAATCTCAATCTGCACTGCCTTAACATCCTTTTGCTTGTCTGACATATTAGGTGTATTGATTACCTTCATTTTTTCAACCTTAGCCATTGTGTTAACTTGCTTCTCAATCTCACAAGAGACCTTTTCAATTCCAACTCCCTTAGGCTCACAATGCTTACCTTTTCCATTCTTTAATTTTACCATGTGATCAACCTTTGATTTGTTCTCATTAGGTTCTCCAGAGTTGGTACTCTTTATAAATATTCCTACAGCTTTCTCATTTATGTTCATTACCACCATGGCTCTAGTTTGCACCTAGGCAATCATTTCTATAGTAATCCTCTCCATCCCTTCTCTAGAAGGTCTTCTCAAATTTACTGGCTGGGGAGAAGAGTTCATGTTACATGTTTTTTGATCAATGCACTCACCATCAAAAAAACCTCTTGATGAAAAAGAGCCTGATTATGTCTCCTCACATTTACATCTGCCTCTTCATCAAAATCAGAATCATCTTCATATCCTAGATATGAAGAAGCCATGTTGCAACCAACATCATCCTATTCTTCTTCTTGTTCTATCTCCTCATCGCTACAATCTTGATTTGCAGTCATTGATTGTGAAACCACACAATGCTCTACAGAATGATATGGCTAGCATGCAACACACCAAGGTACATTCTCCATGAAATATATTGAAGCTTTATGTAGAGGGTCAGGGACACCTCTGTCATTATTTCCTCTTGCAGCAGGGACAATAGGCTTGCCATCCTTCCATTGGGTGTTGTAGGGGTAATTCTGCAGCTATTCTACTTACTGAAATTGTTGTTGAACTGAGGCCTTTCATTGGTAGGAGTATTGATGTTCCTATTTGTAGGTGCCTTCAAATCCTTCAATGCATTAAGCATCTTATCCAATTTATCTTCTTCTTGCCTCCTAGATCCAACATTCTTATCATTTTCTTTTTTATATTTATTTTCCGCAAACAACTTTGGGTCATCTCTTTTTCCACCCAATTTTCCTGATATTTTCATGTTGTTCTCAATATTGACAGTAATCCTAAAAGCATCCCTAAGAGTTCTTGGTTCTTTATCCCTTAATAAATATCCCATCTTCCCATCAAATGCATTGAAGTATGTAGTCAGACAGACATTGTCATCTAACTGCATGACTTGGAATAACTTATGCATACCCTTCTGAAATCTCATGTTGAACTTAGCTACAGACTCATTCTGATTTTTCTTTATGGTATTGAATTCATTCAACATGAAGCTAGCATTAGGCCTATCACCATACTGCTCTTTGAAACATTTCTCAAAAGAGTCCCAAGTATCAATACACTTATCAGGAAGCCTCTTAAACCAATCTCTAGCATCCTCCATTAGAGATTGAACAAACAATTTCATGACTACATCCTCATGCTCTACCTCATAATCATTAAGCATATGAACAAATAACCTAAGATGCTCCTCACAACTTATAGCATTATTACTAGTAAACTTAGGTACCTTATCTCTAATATCATTTGGAAAAGCATTTGGATAGCTAGGAGTTCCATCAAAACTTATTTGCCTATAGCCTTCTAATTGCATAGGTCTTCTTTGAAAGCTTGAACTAGTGTTAACCCTAGGATCAACATTAGCATCTACATTTATCTATGCATTTGACTACTGCCTAGGATCTACACCTATCCTAGCAGATGAAGAAGGAATAGAACTAGTAGCATTATTAAGTGGAATAGTAGTAGTCATAGATGGCATACCTAGTTCAGTAGTAGATGGGCCAAGAGCATTAGCTGAAGAAGCCCACAAAAATTGGATCTTCCTTTTCTTTTCTGCAATGGAAGCGTCAACCTCAGCTCTCTCTAGTTCTCTTGCAAGGTCCTCATCTTCTTTTATCCTTCTCTCCATTTCAGTGTCCTTATTTGAATCAGGTGGTGGGATCCCTGGTATTGTCACTAGTTTACTTGCTTGGTCACCCACCATCTTCTACTTTCCTTTCTAATTTATAATAATAGTAGGTCTGGTAATCATGTGCCCATCTTTATCTTTAGGCAAAGGGACATAGCTTTGCACTTGTCTAACCACAGGGCCCTCATTTTCAAATTCATGATCCTGCAGTAAGCATTCTTGCTCACTCCTCAAGGCATCAAGATCACCAAAAAAATTATGTTGTAATGTTTTACAAGTAGAAGCAAGCATTTTGTTTCTCTCCTTCATTTCATTTATTTTTCTAATAAGAGACTGCCTCTCTATCAAAGCATTTACCTTTTTAGCCTCTCTCTCATCCTGTAATCTTTTATGTATGGCATCCTGCTCTACCAACTGCAACCTCAGTGCATTCAAATCATTAGGATCTACCATAATGTCATTAGAACCAGATGACACATCCATATCAGGAATATTTTGATATGTGAAATGAACCTACCTATGTCTCATGGGTTCTCTTCTGAATTGATCTTCATCGAGATCCAAGTCAACCTCTAAACCCACATCTTTGTTTTATTCATTCTGACACTCAGGCAAAGGACCTTTATCTTGAAATGCTACCTCAGGGGTATCATAAAATCTTTCTTCAGAGTGACCACCTTCTGATCTAGATACTCTATTTTGTGAACCATCCTCACTGAGGATACATGTGGTCTTCTAGCTCTAGCATTTCTCTGTTCTCTCATGGGAGCACTAGTAGACTCACCATTCCTTCAAGTCTAGCTCTTGTTTCCCTGTCTAGGTAATTGCTCCAGAGTGACCTCTGGATTCTTTCTAACATATGACCTAGTATTTCTCCTCCTATCCATGCTTCTTCAATATGTTGCACTATTTCAAACCTTTGAGTCACCTCCCACCTAGATAGGAAATCCATGAAACAACAAGAAAACAAGAACAAAATATAACCTTTCTCTTTAGATTCTCCCCAGTAGAATCACCGACTCTTAAACAATGCATATCTTTTAGTTGTCCCCAGCAGAGTTGCCATTTTGTTAGTGACTCAGATGGGCCAAACCAATCTGGTCAAAATATTTTGACTACTTCAATATAGTAGCAACCAGAGCTCCGTAATAGGTTGTCCTTATGTTCTCCGTAACAGACTCGCCATTTTATTGGTTGTGGATTATTACCTTTGATCTTCAACTTGCAGATTTACACTTTGATGGATAATTTAAATTAAATTCTAACTCTATCACCACTCCAAAGTCAACAAGGAAGAGGGCCAACTGACAAGGATCAAAGGATCCTTCTTCACTTTGAGCTTCAGTGCTCAGGTGGGTGTACCCTTGACTCACTTCTTCAAAGGAGTCTCAAAATGATGTATACAATGCTCAACATAAGTTTATAAAGGTTTATCAAATGAATGTTTATGTTTGTGTGGTTGTTAACCATGAAACTTCAAGAGAAAATACCAGTGCCTTATCCCAGGGCTAAGAGTCACCCAATTGTATACCTCAACTAAATACCTTTAGTCAAACACAATGGAAAGCAGAGTAAGGTCTTTGCCTATTACCCCTTTCCCTCAAGCACAAGGACATCAAATTCTACACCTGGCTGCAAACTCACTGAATTCACCTAAAAGGCTTTAATCCTAACTTTGTTAGAAACTCAGAGATGAATTCAAAATACTCTTTGTTTACCATACATTAACACACTTTGTGATATTAACATATATGAGCTCACAGACAAGCAAGAAGACATACAGAAGATACAAGATTGGGATTCCATGATGTTTTCATTAACAAATCTAGAATCAGCATACAATTAGAATGATACTAAAATAAGAAAAGTCACAAAACCAAACCTCTATCAGTATATTACAGTCAAAAACCAAGGATGAAAAGAAACAAGATTTTGGAACCCTTACAAAATCCAAAATTTCGCATCTTATACCACTAGCTACCTTGGAATTCTCAGAGAGAATGCAACAAGCTACGGACAACTAGGGCTAGGGTCTCAACCACCCAACCAATTCAAATAGTCACAAAATTTACTACAGGAGCATGAAGCATAAGCAGCCTGGAGAAAACAAATCTCTAGCAGATCAACAATCATGAAAATCTACGAGCTTAGCATAGTACACTAGGAATGCCATTAAAATCAGTCTAATCACTACCTGTAAATAGTTCCTCGAGCACAAAACCATACTCCACAAAGTACAAAAACACCTCCGTAAATGACCACAGGAGCCCTAGACCACATCGCAAGAACCTACCACCATCAAACCAGCAAGAAATCTGCCCTTAAGCATTAAAACTAGGTACCTTTGGTCGCTGCAAAACCCTCTACAAATTTGAATTTGAAATCCCAACGGTCACTTTCATGGCACTAGAAACACATTGGCGGTCCTTGTTTAAACTGAGATCAACTTTAAGTCACAGCCATCAATCTTTATTACTTCCCTGGGCTTATTCTTTAACACTTGTCTTTAGTCAAGCTACTGTGGGGTAATGAACTTCACCGCCACAGAAATTTGGCTTCACATATATGCTTGGTTGCATGATCGCAAGGCACCACACTAACCTTTGCGATCATGTGACCGCGGTCTCCTTAACTACGCAATGCCATCACAAACCTCCCAGAAAAGTCTTTGGCCACCCATAAATCCCTCTGCAAATGAAAAGTAGGCACGTCAGCAACATGGCACCGTGGACCCACATAACTCTACAACTGCAATGACCGACAACGGTCACATGATTGCATAGCTGAAACCTAGGCTATGTGAACACATGACAAGCCATGAGATTGCCACCCTGCCACAACAAACACTGGCCCCACCTCTGAGCACATGCATGTTGACCAATAGGAACACATCAACTAAGCACCACATGGCAAAGGGTCCCACTAACAACAAGCAGCCTGGCAAAAAGGAATAAAATCTGACGGATGGCGCATGATCTCAAAGGCTCAAAATATTCCTTGAGATCGTACGTCGACCGTTAGATTAAAAGCTTTCAACATGGGCACCTCTGACAAGCCAAGTCATCACCACACGGATGAATGAAAACCTACCAACTCAGATCACCGTAACCGCCACCGAACTGCAACCAACACCATTCCATCAATGCGTCCTTGGGACATGTGGCAAGCGGTCGCATGATCGCATACCCAAAAACTAGGCTATGCGATCATGCGACATCCAGTCATAGTTTGCCACATGACCACCTGCTGCAAATGGGCCCACCGAGCAGTCTCCTCATAAACCAAAATTGATGGTTGTCGGTATACCGCAATGTTAAAAAGTGAGCACCTCTGCTCAGTGGTATAACGACAACCACCAGATCTATCCATGCTTTAACCTCCTTAGAAGACTATGGACCCACTGACAAAAGCCAAGTCACCACCTTGGACTAGCTAGAAGACACCACATCACCACCGCCAGCCAATCAGGAATGCCCATGTCACTGGAAACACCGGCCCCACCTCTGATTGCCAAGCATTCAGTGACTACGTGACAAACCGCTCGCCAAGTCGCTGAATGCTAGCCGCTAACCGCCAGAAAAGAAGAGATTGTGTGACAACACAGTCGCCAGGTCGTGAGATGCCAGCCACTAGACCGCCAGAATCAGGAGAACAAAGATAACCGCAAGTCGCCAGGTCTCCAAATGAGAAGTAACCGCCAGACAGCTGAACAAATGCAAAGAGCTAGGACCACGCGGACAGGTGGCAGGCGGTCACATGATCGCATGTCAGAAAAGTCTCACATGCGGCCATGTGATAGCCAATCAGAGAAGAGCATTTGAAGGCCCGGGCCCACCTTTCATCACACTTGCGCACTTAAGGAAAGCTGGCAGATAGGGAACTAGGAGGTCAAAAACACACAATGTTTTTGACATAGCAGAAGATTGAAAACACATAGAGTTTTTGACATCAAAGGATAAGTGTACAAAAGCAGGAGGCATAGGGTTGAAAACAACGAAGGCCGAAAACACACAGACCGAAAACATTATGATTTTGAAAACACTATGGGTTTTCAACACTGTGGCAGAATTTTAAAGTTTGCTTTCCGTGGACCTTAGAACTTGAATAATTTCCTGGGCTTAATGACTCAGCACATGCGATTTGGACCAGAGCAAGGTGACAACACAAGGAACACAGGGTAGAACACAAACCATGAAACATTTGTAGGGAGGAGGCCACTTTGAAAAGATTTTTGTTGTGACTGGAAAATAGACTAACACATATATGCAATGGAGTATGCTTTTCACCTATTAAAATGTTGACAAAAAAACATTTTGACTTTAGATTTTAGTGGATCAAATGAATCAATTTGAAAAATCTATAAATGTAGTATGGTACTACTCAAAAAAATATTTCTAATAATTATAATATTAATATATATTATGTTAGTTATGATTTCATATTTTTATTTTTACTAAACATAAATATCACCATATATTAACCTTTGTGCTTGATGCCTATGGAAAAATAGTAAATTTGAGAAAAAAATTTTAGAAAAAGATCTATGCACTAGGTATTGAAGTTCTCTTTCTATAAAAAAAAAAAGAATTTGAAAAAATTCAGAAGTTACAAGTTGTGAAATGAATGTAAGTCCAAATTACAATTGAGTCAACTTTAATTTTTAATAAAATATTAAAATTTACTAAGGATAAATTTATGGAACTAATTGCAAGTAGTAGATATGGATGTTTAAAAGTAAAATTCAAAATAATCACATTGATGTCTATTTTAGGAAAAAAAGTTATCATTTACAAAGTGAGTGTCACTCTTTAAAAATGTTGTTTACAACAATGTACTAGTTTTTGAGGGAGTTTGAAAAATGGATTCAAATAAATTCCAAAAAAAATTTAAAAAATATATTTAGACTCTACATAGAAAATTTTAGAAGACTCTAATTTACTTCATCTTCGAATTTGTAACGATTTAAGGATAATATGCCTCCAAATGTGACTTTTTTTTTTTCATAATGTACATTTCAATGGCAAAATGGAAAGAAAGGTGTTTAACTCACTATTATGGGACCACCCCCATTTGGTAATTACATTTTTTTCTATTGTAAAGGATACATAATTCATCAACCATTTTTGCAATCTAACCCAAATCTGAATTCTCAACAAAAGGGGAGGCCTATTTAGGAGGGAAATATTCTGAGGGATCTTAAGATCACTAGGATACCCATGGGGTATAGAGATGGGGGAAGAAGGGTTATGAAAAAAATAGGGGTGTTTAACAATAGTATTCATTGGGGTCTATTTTGACTTAGAGAACCATGAGGAAGAGGAATCATTGGACACTACCACAATTTTTTCCTCTTTCTGCTCAATACCAAGAACCTTATACTTATCTTTTCTAAGAGGACTAAACCTATTAGGTGTGGGAGATAGGGATATTTTAATAGATGGCTAAAAAAGACCATTCTTGGTGTTATAAAGATCTAGAGTCTGTCAAGGGCCATGCTTGACTTGAGGTGTAAGGGACAAGTAGAAATAATGACACAAAATAAGCCCTTGGTGCAAGGGAGGGCCCTATTTCTTTTGGATTAAGACGTCGGCTAAGATAGGGACAAAAAAATATAGAACAAAGAATTCAACGTAATACAATGACATAAATGATTAAGCATAGCGAAAATGTGAGAATGGAACCTCTTGAACCTTCGCAAAAGAGTGAGGAGCTTTATCAACACCATCACCACATCCTTCCACTCACTAGGAAGCTCCTCTTTGTTATACCCATTCTGCAAATGGTGAATAATTTCACCTGGGAAAAGAAACCTGTTAATGTCTTTCTTGTAGTGGGCATTATATTTTCTAGGCATGTCTATATACATTAAGTACAGATAAATAATGACATGGTATTCTAAAAAATATCCAACATATAAATAAATTATACAAAGTTTAGTTAAAATATTGAAGCAAAAAGGACTCTAGTATATAGAATCCCAATCATCCACAATCTGCTCTAGAATAGGGTCTATTTAGTAGCTATAGCATGGCTAGTCAGTTTACCCTCCTTCAAAGTAACCAATTTATCTTTCATTTTCTATTCATTTTTCTCTTTTTAGTAGTTGACCCTACAATGGCCATTCTAACAATAATATTTCATATCAAGGAATTATAATGTTAACAATTAACCTAGGGAAGTTTCAAGATAGACAATTCTTTCCTATCAATCGACATAGCTCACACAATCTTAGAAAATTTCAAAATTAATGAAATAATTAGATGTCTTCAATCTTAATGGGTAGTATCTACATATTTTCCTTTTATATTTTTCCCCTTGTTGCTTCCTCCTAAGAACAATCTTTAGCATATTTTAACCTTTTAAAGCTTCAATAGAGTTGTTATTATAGGAAGGGTGTGGAAAAGAAAATATTTATGCATGACGACTTTTCATTCCTAAGGTTTCTCATTTCATTTACATATTCTTTTGTAGAAGAGTCACCATAATCTTCTTCCTTGTCATCACTATAGATAGGCTTCATAAGGGCTAGAAAAATGTTAGCTACCATCTAAATTTGAGCTAATCTCATGGAGCTTATTTCAATCGATGGCATGGTAGCTTCATCATCATTAATTTTTTCATAAAAAATATTAATAGTAAAATAAGTTTGGTGGGTCACTACAAGAGTACTTTCAACAATTTTTTTCACTAATTTTTTTTCTTTTTGATTAAGTTAAACAAGTTTTACAGGGTTCTTGAAACCCACAATAGAATAGTTTAAAAAAGATAAGCATGAAAACATAACAGAGTTTAATGTTTCAGAAAACTAAGGAATAGGCCACTATAGGGCCGAGCCGGGAAAGACAAAGAAATAGTCAAAACAAGGAAAAAAAGAAAGGCACCAGAGCTAGTTATACCAAGCTCCTAAGCATGACAACCGCATTGCTTTTGAGGGCCTCCATCAGGTCAACAATATCTTTCACATTCTGAACTTGGGATCCTTGGGGGTCGATTTTCTCCCTATTTTTCCTGATCCTTGCCTTGGTTCTTTTTCCTAGTCCTTTAGTGGGTTCCTTCTCATCCTTCCTAGTTCTCTAATGAGTCGTGGTATCCATTTTTTCTTCCATTTTTTTGATTAACAAATTCAAGTTCTCGTTGGATGTTTTGAGGATATTGAAGTTTTTCTCAGCTATTCCCTTTAGGGTTTTTTCTAGGCTTGTCATTTTGGATTCCAAATGCTGGACCCTAGATTATAGGCTTAGCTTTCTCTCTGTGGTATGTTCCTTGTTTTTTGAGCTTATAATTTTTTCTTTGAGGTCCTCAATTTCATAGTAGAGCCATTTGAAAGATCTAAACTAATCCAACATGTTGTTCTTGGTGTTGTTGAGGAAGTCCATATCCATTTCCTTGGCTTTATCACTTAGAACCATGAGTGTTGGATCTATCAACTCTTCCTTGTGGAATTTTCCTTCATTGTCCTCCAGAATATGTGGGTAAATGGCCTCCCTAATTATTCCCATTCGCACAGTATTGAGGTTGAAATTTCTCCAGACCTTTTTGCATTTCCCGTTATCCTAATTGTTATATTCCCCCCCAGAGGCATCGTCTATTTCATCTATCCTTGTAGGTGACTAGTTAGTACCATGTTTTTCATTGTGGTCTTCGTAAACAGGGTCATGATTCTTCATATTGGTGCTAGTAGGGGGAGGAGGAAGGATTTTTTCCTCACTAATAGTGAGATCAACTAACAGGCGGCCTAAGAAGTCCTGCATTGTTTTGGGGTTATCCTCTTTGACTTGTTCCTACATGTCTGCAACTACTAATATATGTGGCTAATATTTTTATTCATTTTCATAAGATACATAATTACAATATTCTAAATTATGGACAAAGTATTTGCGTTAGATATTGTTTAGCTTTGTATTTTTTATTTATTATAAAAAAATATTACTATTACTATAGAGGTGAGTTCAAACACCCATAGGGAAGAGGAAAGGAATGCTAGGATTCCCTTGATTAAGGAGTTGGAGAGGAACCACAAAATAAGTAAACAAAGAAATGGATGATCTTCCTACATCTTCTTCTGAAGTTGGTATGATTTGAGCACCAAGAGATTATCATGTAGAATCATACATATATTTCACTTTTAGTAAAATTTCTCTAGTATTCCATATAAAAAACATCATTAAAAAATCTTGTGCATTTATTTTATAGGGTTTGATCAGTATATTACCTGGTGTTGGTGCTTTTTGAAAATTTCCCTTGATAAAAATAGAGAATGGGGGATCCAATTGGGTGTCCTCATCTTCCCCCACTACCAATATATGGGATATTCCTATGAACCTTGTTGGCTGTGGATTATTCCCTTTGATCTTCAACTTGCAGATTTACACTTTGATGGATAATTCAAACAAAAATCCTGACTCTATCACCACTCCAAAGTCCATAAGGAAGAGGGCCAACTGACAAGGATCAAAGGATCCTTCTACACTTTGAGCTTCAGTGCTTAGGTGGGTGTACCCTTGACTCACTTCTCTAAAGGAGTCTAAAACAATATTCCACTATATCTCATATAGAATTGTTAAAGGTTTATCAAATTATGTTTGTGTTTGTGGTTGTTAACCATGCATACCTCAAGAGGAAGGACTAGTGCCTTATCCAGGGCTCAGAGTCACCTAACTGTATACCTCAGTTGAACACCTCAAATCAAACACAATGGAAACCAGAGTAAGTGCTTTGCCTATTACCCCTTTCCCTCAAGCACAAGGACATCAAATTCTATACCTGGCTGTAAACTCACTGAATTCACCTAAAAGGATTTAATCCTAACTTTGTTAGAAACTCAGAGATGAATTCAAAATACTCTTTGTTTACCATACATTAACACACTTTGTGATATTAACATATATGAGGTTAGAGACAAGCAAGAAGACATACACAAGATACAAGATTGGGATTCAATGATGTTTTCATTAACAAATCTAGAATCAGCATACAATTAGAATGATACTAAGATAAGAAAAGTCACAAAACTAGACCTCTATCAGTATATTACAATAAAAAACCAAGGACCAAAAGCAATAGGATTTTGGAACCCTTACAAAATCCAAAATTCTGCAACTTATACCACTAGCTACCTTGGAATTCTCATAGAGAATGCAACAAGCTACAGAGAGCTAGGCCTAGGGTCTCAACCACCCAACCAATTCAAAAAGTCACAAAATTTACTATGGGAGCATGAAGCATAAGCAGCCTGGAGAAAACAAATCTCTAGCAAATCAAAAATCATGAAAATCTGTGAGCTTAGCATAGTACACTATGAATGCCATTAAAATCAGTCTAATCACTGCCTACAAACAGTTCCTCAAGCACAAAACCATACTCCAGCAAGTACAAAAACACCTCCACAAATGACCATAGGACCCCTGGACCACATTGCAACAACCTACCCCCATCAAACTAGCAAGAAATCCTCCCAAAAAGCATTCAAACTAGGTACCTTTGATCGCTGCAAACCCCTCTGCAAATTTGAATTTGAAATCCCAACGGTCACTTTCATGGCACTAGAAACACATCGACTGTCCTCGTTTAAATTAGGATCAACTTTAAGTCACAACCATCGATCTTTATTACTTTCCTAGGCTTATGCTTTAACACTTATCTTTAGTCACACTACTGTGCGGTCATGAACTTCACTGCCATAGAAATTTGGCTTCACATATATGCTTGGTTGCATGCTCCCAAGGCACCAAACTAACCTTTGCGATCATGCGACTGAGGTCTCCTTAACCGCGCAATGCCATCACAAACCACCCAAAAAGGTCTTCGGTCCCCCATAAATCTCTTAATGAATGAAAAATGGGCACATCAACAACATGACACCATGTACCCACACAACTCTGCAACTGCGATGACCAACAGCGGTCACATGATCGCATAGCCAAAAACTTGGACTATGTGAACACATGACAAGCCATGAGATTGCCACCCTGCCACTACAAACACTAGCCCCACCTTTGAGCACATCTATGTCGACCAATAGGAACACAGCAACTAAGCACCACATGGCAAACGGTCCCATTGACAACAGGCAGCCTGGCAAAATGGAATAAAATCCAATGGATGGCGCATGATCTCAAAGGCTTGGAATATTCATTAAGATCATACACCAACCGTTAGATTAAAAGCTTTCAACATAGGCACCTCTGAAAAGCCAAGTCATCACCACGCAGATGAATGAAAACCTACCAACTCATATCACCATAACTGCCACTGAACTACAACCAGCACCATTTTGTCGATGGGCCCCAAGGACACATGGCAAGCGGTCGCATGATCGCATAGCCAAAAACTAGGCTATGCAGTCATGCGATAGCCAATCACAGGCTACCACATCACCACCTACTGCAAATAGGTCCACCGGGCAGTCTCCTCATAAACCAAAATTGACAGTTGTCGCTATACCATGATGTTAAAAATTAAGCACCTCTACTCAGTGGTATAATGGCAAACATCAGATCTGTCCATGCTTTAACCTCCTCAGAAGACTACGGTCCCATTGACAAAAGCCAAGTCACCACCTTAGACTAGCCAGAAGACACCACATCACCACTGCCGGCCAATCAGGAACACCCATGTCACTAGAAACACCGGCCCCACCAACTAACTGCCAAGCATTCAGCGACTACGTGACTAACCATTCACCAAGTCATGAGATGTTAGCCACTAACCGCCAGGAATGAAGAGATTACGTGACAACATAGTCACTAGATCGCTGAATGCTTAGGGATTAACCACCAAAATCAGGAGACCAAGCGATAACCGTAAGTCGCCAGGTCACTGAATGAAGAACTAACCACCAGATAGCCACACAATGCAGAAAGCCAGAACCACACGGATAGGTGGTAGGTGGTCACATGATTGCATGTCAAAAAAGTCTGACATGCGGCCATGCGACAGCCAATTAGGAAAAGCTTTTGAAGGCCTGGGCCCACCTGTCATTGCACTTGGGCACTTAAGAAAAGCAGACAGATAGGGAACTAGTGCGAGGTAAAAACACACACAATGTTTTCGGCACAACGAAAGACTAAAAACACATAGAGTTTCCAACGCCAAAGAATAAGTGCACAAAAGCAGGAAGCATAGGGTCAAAAATAAAGAAGGTTATCGGTGAAAGATCGAAAACATCATGGATTTTTGAAAACACTGTGGGTTTTCGACACTGTGATAGAATTTTAAAGTTTTCTTCCCATGGACCTTAGAACTTGAATAATTTCCTAGGCTTAACAACTCAGCACATGCGATTTGGACCAAAGCAAGGTGACAACACAAGAATAATTACCCTCTTCATAGTTACCCTATCAGCCCATAGAGCTAATGGTAGCTTTGAATTCCATGCCCTCTTATTCTTCTCCAGAATCCTCTTCAAGATTTTAATTAGACTCTTATTAGTAGATTCTACCTGACCATTTCCTTGCGGATGATAAGGTGAGGAATTAGAAATCTAAATTCTCAAACCTTTGCAAAAGTCCTTATATTGGGCAGACCTGAAGCACATAGCATTATCACTCACTATCCTATCAAAGCACCCAAACCTTGTAACAATATTATTCATTAGAAAGTCAATTACCATCCTGCTAGTTGCATTCCTTGCAGGTATAGCTTCTACCCACTTTGTAAAGTAATCAGTGGCAACTAAGATCCATGAATGTCCTCCACTTGACTTGTTTGGTATCTCCCCTATGAAATCAATTCCCCACTACTGGAAAGGAGCCTGAACTTCTACTGGTTTTAATGGTACATTACCTAAAAACTTAATCTTACCAGAGAACCTTTGACAAGCATCACATCTCCTATGGGCCACCAAAATCCTACTCTCAAGATCTTATGAGCAGTTGTTTTACCCATATAATGTCCACCACAAACTCCTTCATGCATCTCCTTCAATAATATATTAGCCTGATCCTCATATACACATTTCAACAATATGCAATCCAAATTTTTTCTATACAAATTACATTTCACAATTACATACTTAATGGCCTGTAACTTCAATGTCCTCTTTTGATTATCATTCATACTATCTGGACACCTCATGTTTCTCAAATAGTAAATAATATCCTGATACCAAATACAATCATCCATATCACATGTATAATCAATTTTAGAATGATTTACCTGGTTTGCATCTAGATTGGATTGAGCCATCAACTTTGCCAATCCCTATCCTATAACCAATTTAGTGATCTAGATCTCAACATTGAATTCCTGGATCCTATTAATCCATCTGCATCTTCTTCCAGACACCTCTTGCTGTGAGAAAATGTCCTTCACAGCTACACTTAGCACAAAAGCAATCACAACTACTCCCATCAAGTAACATCTAAAAGCCTTGATTGCTTTCACAAGTGCATAAGCCTGTTTTTCATTTATATCATATTTCAACTCTGCAGCCTACAAAGATTTACTGAAAAATGCAATAGGCTACTCAAAACCATCCTTATTCTTTTGTAACAAAACTATGAGAATAGAGTGAAAGGATGCAAAAGAAAAGATATGCATTGGGACACTATAATCAGGCGCCTTTAGCATTGGTGCATCTTTGATAGCTTGCTTGATATTCTTGAAAGCCTCATCAGGCTCACCCTCCCAATTGATTAGAGATCCCTTCTTCAAAATCTTGGAAATAGGTCTAGTAACCTCTGCAAAGTTTGTCACAAACCTTCTTAGAAAATTGACTTGACCAAAGAAGGACTGAATCCCTTTAACATTCTTTGGCCTCTAAATTTTATCAATTGCTGCTACCCTCTTTGTGTCAATTCTCACTCCTTGCTTCCCAACTAAGTGGCCAAGCAACTTACATTTTGTGACACCAAAAGCACATTTCCTTGGGTTTAATGAAATGCCAAATTCCAAGGCCCTCATAAATATTTTCTCTAAATGAGCACAAAGGTCATCTTCCTTCCTAGAATAGGCAGTTAAATCATCCTGATCCACAACAAGGAAATCATTAATGAAATCTAAAAAGGCAACATCTATTGCCCTCTAAAAAGTAGCACTAGCATTTGTGAGACCAAAAGGCATTCTCACATAAACATATGTTCCCCAAGGCATCGTAAAAGCTATCTTGAATTGTTCTGATTCCTTAACAATGACCTGATTGTAGCCAGAGAAACCATCCATCATTGTCATCAATTCTGATCTGGTTACTCTTTGCAACATAGCCTCCATATTGGGAAAACAATAGTTATCCTTCAATGAGCTGATGTTCAAATTTCTGAAGTCCATAAAAAGCCTGATGTCACCATTCTTTTTTCTTACAAGAACAAGGTTTGACACCCAAGAAGAATTCCTTATAGGCTTGATAATGCAAGCATCTCTCAACTTCATTAATTCTTCTTGCATCTTGGGTGTCAAAGTAAGATTAATAGGCCTTTTCTTTTGCCAGAAAGGTTTAGCATCTTCTCTCAATGGAATAACATGCTGAAATAAATCCTCTATATAAACCTTTAGGTCATCATATGACCATGCAAAAACATGCCTAAATTTCCTCAATAATTCAATCAAAGGTTTTCTTACCTTTTGAGATATATCTCTACCAATGTATACTTTCTTAGGTGCATCATGTGATCCAAGATTTATCTCCTCAAGATCAGCATGATCTTCTCCTTTGATATTCTTTCAAACTCTATCTTGGTTGTCAAAGACAGTCTCCAAAACAACAAGCCACTTGGGCACTTTGTTAGTTCTAAGCTGAATGACCTCATTGCCTAAGACAACCTCCCTTCCTTCTATTGACTCAACCAAGGCTGAACAATCAAGTTCCTGACCATGATACTGAGCCTTACAATCCATAAACTTCAAAATATCATTATCATCATCAAAAACTTGCCAATTCTCAATATTGTCTGGTATACTAGGCCTAGCCTGAATTTCAACTTTAGAAATACCAGAGAATGTAACATCATTAGGATTGACTGCAATATTGGCCAACAAGTCAGCCATCTTGTCGTTACTCCTATCCCTCCACTCAATATTGAAGGCATCAAAATGCTCAATCAAATCCCACACTGCATTCCTATATTGTTTCAACCTTCTATTCTTGGAAGCATATATTGACCTAACTTGGGACACGACCAGCTCAGAATCACCAATAACACTTATGCATTTTATACAATTCTTTTGCGCCAACCTTAGTCCTAACAACAAGGCCTCATATTCTGCTATATTATTGGTACAAAAGAAATTCAATGTGAAAAAGAACTTGTAGGTGTTTCCATCAAGAGAAATAAGTAAAATACCTGCTCCTACACCATCTTTGCAGTTTGCACCATCAAAGTACATGACCCACAAATCACCCTTCATATAGTTACCACCCACCTTAGTAGAAATAGGTGACAAAACAAGCTCATTCTCAGATACAGGGATCTCTTCCCTAAAAGCATTTACATTAGTATCCATAAAACATGTAGTTTCATTATCTATGTTTCTCTCAATCATGTGGCATACTCTTGGCTCTCGTTCAATCTTGACAAACTAATCATCAATCTTGAAAGTTGCATAGGACAAATCACACTGTAAACTTCCACCCATGGCAGCACTCCATCTTCTAGATAGCAACATCCCATAATGAGGAGGGATATCCACCACCAAAACACTTATTGTTAGCTCTTTCTCTGGATATGCTACCAACCTATATGGCATTGCATTGATAGTCCCAATAACTAGTACCTCCCTCTGATCCATTGCACAACACCTTCCCTGCACTATATCAACTTTAAGGCCCAATCTATCCATGATTTTGAAAGGCATGATAGTATTGGAGGCACCACTATCAATCATACAATTTCTTAACTTCATCCCATTCACAAGAACACTTAAGAAGAATGGGTCAATATTTTCAAAGCTGGCATTGACAAAACTATCCAAATATATTGGAGGAATTTGAGACACAATTCATTGAGCAACAACATCCTTCAAAGCTTTATCCTGAGATCCATTGCATGAAGTATCATTTTTGTGAGTATTACCAACCCATGCAATAGCCTTATCTTTATGTTCAGGGATCCTCAACAATTCTAGCAATGGAACCTTAACTGTAATTTGTGACAATACAGATAACATGTTAATAGGGGTAGAAGTAGGAATCTCAATCTGCATTGCCTTAACATCCTTTTTCTTGTCTGATGTATTAGGTGTATTGACCACCTTCATTTTTTCAACCTTAGCCATTGTGTTAACTGGCTTCTAAATCTCACTAGAGATCTTCTCAATTCCAACTTCCTTATGCTCACAATGCTTACCTTTTACATTCTTGAATTTTACCATGTGATCAACCTTTGATTTGTTCTCATTAGGTTCTCCAGAGTTGGTAGTCTTTATAAACATTCCTACAGCTTTCTCATTTGTATTCCTTGCCACCACGCCTCTAGTTTTCACCTGGGCAATCATTTCTGCAGTAATCCTCTCCATCTCTTCTCTAGAAGGTCTTCTCAAATTTACTGACTTGGGAGAAGAGTTCATGTTACATGTTTTCTGATCAACGCATTCACCATCAGAAAAAACCTCTTGATGAAAAAGGGCTTGATTATGTCTCTTCACATTCACATCTGCCTCTTCATCAAAATCAGAATCATCTTCATATCCTAGATATGAAGAAGCCATGTTGAAACCAACATCATCTTGTTCTTCTTCTTGTTCTATCTCCTCATCGCTACAATCTTGATTTGCAGCCATAGATTGTGCAACCACACAATGCTCTGCAGAATGAGGGGACTTGCATGCAACACACCATGGTACATTCTCCATGACATTTATTGAAGCTTTATGTAGAGGGTCAGGGACACCTCTGTCATTATTTCCTCTTGATGCAGGGACAATAGGCTTGTCGTCCTTCCATTGGGTGTTGTAGGCATAATTCTGCAGTATATTCTGCTTATTGAAATTGTTGTTGAACCGAGGCCTCTCATTGGTAGGAGCACTGATGTTCCTATTCACAGGTGTCTTCAAATCCTTTAATGCATTAAGAACCCTATCCAATTTATCTTCTTCTTGCCTCCTAGATCCAACATTCTTATCATTTTTTTTCTTTTATTTCCTTTCCCCAAACAACTTTGGGTCATCTGTCTTTCCACCCAATTTTCCTGATATTTTCATGTTGTTCTCAATATTGACAACAATCCTAAAAACATCCCTAAGAGTTCTTGGTTCTTTATCCCTTAATAAATATCCCATCTTCCCATCAAATGCATTGAAGTATGTAGTCAGACAAACATTGTCATCCAACCACATGACTTGGAACAATTTGTGCATACCCTTCTGAAATCTTATGTTGAACTCAGCTACAGACTCATTCTAATTTTTCCTTATGGTATTGAATTCATTCAACATGAAGCTAGCATTAGGCCTATCACCATACTACTCCTTGAAACATTTCTCAAAAGAGTCCCAAGTATCAATACATCTATCAAGAAGCCTCTTAAACCAATCTCTAGCATCCTCCATTAGAGATTGAACAAACAATTTCATGACTACATCCTCATGCTCTACCTCATAAACATTAAGCATATCAACAAATAACCTAAGATGCTCCTCACAACTTATAGCATTATTTCCAGCAAACATAGGTACCTTATCTCTAATATCACTTGGAAAAGCATTTGGATAGCCAGGAATTCCATCAAAACTTATTTTCCTGTAGCCTTCTAATTGCATAGGTCTTCTTTGAAAGCTCGAACTAGTGTTAACCCTAGGATTAACATTAGCATCTACATTTATCGATGCATTTGACTGCTGCCTAGGATCTGCACCTATCCTAGCAGATGAAGAAGGAAAAGAACTAGTAGCATTACTAAGTGGAAAAGTAGTAGTCGTAGATGGCATACCTAGTTCAGTAGTAGATGGGCCAAGAGCATTAGCTAAAGAAGCTCGCAAAAATTGGATCTTCCTTTTCTTTTCTACAATGGTAGTGTCAACCTTAGCTCTCTCTAGTTCTCTTGCAAAGTCCTCATCTTCCTTTCTCCTTCTCTCCATTTCAATGTCCTTATTTGAATTAGGTGGTGGGATCCCTAGTATTGTCACTAGTTTTCTTGCTTGGTCACCCACCATCTTCTGCTTTCCTTTCTCATTTATGGTAATAGCAGGTTTGGTAATCCTTTGCCCATCTTTATCTTTAGGCAAAGGGACATAGCTTTGCACTTGTCTAACCATAGGGCTCTCATTTTCAAATTCATGATCCTATAGTAAGTGTTCCTGCTCACTCCTCAAGGCATCAAGATCACCAAAAACATCATGCTGCAATGTTTTAGGAGTAGAAGCAAGAATCTTATTTCTCTCCTTCATTTCATTTATTTTTCTAATAAGAGACTACCTCTCTATCAAAGCATTTACCTTTTTAGCCTCTCTCTCCTCTTGTAACCTTTTATGTATGGCATCTTGCTCTGCCAACTGCAACCTCAGTGCATTCAAATCATCAGGATCTACCATAATGTCATTAGAACCAAATGACACATCCATATTAGGAAGATTTTGATATGGGAAGTGAACTTGCCTATGTCTCATGTGTTCTCTTCTGAATTGATCCTCATCAAGATCCAAGTCAACCTCCAAACCCACATCTTTGTTTTATTCATTTTGACCTGCAGGCAAAGGACCCTTATCATGAAAAGCAACCTCAGGGGTATGATAAAATCTCTCTTTAGAGTGACCACCTTCTGATCTAGAAACTCTATTTTGTGAACCATCCTCACTTGAGGATACATGTGGTCTTCTGGCTCTAGCATTTCTCTGTTCTCTCATGGGAGCATTGGAAGACTCACCATTCCTTCTAATCTAGCTCTTGTTTCCCTGTCTAGGCAATTGCTCCAGAGTGACCTCTGAATTCTTTCAAACATACGACCTAGTATTTCTTCTTTTTCCCATGCTTCTTAAATATGTTGCACTGGTTCAAACCTTTGAGTCGCCACCCACCTAGATGGGAAATCTTCAAAACACTCAGGAAAACAAGAACAAAATATAACCTTTCTCTTTAGATTCTCCCCAGTAGAATCACTGACTCTTAACAAATGCATATCTTCATAGTTGTCCCCAGTAGAGTCACCATTTTGTTGGTTGTGGATTATTCCCTTTGATCTTCAACTTGTAGATTTACACTTTGATGCATAATTCAAATAAAACTCCTGACTCTATCACCACTCCAAAGTCCACAAGGAAGAGGGCCAACTAACAAGGATCAAAGGATCCTTCTACACTTTGAGCTTTAGTGCTCAGGTGGGTGTACCTTTGACTCACTTTTCTAAAGGAGTTTAAAACAATATTCCACTATATCTCATATAGAATTGTTAAAGGTTTATCAAATGATTTTTGTGTTTGTGGTTGTTAACCATGCATACCTCAAGAGGAAGGACCAGTGCCTTATCCAGGGCTTAGAGTCACCTAATTGTATACCTTAGCTGAACACCTCAAATCAAACACAATGGAAACTAGAGTAAGTGCTTTGCCTATTACCCCTTTCCCTCAAGCACAAGCACATCAAATTCTATACCTGGTTGTAAACTCACTGAATTCACCTAAAAGGCTTTAATCCTAACTTTGTTAGAAACTCAGAGATGAATTCAAAATACTCTTTATTTACCATACATTAAAACACTTCGTGATATTAACATATATGAGGTTAGAGACAAACAAGAAGACATACACAAGATACAAGATTGGGATTCAATGATGTTTTCATTAACAAATCCAGAATCAGCATACAATCAGAATGATACTAAGATAAGAAAAGTCACAAAACCAGACCTCTATCAGTATATTACAGTAAAAAACCAGGGACCAAAAGCAATAGGATTTTGGAACCCTTACAAAATCCAAAATTCTACAACTTATACCACTAGCTGTCTTGGAATTCTCAGAGAGAATGCAACGAGCTACGGACAGCTAGGGATAGGTTCTCAACCACCCAAACAATTCAAATAATCACAAAATTTACTGTAGGAGCATGAAGCATAAGCAACCTAGAGAAAACAAATCTCTAGCGGATCAACAATCATGAAAATTTGTGAGCTTAGCATAGTACACCAGGAATGTCATTAAAATTAGTCTAATCATTGCCTGCAAATAGTTCCTCGAGCATAAAACTATACTCCACCAAGTACAAAAACACCTCTGCAAATGACCATAGGAGCCCTGGACCACATCACAACAACCTACCACCATCAAACTAGCAAGAAATCCACCCAAAAAGCATTAAAACCAAGTACCTTTGATCACTACAAACCCCTCTACAAATTTGAATTCAAAATCCCAATAGTCACTTTCATGGCGCCAGAAACACATCGGCGATCCTTGTTTAAATCGAGATCAACTTTAAGTCATAGTCGTCGATCTTTATTACTTTCCTGGGCTTATCCTTTAACAATTATCTTTAGTTATGCTACTGCATGGTCATGAACTTCACCACCATAGAAATCTGGCTTCACATATATGCTTGGTCACATGATTGCAAGGCACCAGACTAACCTTTACGATCATGTGACCGCGGTCTCCTTAACCGTGCAATTCCATCACAAAGCACCCAGAAAAGTCTTCGACCAACCATAAATCTCTCGGCAAACAAAAAATAGGCACATCAGTAACACGACACCATGGACCCACACAACTCCACAACCACGATGACCAATAGCCTTCGCATGATCGCCTAGCTGAAAACTTGGACTATGCGAACACACAACAAGCCACGAGATTGCCACCCTACCACCGCAAACACCAGCCCCACCTCTGAGCACATCCACATTGACCAATAGGAACACAACAACTAAGCACCACATGGCAAACAGTGCCACTGACAATAGGTAGCCTGGCAAAATGGAATAAAATCCAACGGATGGCACATGATCTCAAAGGCTTGGAATATTCCTTGAGATCATACGTCGACCATTAGATTAAAAGATTTCAATGTAGGAACCTCTAACAAGCCAATTCATCACCACGCGGATGAATGAAAACTTGCCAACTCAGATCACCATAACCACCACTGAACAGCAACCAGTAACATTTCGTCGATGGGCCCCAGGGAGACGTGGCAAGCGGTCACATGATCACATAGCCAAAAACTAGGCTATGGGATCATCTGATAGTCAATCACAGGCTGCCAAATCACCACCTACTGTGAAGGGCTCCATTGGGTAGTCTCCTCATAAACCAAAATTGACGGTTGTCACCATACAGCGACGTTAAAAAGTGAGCACCTTTGCTTAGCGGTATAATGGCAACCACCAGATCTGTCCATGCTTTAACCTCCTCAGAAGACTACGGACCCACTGACAAAAGCCAAGTCACCACCTTGGACCAGCTGGAAGACACCACATCACCACCGTCGGCCAATTAGGAACACCCATGTCACTAGAAACACCGGTCGCACCAACTAACTACCAAGCATTCAACGATTACGCGACTAACCATTCGCCAAGTCATGAGATGTTAGCCGCTAACCACCAGGAATGAAGAGATTACATGACAATGCAGTCGCCAGATTGCTAAATGCTTAGGGATTAACCACCAGAATCAGGAGACCAAGTGATAATCGTAAGTCGCTAGGTCACTGAATGAAGAACCAACTACCTAACAGGTGCACAATGTAGAAAGTTGGGACCACACGGATAGGTGGCAGGCAGTCGCATGATCATATGTCAGAAAAGTCAGACATGTGGCCATGCGAAAACGAATCAGGAAAATCTTTTGAAGGCCCAGGCCCACCTGTCATCGTACTTGCACACTTAAGGAAAGCCAACAGATAGGGAACTAGTGCGAGGTCAAAAACACACAATGTTTTCGGCACAACGAAAGATCAAAAACACACAGAGTTTCCAATGCCAAAGAATAAGTGCACAAAATTAGGAAGCTCAGGGTCGAAAACAATGAAGGTTATCGGTCAAATATCAAAAACATCATGGATTTTTTAAAACACTATGGGTTTTCGACACTGTGGCAGAATTTTAAAGTTTGCTTCCCGCGGACCTTAGAACTTGAATAATTTCCCGAGCTTAACGACTCAACACATGCGATTTGGACCAGAGCAAGGTGACAACACAAGGAACACAGTGCAAGACACAAACCATGAAACATTTGCAGGGAGGAGGCCACTTTCATAGGATTTTGCTATTACAGAAAATTGGCCTAACAAACCTGATGTGATGGGTCAAACTACTATAGATTTTATTGCTACAAGAAAATGATCTCGTGACTTATCCTCTAGATCCCCAACTCTTCAACTAGAGTTCTTTTTTCTTGATGAGGAGGCAGTTTTTTTTTTTGATATACTTGTAGGTTTGTGTCCTTGCAAAATAAAAATTTAAGCCTCATTGGTTGACCAAGATAAGTTAGGCAAGATTAACACTTTGATGGTTCAAGACTCTAAGGATTTTAGGAATGATATCATAGCTAAGCTCAAATTTTACCTTATTTCTATGTTACATTCCTTTCATCCTAAACTAAATTATTTTAGGACATTCATTGATCCTTAATAGAAATTTAAAGGAAGTGTAAAGATTAGTGCTATGACCAATGGTAACATATTTAAGTACACCTTTTTTCTTTCCAAGTGGAAGGTAGGGTTTGAACCATAGAAGGATTGAATGGTCCTTACTCTTAACTGGATGTTTCTCCCTATACTCTCCTTAGAATATTGAAATTATGGGGGCTTTAGTGGTATTGTTGACTCCTTTAGGAGACTCTTGGTTGAGGATATGATTACCCAAGAGAAATACAGAGTCATCTTTTCAAAAATTTGTATTAATGTGTATGTTAAATCCACGCTTCCCTCTTTCGTTACCCTAACATCTTTATTTTGAGCTTTGAACTAGCCCATTAACATTAAAAATGTAAAATCTTATTATTAGAAATGCTAAAAATAAGGGTATCTTAGTAAAGATTACAAATTAAATTCACCATATCTCAAAATTTTCTCAAGAATATAGATAATAAAAAATCCTACTATTACTACAAAGGTGATTTTGGAGGAAGAGAGGCTAGAGGAAATGAATGTTTAGATTCCCTTTGGTAAGGAGGTGGAGAAGACCCACAAAATGATTAAACAAAAATATGGATGATCTGACTACATCTATTGAAAAAGGTTGTAGGATTTGAATATCAAGTGATTATCATGTAGCATCATACATGTGTTTCACTTCTATTTTTTTCTTCTAGTATTCCATATAAACAAAAACATTATTAAAATAAAATTAGACAAAATGCTCTCCTAGGGTTTGTATAGTATATCTCTTGGTGCTAGTTTTGTTTAGCAGTTGCCCCTAATAGGAATGGAGAATGGAGGGTCCAATTTGTTGTCCCATATTTTTGCATTCCAAATAAAGTGGATATTTGTGTTCAAAGCCTGATGCATTAGGTAAGGATACTATAGATTTTATTTCTACAGGGTATACATATCATGAAATTTTCTTTAGAACTCCATCTCTTTAATTGGAGTTCTTATTTTTAAATGAGGAACCATCATATTTTTTGTTAGGGCTTTTCTTGTTAAACCTACCAAAATGGATTATTGAAAGCTTCATTGGATGACCAAGAGAATCTGTGTAAGATTAATGGTTTGATGGTTCAACTCTCTAAGGATTTGATAAATGATGTCATAGCTCAGCTCAAATTGTACCTTGTCACTGTGTTCCTTTTGTTTCATCCTAACATAAATTAGGTTAGGAAATTCATTGATCCTTAATAGAAAGTTATAGGTAGTGTAGGATTAGTGCTATGGCCAATGTCCTTCTTTTTAGTTTTGTAAATATAGAATATAATGTTAATATTCTTATAGGACAACCTTAGACATATAGAAACACCTTTAAATATATCTTGACTCTTTGCAATTGGAAGCTAGGGTTTGACCCATAGAAGGATTTAGGAGTGGTTTTCCTTACTTGGATCTGCCCCCATAGAATCTCCTTAGAATATTGAAACTATGGGGGTTCTAGTGGTATTGTTGACTCCTTTAGTCCCCTCTTTGTTGTTGATATCATAACCCAACACATATATTGAGTCATCTTTGCCAACATTTATATCAATTTATATGTTAACTTTTTCCTTCCCTCATTTATTACTCCCCAAGCTTGATTTGGACCTTGGAATGAATCCATTGGCTAGAAAAATGTAAAATTTGAATGTTAGATATGCAAAAAAATATAGGTATCATATTAATGCTTAGAAATTCTAGTCCGCTAGAAATAAACACTCTTCTCAAGAATATAAATGAAATCAATCCTACTATTACTACAAAGGGGAATTTGTAAGTGTAGAGGGTAAATTAAAGGAATCTTGGGACTCCCTTTCTTAAGGAGGTGGAGAAGTTCCACAAAATGAGTAGAAAAAGAAATGGATGATTTGAGTATATATTTTTCCATAGATGGTATGGATAATCAATCAAAAACTCAAGTTAGTGGATACTGTTGCCCAAAATTTCCTATTATACAAATTTGGCCAAGTTTCCCAGGTCTCTGTTTTCCCCTACCAAGTATCACTTAAAATTTCATGCTGCATTTTGTCGATTAGCTCTAGATTGGTTGGTAAACACTACACCAACCTGGTTCAGTAGAACATTGCACTACTCGGTTAACACTATGGCAGTCTGTTAACACTAAAGTGGTCGGTTAGTTCTAGACTGACCTAGCTCGGTTAGTACTAGACATAATTTCCTGTGACCTGAGCCAATCCCTAGCCTTTTCAATCTTCATGCTACTTTATCCTGGCCTCTATGTTAGACCAAGTTCCATCAATGTAAAAAATTATGTGAATTGGTCTTGTCTTCGAGGTTTTCCTAAATTTGTCCACCCTGCTACAACTTGTTTTCATTTGCAAAGTTGATCCAAAAAGTTTTAAGGTTTGCGATCTTGGCCCCATGTTCTTCAATGTGTTGTGAAGCCCCGATCTAGATCGCATGTGCTAAATTGTAATACCCAGGAGGTTATTCAATTTTAAAGATTGTAAGAAGTACTGGTGTCGAAGGGTTAAAAAATTGTTCAAAGTGTCAAAAAACCTCTGTGTTTTTGACCCCTTCTATGTTTCACACTTCTTCCTCTGGCTTCAGCTTTTCCCTAAGCGCACAGCTCCGATCGGGTGGGTCCTCTTTGGTGATGTGCCCATGTTTCATTAGTCAACCAGTGAGTCTGATGTGTCAGAGAATCTGCAATGGCACAAGTGCAGCGAAGATCTACGGTGGTCGTATGATCTCATGGAATCTTTCGAGCCCATGAGATCATGCGACAACTGTTCAATGGGCATCTGCTTGTCGCATGATCGCATGAAAGCTTTTGAGCTCATACGACTAGTGTTATTTCCAAGCACTGTGACTCCTTTTGCGGGTTGTTTTCTGTAGAGATGTTTGCAAAGTGGCAGGGTAGCTCAGGGATTTATTTTCTAAGGACAAAGGTGGTTGTGGGGGACCCTGAGGTGTTCTTTTCCGGCATTGCAGAGTCTTGTATCATGTGTTCATGCCGCGGGTTGATGAATAGGAGCTTGGCACCATTATTTGTTATAGTCCTTTCCCAGGGTGGTGTGATTAATTTTGAGAGAATTCATGGCTGATTGGAGTTGTAGGTGAGATTGTTGGTAAGGATGGTGTGTGTACAGGTAGATTCTGTACAGGAAATATATGCATGATGAGATTTTGAGCCTATTGCCGACTGTTCCTAGAATTTATGAGGGGTTGTACCTCTAGGGTTTGGTAAAGAATTGAATAACTATGTACCCTAGTTAGGTTGAATTTTTGACTCCTACCTATGTGCAGTTGAGTATGTATATAATTCTTTTTTGGAGCCTTAGGGCTGAGAGTTCACATTTTGTAAAAAGAAAGTCTCTTTCTTGAAAAGCTATTTGTGGCATTTCTTTCTACCCTCTGGTTTCCCACATTCTGTAATCTCCCACTGAGGATTAAGGCATTCTTGAGGTACTTGTGATATTTGTTGTATCCTTATCTTAATTGTCTTGACTATCTCTTATTGGATTGAAGTTTATGAATGTTGTCAATAGAAATTGGGGTTCCTAGTCCCTCTCATTTTCTGCAATTTTGTGTGTTACTGTGTCTGATCTAATTTAGATATTTTTTTTTGTATACTATAGCCCTTACCAGTCTTGTCTCATTCCTACACCTAGTTGTAGAGGAGGATGTTTGTTTGTAGGTCATAGGTTGAGTTTTCTATTTAGGCCTTCCTATGAAATACTAATGCAAACCTATCTAGTGAGTGGTGACCTATTAGACCTGATTCCTCCATTGGTTTCATCCCTCTATACTGAGATCCAAACCTTAGTTTCAATGCATCACCTAGTAGGTAGTTTTCTTTCCTATTATTTCCATTTCATGCACTCCTTCTATCGCTTTCCCTTAAAAGTTTTACTTTTCCTGTCAAGAAGAAAACTACGGTGACTATCCAAGAGGAACTAGCCTAGAACTTGGAGGTCTCATCTCAGTTAGGAAAGGTCCCACAACCTTGAGATGATTCCCATGTTATACTGAGTTATCAAGACCAAGAGAGCTTGAAACCAGAGGTGCAAACTCAGTGTATAACATTTCTGGCATGCCCGGTGGGACTCAAGTGAAGGTCAGATTAAAGTTCAAAGGTGTTCCTGTTGGTTCATCTACAAAAGGATCAAAAAAAAATTTAGTACACAAGGCCTATCAGTATAGACTCAAGCTCAAGGATTCCCCACCTTGGTGCCAATGTATAACAATTCTGGCATGCCTAGTGGGACTGAAGTTTAGATTCATGTTCAAGGTATGATATCTCTGATATGCTGATAGCATGCTACAGACCTAGAAGAGGTCATTTTGTTGCATATCTAGCAACTCCAGAAGGTCTACTAGTTTCAAGGATCAGATGCTGGTATGTTTCAAGCTTTCATTTTTCAGATTCCAGCTAATTACATGAGTAGACATGTCAAGTTACTATGGACAGTTAGGTTACCCACCATCCTGTTATGAGAGTAATACTCAGTGGGTTGGTTATCAGCCTTACCAAAGTCACCCAAAGCCTCCTTTTACCCCAAGCTTTCATACTTTTCAAGGCTGTCATTATGTCCAGCATGCCCTAGGTGAGTTTGCCTCAATGCAAGATTATGAAAGAGCCCTTTGACAAGATGGATCATGGGCATAAAGGGCACAACACAAAATGCAAAGCTAGTTGCCCCATCCTACTTACCACCCACCCTCTCCTTCTCAGCCTTTTCAGCAATAGATGCAGACTCTAAGCTCAGACTTTATGAAGGAGAAAGAAAAGGAAAAGAGTGTGTTTCTTGATTTGATCAAGTAGGTGTCTGAGATCAGGGAGTAGAGAGAGCAGGAGGCTCAAAGTTATTATGAAGAGGTACTTCCATACCAAGTGACAGAGGCTCTTATTGATGAGCAACAAGTAAAAAAGTTTTAAGAAGAGATTAGACGTCGAGCTGACATGGAGACAACAAGGTTGAGATCACAGATTGCTCAACAAGAGGCTTCTAGACCTCAAATTCCAAGTTGGAGGGACCATTTGCCTCAGGAGCCTACACATGAAGAGCCAAGAAAGCTTTCATTTCCAAGCTTCAAGATGGGTATGCCTTCTATGTCTCCCTTTGAGTCACCTCAATTTCATATCCCAAGTTTTAAGGCAAAAAATTCTTCCCAAGAGCCTATGCTTGAGATTCAGCCCACCACTCTACAAGAGCAACCTATTCAGAGAAGTGAGTTATCTGAAGAGACCCCTCTAGTCTCTTAGGATGATGAGGTGATTTGGATTCCCCAATGGACTCTACCCCCTGGTTGTCAAGTGCCAAGCCTTTTCAAGGACACTAGTCTAGTGTCTGAGCAAGGACTAGTGGTAAATGAACTTTCATGTGATCAGGAGGAGAGGACGTTTGAGGTATCAGTGCAAATTGATGACTGTGGTGAAATGGAGCAGCAAGTTGAGGAGGTGGAAATTGATGGTCAGCCTGAGCCCTTGGTTGGTTTGTATGATGAGCTTCCCCTCTTTGTTGATGAAGAAAAAGAGACCAGGCCATTACCTATGGTTGAGGGTCAACTAGAACAAAAGGTTCACCATCAATAGGAGGTTGATATAGAAGAGGATGCCATGTCCTTGATGGGTGAGCTACCTTGTTTTATGGAGCAAGATGTTGAAGCCATGGAAGAGCCTTTCCAAGAAAAGGACACAAACAAAAGCCTTGAAGAAGAGCATGAATTTTTGAATATCATTGAAGTCTTTTGTGACAAATTGGATGTTGAACCCCTATTCCTTGGAGTGGAGGTTCAAGGTCATATGCCTATTAAAGAGGGCCTAGTCTTGGATTGCCCTTTTCACAAGGAGCTACTACATGAGAAAGATTTTGAATTAGTTCCAAATCTTCAGGATATGGACAACTTTGATGAGCTCTTGGCCTGTTTACAAGAAGAGGATGATGGTTGCCTAACCATAGTTGATGAGTTGACATGGCTGTCCATGATGGGAGGCAACCATGAAGATAAAGAAGAAGACATCAAGGAAAGTCCTGCCTTCAGACTTTCAAGAGGCTGCCCTATCAGATACTTGGCCCAGAAGGAGTTCACTGAAACAACTCCATATGATCCATTTATGGTGAGTGAAATTGATCTTATTTTTGCAGAGGTAGTGCATCCTCATTTGCCAAATTTTTGGGTGCCTCTTATCTTTGTAGCTATCCTCATGAGTCCAATGCAAAATATCCTAATGAGGAAGGGTAGCTATTTCAACATAACAGTGAATAGTTTTGTTTAACCAGGTCCCTACACTGGTTAGTTTAGGCTAGGTTAGTTTCCCTACTTTCTAGTTTAGTCTCTCCCTATTTTCCAAGAAGTGCTCGTGCACAAGTTTTGTCCCTCTGTTCAGTTTTTGCCACTCTGTCAAATTTTTGTGTTCCTGAGATGACCCCATGCCCAATGGATATGTCAAGGCCACTGGTCCATGTCTAGTAGGCTGACATCCTGCAAAAATCACCAAAATGTTGCCCAAAATTTTCTATTCTACAAATTTGGCCAAGTTTCCTAGGTCTCCGTTTTCCCCTGCCAAGTATCCCTAAAAATTTCATGCTACATTTTGTTGGTTAGATCTAGATTGGTCAGTAAACACTACACCAACTTGGCTCAATAGAACATTGCACTGCTCGGTTAACACTGTGGCGGTCGGTTAACACTAAAGTGGTCGGCTAGTTCTAGACCAACCTAGCTCGGTTAGTACTACACATAATTTCTTGTGACCTGAGCCAATCCCTGGCCTTTTCAATCTTCATGCTACTTTATCCTAGCCTCTATGTTAGACAAAGTTTTGTCAATGTAAAAAATTCTATGAATTGGTCTTGTCTTCGAGGTTTTCCTGCATTTGTCCTCCATGCTGCAACTTGTTTTCATTTGTGAAGTTGATCCACAAAGTTTTAAGGTTTTCAATCTTGGCCCCATGTTCTTCAATGTGTTGTGAAGCCCCGGTCCAGATCGCATGCACTGAATCACAATACCCAGGAGGTTATTCAATTTTAAAGCTTGTAGGAAATACTGGTGTCGAACGGTTAAAAAATTGTTTAAAGTGTTGAAAACACTTTGTGTTTTCTTCCTTTTGTCCGAAAACTCTCTGTGTTTTCAACCTTCGGTCTAAAAACCCTCTATGTTTTTGACCCGTTCTTTGTTTTACACTTCTTCCTCTGGCATCAGCTCTTATCGGGTGGGTCCTCTTTGATGATTTGCCTGTGTTTCATTAGTCGGCCAGTGGGTCTAATGTGTCAGAGAATCTGCAATGGCAAAAGTGCGGTGAAGATCTACGGTGGTCATATGATCTCATAGAATCTTTTGAGCCCATGAGATAATGTGACAACTATTCGATGGGCATCTTCTTGTCGCATGATCGCATGAAGGCTTTTGAGCTCATGCGATCATGCGACCAGTGTTATTTCCAAGGAGTGTGACTCCTTTTGCGAGTTGTTTTTTGCAGAGATGTTTGTGAAGTGGTGGGGTAGCTCAGGGATTTATTTTCTAAGGACAAAGGTGGTTGCAGGGGACTCTAAGGTGTTCTTTTCTGGTGTTGCAGAGTCCTATACCATGTGTTCAAGCCACGGGTTGATGAATAGGAGCTTGGCGCCATTATTTTCTGCAGTCCTTTCCCAAGGTGGTGTGATTAATTTTGAGAGAATTCATGGCTGAATGGAGTTGTAGGTGAGATTGTTGGCAAGGATGGTGTGTCTACAGGCGGATTCAGTACAGGAAAGATATGCATGATGAGATTTTGTTCCTGTTGCCGGATGTTCCCAAAATTTATGAGGGGTTGTACCTCTAGGGTTTGGTAAAGAATTGAATAACTATGTACCCTAGTTAGGTTAAATTTTTTACTCCTACCTGCATGCAGTTGAGTATGTATATAATTCTTTTTTGGAGCCTTAGGGCTCAGAGTTCGCATTTTGTAAAAAGAAAGTATCTTTCTCAGAAAGCTATTTGTGGCATTTCTTTCTGCCCTCTGGTTTCCCACATTCTGTAATCTCCCATTGATGATTAAGGCATTCTTGAGGTACTTGTGATATTTGTTCTATCGTTGTCTTCACTGTCTTGACTATCTCTTATTGGATTGAAGTTTATGAATGTTGTCAATAGAAATTGGGGTTCCTAGTCCGTCTCATTTTTTTTCAATTTTGTGTGTTACTATGTCTAATCTAATTTATATATTTTGTGGGTATACTACATCCCTTAGCAGTCTTGTCTCATTCCTACACCTAGTTCGATAGGAGGATGTTTGTTTGCAGGTCATAGGTTGAGTTTTCTATTCAAGCCTTCATATGAAATGCTTATGCAAGCCTATCTAGTGAGTGGTGACCTATTAGACCTAATTCCTCCATTGGTTTCATCCCTCTATACTGAGATCCAAGCCTTAGTTTTGATGCATCACCTATAGGTAGTTTTCTTTCCTATTATTTCCATTTCATGCACTCCTTCTATCCCTTTCCCTCAAAAGTTTTACCTTTCCTGTCAAGAAGCAAACTAAGGTGACTATCCAAGAGGAACCAACCTAGAACCCGGAGATCTCATCTCGGTTAGCAAAGGTCCCATAACCTTGAGATGATTTCCATGTTATACTGAGTTATCAAGACCAAGAGAGCTTGAAACTAGAGGTACAAAATCAGTGTATAACAGATACAAAAACTCAACCATACCCCTAAAAGAAAAAAATAATCCAACGACCCACCAATAGGAAAATAATATTGAGACTACTAAGAATTTGAAATAAGTCACTAATGAACGTATTAATTATTTAGATAGTAATATTATTGTTGATCTCAACATCATTGATTTTATAAAATATAATGTGAAAACATCACCAAGGTCTGAAAATGAGCTCTCCAAAATGGATGACTTAGACAATGTCCTAAAATAAAAAATTGACAAACACAATAATAGAAAAAGGTTGGATCAAAGGAAAGAAAATAAATTAGAAAATAAGGATATAAGAAATAAGGAGAATGTGGAATCATTTGTTATTCATTAATCGGTTGAAGGTAAAGTGGATAGTGAACAAAGGGAACCTTAGAGAAAACATGTCTCTCTTAGAATTCTCATCTAGCCCTACCCCCATCTACTAAACCTAGGAAGAACCAATAAGAAGAAAAATAAAAAATGAATTGGATCCATGAGAGCATTAAAACAAAGAAAAATAAGAAGGACAATATAGGAGGAGATAATAAACAAGGAAAATCATCCCAAAAATACTATAAAAATAGAGAGATAGAAAAAGGTGTGACAAGTAGAAAATAGAGGACCCTTGACGATCTCTTAGATCTAAGGAAGAAAAAGAAGTGAAGTTATCTAAACTCCACATGTGTGAGTTGAAAATAACATTTGAATATGGTATCATAAAGATAATAAGGTTAAGAAACATATGCTTAAAAGTACTTTGTAGGACCATGAGATTGATATTTTACTACTTTAGGAAATTAAAATGAAGGATGAAGTATTTAAAAAAATTGTTAACCAAGTTTGGCCCTGCACTGATTTTGGTATTAGCAATGTTGAATTTTCATTTGGAGACATCGCTACCTTATGGAATCCTTCTTCCTTCTCTAGCATCATTTTCTATTCTTCTAAAAATATTTCTATTGTTAGTCTGTGCAATGTACAATCTAGTCCAACATGGAATTTGGTAAATTTATTTATGCTTTGAGTGCTCAATCTTCAAGATTATCTTTATGGAAATTTTTGGTCTCACTAATATTAAACTATTGTTTAGACAAATGGATGTTGGGAGAAATTTTTGTTCTCTATTATACCCTCAATAAGACAAGGTGTATCTGAGGATTTATGTGATAGTATGAATGATCTCGCCAACTTCATCTCTACTAGTGGTCTTATATATATTAAATCACAAGGGTCTCTCTTTACCTGGTCGAACAAAAGATAAAGAAATCATTGTGTTTAGATAAAATTGAATATATTCTTTGTGTCTAGCAATTGGTTCATTGTTATAAATCTCTCCTTGCTCTTCCTTGGACAAGTTCACAATATAATACTAGATCATCTTATTTTAGGATGAATGATTGAATAAAGAACCTTTTCCTTTTAGATATAAAATCATATAGACATGTCACCTATAATTTAGAAAATTAGTTCAACAATGATGGAGCACATTTTTTATTTATTTTTTTGATATTCCCATGTTTCAAGTTAACTAGAAAGATCAAAGGGTTGAGAAAATCCCCCTTCAGAAATATTTTTAATGTTAAGAAAAAAATCTTCCCTGAAGCTGAAAGTAGTCGCAAACAGAATAGAAACTCCACGAAATGATTTAGATGTTTGTCAAGAAGAGAGGTCCTTATGAGATCAATGGATAAAACTTAATAAACAAGAACATGTTGTTTGAAACAAATAATCAAGAATCAAGTTGTTAATGGAAGGTGATAGAAACAAAAAAAAAAATTCATCTATCAGCCTTGACTCATAGAAACAAAAAGAAAATAAAGAAGATGCAGAAAAGTGATGTTACGTATATGGAAAATGAGGAAGATATATCTAACTTACTTGTTTGCTTGTTTGTTGATTCCCATAAGAAATGTGCAAACTAGTTTGAGCCAATGATGGGCTTTTACCATGACATTACTGATGATGGTCACAGACACCGTGAAAAAAGATGCAAAGACAATTGTGATATCTGGGCTCGCAGCGCTAGTGTCTTGGACGTGTAGTATGGCTTGCTAGGATTGTCCAAATTTTTACCATCCCCTGGTTAGGATTGCACCTATGTTTCCCAAAAGGGCGTTGTGAATTTGAAAAACGTCTCAGTATAGTTCAACTTTTTCCTTTGCGCACCATGTACTTTTTAAAATTTGACCTCCATGACTGGTTGAGAATTACTTAAAAATGGATGCTCAATTATAAACAAATTGACCCCATTTATGTTGACCCCTTTTGTTTTACCATTATGACTGATTTTTCACATTTTCTTTGAGCCTCATTGTTTCTCCGATTTCCTCAAAAGCTTCCATTTTGGCAAACTGGGTGTCATGCGGTTGAGAGGGGTCAGGAGTGTTAACCATGTTTTTTTCCTTGTACACCATGCTGGTGATCAATATAGGAAATGATCATGTGTAGGATGGCAGGGTTAGAGTTAGATAGGTATGAAAAGATTTGGGCCCTGCACCCCTGTGATGAATGTTCAAGAGAAAACAAGTATAGTGCAGGTATGCGCGCACTAGAATTTCAAATGAAAAATGTACAAGTGGTGGTGGAATCCACTTCCCCATGAGGAGATGTGTCTACATGCCAAGTGTTTTGTGGGCCTGCGGGGTGATGACATGGGTGTGGTAGTGTCTGATGCTAGGTCCCGCATCCCCTACAATGTTTAAGATGATTTCCAAATACGTCCTGCGAGCGAGTAGGGCACTGGAAGCACAAACGGACTAAATAAAGTATAGACCTCGTATCCTCGCGACAAATATCCTTAGTTCCAAATGTGACTAATGGGTGTGCGGGGGTTACGTAAAATCAGTGATCATCCACATGCGTGTGTGTACTGCACATGCTCGAGATATCTAGATGTCCTGAATATAGTATGGTGTGGGTGCATGAGGTGTTAGCAAGATAGTGTAATGACATAAATGTAATGCCGTGCTGAGGATCCCACAACTCAAGAACATATTCCTCAATAAAACATGTGGAATAATTTTTTTAATACATTGTATTTCGTCCATATAAAATTTCTAAAAGGAATAACATTAAGAAGATTTACAAATGGGCTCATTTTAAACACCAAACAAAAATTCATATAATATTTTTTAACATGAAATGAGATAAGACTTATGATCGTAGTAATACTTGAATCATGCTCTCTTATTTCCACATTGTACTCTCTATGACCCAATATCTATACTACACACTTTTCTATAAACTAGATACCAAATATTAGATACATAAATATAATTAGAATCTTCAACAATATCTTATTTAAGTGATTCATCATTAAGGAGTGAATAATTGACATTTACAACCCTAGGATGATGAACCTAAAGTTTTGGGGGCTCATCCCTGATAGCCTTGCCTACATCACACAAATTTTTTTTGTAGTTTGACACTTGAAATTGAACCATATAATAATCTTTCACAAATATTGGTTACAAAAGAATCATATATTTATCATCACATGGTATAATAAGATACTAAAGTGAGTACGCAACCCTTTCTAGGGTAGAGTTGATGAGACAATTTTCTAGTTGGTTGCGATCCACTTAGGTAGAAAAGAGACAGAGTTCTAGACTTTGTTGACAAGAGAACACCAATTTGCTAATTTTGAAAAGAAACTCAAATAGAAGGGAAGGTAGACTAGTTTTATCTATATCATTATAACCTTCTATGGTGATAAGGATTATGACAAAAATAAGGACTAAATGACACCAACAACAGTAAGAAAAGTCCATGAGGCTTATATCATACAATGATCATGGTGATAGAGCTATACCTTGTGGACTAGTGTTACCAAAATCTTGCACTATAATCTAATCGGAGAATGAACAAATCTTAAACAACGATAACACAACCATTTAATATAATATTTAATAATTGTAATTATAAACTCAACCAAGAGTTTCATATATCTCTAACGTAGGGAACTTCAACATCACAAGTATATAAAAAAAATTTAATTTGAACCAGAAGGATGAAACCTCCATCATAGTTTACACTAATATTTTGAACAACACAACTTTAAAGTTTAATAAGGAACCATGAGATGGTGCAAAATACCTGACTCCTTATTGAATCCATTCAAATTAATGTAAATATAATATATCAAGACCAATATTCATTAGCAACTATGTATATAATTTTGTATGAGAAGATATAAAAAGTGAATTACACTTAACTTATACTAAATCATTTTCTAATATAACTCTTAACTTGTAACCCAAGATGCCTATTGTGAGAAGAAAAATTATTTAAACCCTCTTATGAAAGGATTAATTGAACTTGTACATTATTTCAAGGTTTGTGAAGTTAATTGTTAGCCTTCTACCAAAAGTATATTACATCCTAATATATATTTCTTCTTCTAAACAATAATTGAAAAATTAATTCCTACTAAAATTTAATCTATATTCATTAAGACAAAAAGAAATATCATGAATTAATTGACTAAGAAATTAATATAATTAATTTTTATATTAGCTAAGTTTTATCTATATTAATTATTCTTAGAATAAATTATAATTATACAAAAACAATAAATTACCCATCAAAATTATTTAAAAACATTCATAGTCAAAATTTCATTAACCAACTTAATTGAAGGAAAACTATCCAAATATTGTTTTGTTTCTATAGAAATATGCAACCAAAATTACATTACTTTAAATCTAACAAGTACTTGATAATATTTGGTAGGAAAACAAATTATAAATCATCTCCCCAAAAGAAATGTAGGGCTAGCCCCAACAACCAAGTCATATGGACTCTAGCCATAAATGAGAAACAACCAAAAATAGAAACAATTGAAGATAATTTAATCAGGAACACCCTTAAGCTATAAGAGTAGTGGTAGAAAGAGGTGGAGGATCTGACTCATCTTTCTTTCCTCCCCAACCAGTTTCTTCTATTGGTTGGGGGTTTGGAAGAATTCGTCCATCATCATTGTCTTCTTCCTCCTTATCTTCCCTCCAAGGAGAGATTTCCATTGCAAGCCAAGGGAAACTTTTCAAAGAGGAGGGCCATCTTGAGACATTTCCACCAGCCAACCAATTAATCAAAGCTCGTAGGGGCCAAGTGGGAGTAGCTACAATCATCCAGGCTGAGGAAGAACCCTATGTTGAGTGAAGATAATAGGGATATTGGTGAAATGGAGGCTGAGAATGATTATTTCCTCACCTATGGGAACATCTTCTATCATGACACTGACCACAGGAAGTGGAATGGGAACCAGAAGTTTAGGCATCTTGTGGAACCTAGGCCATAATGCAAGCAACATTTTCTAAATGTTGAAGGAGCTCTTGTAAATAGGAAACCTGAAGGGAAATTTATCTACCTAAACCTAAATGTGATGCATAACATTATTGCAAATACAAGATTTAGAAAACAATGATACATTAGTATAAATTATAGTATTTGAAAAAAAACATTAAATTTAATTCCTTCAAAATTGCAAATAAAATCTCCATTCTAAAACTGTGCCAAAGTTGTAAGAAATGAAATGGGAATTTTGCATTATTGTGGAGGAGAATCATTTTCTAGGAAAATATGGTGGATTGCAAAGGAGAAAGTAAATCATGAATCTAGACCCAATAATTTTGAGCTCTTTGAAAAATAAAGGTATTTCAAGCCAATGGAAAAAGGGACAACAAGGATTTGGAATACCCAAATGGTGGAGCCAAGAACCCAAAAGTAAACCCTGAGATAAAATACACTAGCTAAAATGTGTAATTTTAGGCTCTTTAATACTAGACTAGATATTAATAAATAATTTCCAAGTAGAATGAGAATATTGCAAATGTCATCTTTGATTCAAAACTTTGACCATCAACCAATGGAGAAAAAGTCATAGATAGCCTTATCTTGGACAATAATGTGTGTGAAAGTTGTATGGGTACCATATCTAGTAGTTCCACTATGAGGAATGATTTTCTACCCCAATCTTATGAAAAAGATCCAAAGGTGAAAGAGAAAAAATAATCCAAAATTTTGTCAATCATAACAAGTGGGTCTGAATTGGGTGCGAACATCCTCCCAAGTGTGGAGAGACATTGTGGATCTGCAAAAAAGAACTTTTGTAGTACAAAAACCATACTTGTGAAAGTGCAAAGCATGAATATCAATAACTATAGAAAGAGGTAGCCCTTGCATCTGAATTAAGGTTGTCCACTAGAAATTATGTTTATTAAAAGAGAGACCATCTCAAAATCTAGAACCATGCCATCTTAGCCAAGTTTTGGTTGCCTCCCGTGCACCTCAAATGCTCTTTTCAACAAAAGGCCCCTAGATTTACACTGGCTCTCGCATGAAGAGAAGTGTTAAAAATCCTATATCCCTATAGGTCGGTTGATGAAGAGGGTAACTAGAAGAAATAGAATGTCTTAAAAGAATTTTCAATGCCTCTTATCCTATAACACTACAAACCACCCACTTGACACAGAGAGCTTGTCCTTGCCTATGGGTGGAAAGGAGATCAAGCCCACCAAATTGATGAGGGAGACATCAATAATCCTAGGAAAAATAGTCAAATCCAGGCCTTTGAGTATCTAAGTCCCACATAAAAGCTCTCAGTAAACACTCTAACTTGGCATAGGCAGCTTTTGAAGGAGACCAACATGATGAATACTACATATGTTTGGCAGTAAGAATCTTTGAGTCCACACTTGAAATTTCCTAGCCAAAGAAAGTGGCTCGGTTATCCAATAGGCTAACTTGGCCTTAATTTTGGAGAGGACCATGTTCTAGAGTTCTATAGAAGATCCATGCAAGAAAAAAGGAATTCCCACAAGGCAGAACCCTTGGCCATGTTTTTGATAGCTGGTAAAAATAGGTTATAGTGGGAGTCAAAACCCCTTATAATCCTTATAAAAGAGGAATAGACATTAAGCCCACTAAATTGAAATAGGATAGGAAACCAGCTCACAAAACCCAGTACTAGCACAAAAACAAAAAAAAACTTGAAACAAGCAAATTGAACAACAAAAAACCTAAAGAAACTAGCACAGAGATAGGGAAGCAACAAGACCTAGGCAAACTCCAAGAGAGTTCCCTCAGCCTCTTTTTTAGCCTCAGACACCTTCTTGATGGTCATGTTATTATTAGAGAGCTCTAGGATCCTAGCATAGATCTGCTTCCTTTTACCATATCGTGTACGCTTGTCAGGACCAACATCATCCACATCATATTTGTCATCTTCAAGCTTCATAGTTGGAGACCCAGCATCTAGCTCAGACTTGATGGTATTGAAGAACTCCATTTCAAAACCCATAAATTGGTTGTTATCTAGCATATACTTTTTAAGAGTGTTCTCCAAATTGTCCATTTTGTCCCACATTTCCTTCATGTTTTTCTCATCATCTTTCTCCTTTCGGACATCCTTCCCTAAAAACCCAGTATCCTGAGTCCCATGAAGAAGATCAACTCTAGCAGAGAGGGAAAGGAAACTAAGATTGATACTTCTAATTTCCTAAAAAACCCATTTCATGAGGTGGAATGAATACATCGACATCACCTTTTCCATTTGGAGGACACCAAAAAGGGGCTCAATCTTGTTATCCATATCCTCTTTACGGAGTTGTACATTCCTTTCTTGCATGTCAACCATTTTCATGAAGGGAATGTTCCTAGAGATGGAAGGGTTATTACCCTTCACAATAGATGCCAAAGTGGGAGTCTCATCATTGTCCTTCCTATCTGACTAAACCTCCATGACCACTTCAAGTTTTGGGGAAATAGGAACATCATGTCCTCAGGAACTAACATAACTAACCAGAATGGGGACCTTCTAGCCTCCCACATCCTCATCTTCATCCTTGGTTTCAAGGTCATCAAATTTTTCCTTGGCCGCAAAGAAATACTCTTCCTTAACCTCTTCCTCACCATAATCACTGACCAAAATTGATAGGGACTATTTTCTTTCCTCAGCTGCCTGGGTGTGCGGAGAGCTATCAGTCACTGCATAACCTTCAACACTCTCACCTTAAGAATTTGTTTCCATGGCATCCTTCTTATAAAATTTATACTTTTTACCCCCTATCATCACCTCTTTATTCTCACCCTCCCTAATCCATTAACCCAAAGCCTTGGCAGAACCAGAGCCCCTAGGTGAGGTGATAATAGGGATACTAGTGGCTATTTTCTTAATGGGTGTCAATTCCCACTAGGGTTTTTACCTATTTGGGTTTCCCCGTAGCCATATTGGTATTATGTGTTGTGATTGTTTTTCTTGTTTAGATTGATGTTCATTTCAGTACTTAAGCAATCAAGTTAAGGTCAAAGAGCTAAGAAAATCTAAATATATAGTGAACATTGATTCACCTGCCCCCCCTCTTAGTGTTCCCATTCCTAACAATTGGTATCATAGCTCTGGTCCTCTGAAGAAAAGTTTAACCACTTGAGGAGATCAATTGGTTTAGAAGAAGAAAAGAATCTGAAGAAGAATCTTATGGAAGCTCTTGAAGACTTTGAAAGATCTGAGAAAGAAGTTGAAGAACTAAAATTGAAAGTTAGTGGCACACAATTATTCATCAAGAAACTAAGACAAGATATGAAAAATTGTGCAAACAATGATTTGGAAAAAAATGGTTAAGAAGTTGAATGAGGAGAACACATCTCTAAAAGATAAGATTGAAGAGTTGGATGAAAAGCTAACTTACAATCAAGGATTTTATGATGAACAAATCAAAGAGGACCTTCAACTAAATGAAGAATTGAGGAAAGCAAACATGGAAATCTTGGAGCTAAGAAAAAACAAAGACAAGTTGGAATCTAAGTTGAAAGAGGCAAAGAATCACATTGAGAAATTACACACCAGTTCTAATTTGATAGAGTCACAGTTGTATGCATAGAAGCTTAAAGGAGATACCAGTGATGTTGCATTAAATGAAGCACAAAATTAGATTGATGACATGCAAGCAAGGATGAAATCACCAAAAGACACTACAGATGCTAAGGAGACTGGAAATCAGACTAAAGACAATGTTGAACCATCTAAGGATAAGTGCAAGCCAGTAGACTAAACTTTTTGTGCATGTAACAAGCATGTAGATATAGAAAGGGATTGTAAAGAGGTAAGACCTTTCAATGGTTACTGTTATTCATGCAATAAATTTGGTCATAGAGCTATTAATTATAGAAAAAAATAGAAGAACAAGACTCGACATAATTATAGAAATTAGAATCAACCAAATGTAAGAGTTTCTCAGAGTATTACATGTCAGATATGTAATTATAATGGTCACTTAGCTAGCCATTGTAAAATGGTAACCCATATCAATACGTCGAGGAATTTAAGGCCTCTAGTTATTTGTCACTCTTGTAACAAGGCTGGACACATCTCAAAGTTTTATAGATCAAGAACGCAAAGTCAGGAAAGTCCTAAAAATCCAACAGTATCAATATTGAATGAAGAAGGAGAAGTCAAGTATGTTAAAGCTACAAAGGATGTGAGCTTGATTTGGTTAGAGGCAAAGTAGGACAAGGTTGATGAATATGTATTGGATGCATCTGCAATGGATGCACCCTCTAGATCTGAATGAATGACCCTTGAGGTCATAGGGCAAGCTAATTTAGCTCTAGACCCATGTGTGGCTGGTATAATCACCCTTAGAGTATGCACCTTTGGATTTAACATTTTGGAGACTATTTGATGGTATATGTAAGAGTGCACTGTCTAATTGATTACAAGATGGAATTTGAAAATTCTCAATCAAATTCTGGTTTATGCGGTAAGCATTAATGGTTGTAATTTCTCTTTATAGCCTACAAAAACTTACAGGTCACTCATTTCATTCAAGTTTGAGTGTTTGGAAACCACAAGAGCCATAGAAATTGGATTGTGAAGTGTTGGAGCTTGATTTACTAGTGAAGAAGTGTGATTGATTAGTTGTGAAGCCCTATTCTGATGCGAAGATTCAAAAGTCTTTGGAATCCTATTTTGAGCGTTAACCAAGTAAGTCATGGCTACACTAGTTGTCTTTGATGTTTCTAAGAGAAAGAGATACATTTTTAAGAGGCACCTTTTCAAGTCAACCCTTGATGACCTAGAAGGTTCATTTTCAAGAACCTCTATGGGTGTAATGCATGTTGAAGACATTCATACATATATATACTATAAGAAGGAACCACTTGGACTTGATAGGATAAGGTCGCACCTTGAGTCCATGATGAAACCAGACAAAACATTCCTAGATGAGTTCAGACATTTGGAAAACCATCCCATTGTTGAGTATGCTATGACATATGAGTTTTATGAATTTGAGTGGATCAAGATATTACTAAGTAGGATTCATGATGACCTATTCTGGATAGGTGAAGTGCCAGTTAGAATCAGAGGAGAACTCATTCATAAAATGATAGGCCTCTCTAAGACAGACGTCATTCTTCCAGTGAGCAAGGATGTGAGGAAATTAGTTGAACAAGAAAGTAAGTCCAGAAGTGACAGGCGCAATATGACTATTGAGCCTATTGGAGATAAAGACATCAAATAGATGTCTATGATACTATGTTATAGGTTTCAGAACACCAACAGGGTGAATAGTGTATCCACAGCCACTATTCTTACAGCAATCAGCCTTGTCAGAGAAAAGGGATAATTCAAATTTTGTGAGATCTTGTGTACACAATTGATTGATAACATTAGAGCCATCAAGCATGATAAGACTAAAATATTTAGGTTTGGGTCTCTAATCATTTACATGTACTTCCATATACTTGGAAAGGTCTCATATTTTTACTTAGACAAAAGTATACCTACAATGCCTCAAATATCTCTTAAGGCATCTACTGAGAGCACATTGAAGGATTACATGGAGCTATAATTGAATACAATCAGGATCAAAATGCATATGATGTACATGATACCAGAGAGTATTGTTGAGAAATATAAAGACAACATTTTTTTATGGTAGAAACTGACATAACATGTATGGAATGCAGTTGAGCCTAGAACAAAGTGGATCCATCCACTTGGTTATGAGGTAGAAGAACCAATCTTGGAAGCATATGCACAAGTATTACTATCAGCACCTAAGGACCCTAATGAACCTAGATGGGGAACTTATGAAGAAAAGACAAGGGAAGTTGATGCAATTTTGAATAGTGCAGCAACTAAGAGGAAACCCTCTAAGATTACATCTAAGATACTCAAAATTCATGGTGTAACATAGGTAGATCTTGACAAAGGAAGAGAAGAAAAGATAGCATTGGAGATTGAGTGCACATCCACAGTGGAAGCTAAAACTGATGATCCTAAAATGAAGAAATTCAATATTGAGAAGACTGATGATCCAAAGGATAAATAGGGTAAAACATATGTTATCCATCATGTGCCCAAAGAGACAATTGATCTGGATACCACATCACCTCCAGAATACAAAAGAATGCCAAAGAGGAAGAAGGAAACCAGCACAAGTCATCCATCCTCCAAGAATACCAGAAGTTTGAGGAAGAATTCTCAAGTACCTCCTGAGGTAGGTTTCAGACCTAGTCTTTAAGTTTTGAGATCAAGGATTATTGATGAAGGTAGAATAGATCAGATAGGAAAATTCTATGAGATTGATAAATCATAAATTCATGGAATGATAATTAAACACATGCTCAAGTTCAAGAAGATAGTCTTAGAACTTAAGACAATAATTCTGGATAATGTGTGGAACATCTTGGAATTCTTGAAAAGATAGGCTATTGAGGAGGATCTAAGAATAAGAGAAAATATTCTAGATGAAATCCTCCCTATATGTTCTCTAGAAGAGAAAACATTATTTTTAGATCTGGTGAAGCTGCATCTAAGAACTAAGTTGAGAACATTGCACATAATGGATAAGAACTTTGAGTTGGTAGCTAAAGAGATAGAGAAAGCTTTTGAGAAAGTTTTTCTAGATAGGCACATGTACCCAGCTATTGTGCCCACAACTCAAGTTCCCTCTAAGGAAGCCAAGGAGTCAAAAACCACCAATGTACCAGTAACAGGTCCTCAAACTTCAGCACCTATAGAGGCAGTGAAGTCTGCACAAATGACTGAGACACAAAAAGATGACACAATCTTTATTGATAATGTAGAGATAGCAATGGCAGCCATAGATAAAGACTTGGATAAATTTGAGGAAGCCTTTGTGAGCACACAAGAGGCTGAAATTCTATGTGGTAACAATTCACCTAAGGTAAAAGAAGAAGTGTTAATAGACGATCTAACAGGTGAAGAAGAAGAAAAGTAGACAGAAAAAGAGATAGAAAAAAGAAAAGAAAAAGAAAAGGTAGAAAAAGGGAAAGATAGTGAGCCAATAGATGAGCCATCTATTGAAATACCAATTAAAATAAAGAAAGAAGTGATGGACAACATGTTGGAAACAATTGTCTGAAGGAAATTGCTACTCAATTATGTATTGTCTTTGATGTCACACTATGTCATAGTCCGCAGCAATCAGCTCCTACCGAGCTCAGTCGTTCTACCAGATAGGAATATTAATGCTTACCGAGTTCAGTCGGTTATTGAAGAAAAGTAGTATTTACCGAGTTCACTCGGTTGCCGAAGAAAATTTAGTGTTTACCAAGTTCACTCGGTTGCCGAAGAAAATTTAGTGTTTACCGAGTTCACTCGGTTGCCGAAGAAAGTTTAGTGTTTACCGAGTTCAGTCGGTCATCGAGAAAAGATAGTGTTTACCGAGTTCAGTCGGTTATCAAAGGTAAAGAATTGTCGGTGTTTACCGAGTTCCCTCGGTCACCGAAAGATTATAGAAAGATATGGTCACCGAGCACTGTCGGCCCTTGAAGGATTTTTGCAAATAGAGTTTACTTAATTCAGCGGACTGTTATACTAAATAATGTCGATTTGACTAATCCAAAATCATATAAATAAAAGGTCAAATGTGAAAAGTAAAAAAAACACAGCAGAAGATTTACAGAAGAAAAGAAGGAAAGGTATATGCGAATTTGTGAAGGATGTTCAGATATCCTTGAGGAGCAGCAGAGATTTATTTGATCAGAAAGGATCAGAATTATGCAGAACAGAGATCTGTAATCAGCAAGACAGTTGCATTATTATACAGGTTACTTTCTCATTGTTACCTTCTTATCATTGTAACAGTGAATTCTAAATCTCTTAACCGAGTTGGTTTAACAGCCATAATATAAATCCTCTAACAAGGTGACAATTCCATTGAATTGTTTTCAAGACCTCTTACCAGGCCACTCCTAGCAGGGTGTTTTTAAATCCTCTAACAAGGTCACACCTAACAGTGTGTTTTGTAACCTTTTACTGGGTTGGCTTCTAACCGGGCATCACTTCAGAAAAGTGAAAATCAGTATCTAGATACATTGGTGGTTTTTCCCATATTGGGTTTCCACGTTAAATCTTGTGTCTCTTGTGTTCTTAATTGCTTTCTCAATCATATACATGTGCTGATGAATATCTAAATATAATATTGATAATACTTTCTGCATCTTCAAAGTTACTGCAATCTATTTACCGAGTGCTAAAACAGATAACAGTGTTAAGATATCCTAAGGGATCTGCAAAAGAATAAATAGTGAAGTGTTTTATGGTTGACTGATTCACCCCCCCCCCCCCCCCCTCTCAGTCACTTCATCCATATTCCATCACAACACTCCTATCACTCCCATACCATCAGCATCATTTTTGTCAATTTTAATTCTAGACAACACATGCTTGGACTCTTGGGGAGAAGAAGACCTGATTAAGATCAATGTCATTGCTATGGAGAAATAAACAAAGAAGCAAGTGATGAGGAACCCTCTATTTGTTGAATTAGTCAACATTTTGAAAAACTTGTTACCTTCAGAAAAGAAAGTTTCTAAGGTTCATTCAGTTGATGATGTCAGTACCATATTGATAAACTTCAAAGAAAAATTTTCTATCTTGGAAGAATCTGCATCTCAAGCTGCAAAAGAGAAATATATGAAGAAGAGATTGAGTGAACTAGCTAAGGGAAGGAAGATGATAGCTGATTGTATGAACTAGGATAAGCTGGCTACTGATCACTAAAAGAAAATTCAGGAAGCAGAAGCAATGATAGACAATGTAAGAAAATCAGTGGAAGGACCCCTCCACTAATGTGAACATGTGTAACAATGTGTACTAGGGGAAGATAGACAAAATAGAAAAGGTTGAGAAATATATGTCTAAGATAAGGACAAGCCAAACGCAACCCAGGAATGCTCTTGCACCCTCTCTAGATGTAATTAATCAAAACATCAAGGAGATCGATGCCACTATGGTGACATACGATCAAGGTCTAAGTACAGACTTGGAAAAGATGGAGAAGTTAACATATGCCTTATGTGCCCATCTATAGACTATCAATGCACTAATAGCAGTTTGGAAATAAGAGATCTAGAACTTACAGATTGCTTACCTAGATGTACTTTCTTTGATAGTACTTGTAGATACACTTTTTTGAGCACCTTTGTCATTAATGTCAAAGGGGGAGTATTGTATGTAGAATATGGAGTATTATCTATGAGATAAATAAGAAGTATAGTATAGAGTATAAGGGAGATATAAGTTAGAGTATATATTAAAGAATTTGGTATAAGGGTACAGTTAGTAACTTCACCATATTCCTTTGTTGCCATTAATGAAAAAGGGGGAGATTTTTGGCAAGTTGACTATAATATTGTATATGACTAGATATAGTGTTTTCATTATGGCAGCAAAGTCATACATAGTTTTGGAGTTAATGAATATTATCATAAGATCAGAATATGGCTAAGTATAGAAGACTACATAGTTAACAAAGCACCAGTTGATCAGAGCATCAACGCATGTATGTATGATAGAGTTATTGTATGCACCCTGGAAGTTAAGCTAGTAAGTGTGTATTCATGCTAAGTCTAAGATTAGATGATCAGATGAGATAGTATGACTAAGATACAGTTAGTTGAAGTGGTACAGACAGTGAACACGAGAATAAAATAGAGTATGCAGCGTACTGTTAGTATTTTGATTAGCAGTTATAATAATGTTTTGTAAAGGCTATGAACCTATTGTAATTAGGTTGTAGACATGTAAAAAAAAAAAAATTTAAACACGCTTAAGCCAATTCACTTGGAAGCATTGTATGTAATCGGTTATAGGACGACCTAGTTAATGTTTTTGTTAGAGCATATAAATATAAGATGCGCTATTGTAATAAAGTAGAGAAGTGGATATAGAGATGAGATAACTATAGAAGAGACATGCAAATTAAAGATAGAATAAGTTAGAGCTTTACAAGGGGCTAAAGAATCAGTGCACAAAAGGAACTGATCAGACAAGCAATGTCACAACACCAATTCATCCAACAGATATAGTGTGTATCTGAGATAAGAAGGTTGTAGTCTTCACCACTTGATAAGTGAGCTCTAGAATAATGTGTCCCCACCCCTAATAGGGTTATTGTAAAAGACTACTAAGAGGGTTTGAATTTGACCAGGTCACTATATTAAAAGCATTGTAAAGAACAACTCTTAAGAGGGTTGCGGATCTTCTAACAAGGATCATAAAACACTAGTGCAGTTCTTAGTGGGTGTCAATTCCCACTGGGGTTTTTACCTATTTGGGTTTCCCCGTAACCATATTGGTGTTATGTGTTGTGATTGTTTATCCATTTTATATTGATGTTCATTTCAGTACTTAAGTAATCAAGTTAAGATCAAAGAGATAAGAAAATCTAAAGATATAGTGAACACGAATTCACCCCCCCTCTCAGTGTTCCCATTCCTAACATATTCATCTTCCATCATTTTATCCTCTTGAAATAAACCTATCCAATTTTTTTAGTTTGATTCTCTTAGAATGTTTATCACCTTGAAAATTAGATTCTAAAGCAAACCAAATTTCATGAGATGTCTTTAAGGATTTTACCTGACTGTACTCATTCTTAGGAAGAGATGACAAAAGTTCTTCTCTAGCAAGTATGTTACACATGAATAGATCTCTTTCTTTTTCAATGCAATCCTCAATATTTTCTTCTTCAACTATAGTTTTCTCATTCTTTGTCATTAGCCAATATCCTCACCCTAAACATAGCATATGTATGTTCATCTTCTCTTTCCATTTGTCATAGTTAACTCCATCAAACTTAGGACTTTCTTTTTTTAAATGACTCACTATGGATCTCCTTAAGCTATTAAGATTCTCCTTCAAGGACAAGATGCTCTGATACCAATTGTTAGAAAGTAAAGTCCACCAAGATAACTAAGAGCGGGTGGTGAACCATTTATCTGATCAAAACAAATTTCATTAACCTTATTATATCTAAAACATGTGATTAAAATGAACAACCATAAAAAGATAACCATACATAATAACATCAGATTTGTAAACTAGGTAACCTCTTGATTAGAGAGTAAACCCTAGTGGGGATGGTACCCACAAAAGATGTACTAATATGAAAATTCCTTGTAAGAGGATGGACCCTTTTAGGAGTTTATGAAATACATTCAATACATCTTAGTCCCTGTTAGGAGACTTTGAGTCCATGTGAGAAGATTCAGATCCTGTTAGGAGTTGCAGAAGATAGAAGGACCCACTGTCCAAACAACTTCAAGGGAAAGATCAATGAACTCACCATCCAGATGATCTTTGTATTATCTAAATAGAATAATACCGAATATAAATGATCTCAGCAACTTTTCTTCTCTCCTCTGTATGTGTCTATGTCACATCAAATGCTTCCACTAGGTCACTTATAACTGACATAAGTACTTGAACTTCTATACTTTCTCTTGACCATGTCATCAATACACTATAAGGAACATGTCCTCAACTCCACATAACCTCATCTATAATTCTCTTTGTGCGCTAACTCAAACTCTATTTGTTGCTATGCTAATCTTCAGTATAAATAATATGTTGACATCAATGACAAACATAGTCTTGAATGCAATATGAAACCACTCCAGTAATGCTAGAATACTCTACCACATGACATATTCAACATTCATTCTCATAGTAATCCATAATAGAAGTGTCATTTTAAGAGAAACTAAGCCTTCTATTGTTTAATTACAACCTGAACAAACTAAAAAGAAAGATGTGATTCAATTTCCTTCTACGCAAGGGAAATTTGAATAAAGACCCCTAGATAGACAAAAATTTGAGGAGAAATAATATATCTTTGAATATTTAGAAGAGGAGGAAAAACATCCAACTCATCTTGTTCAAATATGTACAAGGAAGATACAACCACCTGAATGATATTCTCCTAATGATTTGACATTTATTTTTTCTTTCAATGTTAGTGTTGATGAACCTAAATTAGTAGAAGAGGCATAACGTATGAATAATGAAGAATCCTAGAAGATTTCTATGAATGAAGAAATAATAGGTTTTGAAAAATAATGATACGTGGGATTTTGTCCCATTTCCTAAAGAATCAAAACCTATTGGTTGAAAATGGGCATGTTCAAGAAAAAGATTAGTTTAGATGGAAACATTAAGAAGGTTAGAGAAAGGTTGGTTGCAAAAGGTTACTTTTATGTTGAAGGTGTTTATTATTGTCATATATTCTCCCCTATTAAAAAAATGTCATTCATTAGATTTTTTCCTTCTATTGTTGTTTCTTGTGATTTAGAGGTTGAGAAAATAGATGGAAAAACTACTTTCCTTCATGGTGATTTGGAGGATGATATTTACATGACACAACCAAAGTACTATGTGGTAAAAGGTAAAGGTGATTTGTTTTGAAAATTGAGAAAAATATGTGTATGGTGTCAATAAGAGTCTTAGGATGTGGTACTATAAATTTGATACATATGTGTTGAGTTTGTGTTTTGAGAATTCTACATTAGATCACTTTATTTAGTATAAATGTAGCAGTGATTGTTTCTTGCACATTAAATTATATTTTGATGATATATTATTCATAGCTAAAGGGAAAGCTATAATTGTAGAAATGAAGTCTAAACTTCTTGCTAAATTTTAAATGAAAGATCTTGGTGAAGATAAACAAATTGGTGGGATGGAAATTAAAAGAGATAGAGTGAATCGAAACCTATGGCTAGGAAATAGTAAGTATGTTAACTCATTTTTATAGAGGTTTTACATGTAGGATTGTAGAGAATTATGCATTCCTCTTATAGTTGGAATAAAATTATCTATTTTAAACTATGATACATATACATTAGATATGGAAGGAATCACCAAAGCACCTTACCAGAGTTCAGTTAGAAGTTAGATGTATTCTATTGTCTATACTAGAGAAGACCTTGCTCAAGAAGTGAGAATTATTTCTAGATATATGTCTAATATTTCTAGAGTTCATTGTGATGCAATCGAAATAGTCCTTATATATTTTAAGCGTACCTTAGACTATTCATTGTGTTATCATTGTAGTATGATAGGAGACAAAATTTCCCTTGATATTTATGTTTATGTGAATGTAGATTTGGCAAGTGATATTGATCAAAGAAGATCTGTCAATTCTTATTTGTCCACTACTAAAGTAGAGTATATGGAAGCTACTCATACTTTTAAAGGATCTATTATTCTTAAGAGAATATGTTTAGATATTGGAATAAAATAATGAGTAGTAACAATCAATTGTGATAGTTAGTGTCATCTATCTAGAAAAGAGCCTGACTTTTCATGTTGGAACTAAGAACATTGATGGTATCATTTTGTCAGACATAAGGTCGAAGATGTCAAGGTGAAGCTGGTTAAGGTAGAGACTTTGTTGAATTTTTTAGATTCATTAACAAAGGTTGTAAGAAAAAAGAAACTCAAATTGTGTTTAGAGTCTCAACCTTTGTTTAGCCATGGTGTTTGACCGGTGGGATATTATTGGCAAAATGTGTCTCAACCTTGTATTTAAATATGGTATGTATTTTTTTATCGTACACAAGTGTTGAGCTTAATTTTGAAGTTCTTAGAGGCTTGAAAAGAGTTCAAAATTTGTTTGTTATGAAGCTATGATATCACATTTATAGAACACTTCAAGAGGATTTTGAAAAGTGGTTATAATATAAAATTGGATACACATTCAAAAGTTATAGCCTTCAAAAGTGGGGTCGCAAGAAATAGGAAATATAAAAAATGTGTCAAAATTGTAAATGAGTTGTAAAAGGGAGTTACACATGTTGTTGTGTATTAATACATAACAAGACATCTTTGGTTGAAGATATGGTGGGTGCATCTTTTTGGGGTGGTTTTAGCTCATGTTATTGTAATACAATTTTATGGTTTACTGTATTGTATCTCCTATATTGTAGGTGTGTGATATAGATTTTTTGTGTAATAGTCTTATACCTTTTGAGTTACCTATGGATCATTGGCCAATTATACTCATAACCGAAGCTTTCTTTTCAAGTATATTGTAATCTTTTATCGATTGATGAATAATATATTTGACTTCTTTTGGAGTGTGGGGTTTTTCTCCCAAAAGGGTTTTCCCCATGTAAATCATTGTGTTGTGGTATGAGTTTTATTTTTGTTAGTTTTTTTAAGTTTCTAAAATTGTGAAAAATATCTGATAATTTTTTTACATTATACTCCATATTTTGTAATTGGTGAAGCCTAAATGGCCGACTCAACTATGAAATATTAAGAAGGATATAAAGGAAGTATTTCTTTCCTTGATTGAGGAGTAAGAATGTCAAGAAATAAGTTATGAAGTGTAAAATAATGTGATCAAGTGATCTAAGGAATTATTATGTGATGCGAAGTGTGCAGATCTGGTGTTTAGATCTGCAAAAGCATTTGCTGTGACATAAGCACAAAATGAGAGAAGAAAAGTTGTTCAGATCATTTATATTTGGTATTATTCTATTTGGATGATATAGAGATCACTTGGATAGTGATTTTGGTGATATTTCCCTTGAATTTGTTTGGACAGTGGGTCCTTCTATCTTTTGCAACTCCTAACAGGGTTGGAATCTCCTCACAGAGATTCAAAGTCTCCTAACATGGACTAATATGTACTGAATGTATTTCATAGACTCATAATAGGGTCCATCCTCTCACAAGGAATTTTCATATTAGTACATCTTTTGTCGGTATCATCTCAACCGGGGTTTACTCTCTGATCAAGAGGCTCCGTAGTTAACAAATATGGTGTCATTATGTATGGCTATCTTTTTATGGTCATTGTTCATGTTAATCACATGTTTCAAATATAATAAGGTTAATAAAAATTGGTTTAATCAAACAACTAATTCACTCCTGCTCTCAGTTATATTGGTGGACTTTACTTTCTAACAATTACCTTATGTGAAATATGGACCTAGAGCTTGTATCCTTTCACGCCATGATTATAGTCTATGAAGATAAATTTCATATCCTTTTTCTCAAACTTTGTTTTCTTCTCCTTGGAAAATATGCACATGCCTTATGACAAAAGAAAATCTAATATGTATCAGTAAAGGGTTATGACTCAACCATTCTCCCATATAAAATTTATCAACAAGAGTTGATGTAAGAGACCTATTAATCTGGTAGCAAGTTGTGGAAAACAATTCAGCCCAAAATCTTTATTCGATTCCAACACCATTAGAATACTCTTAGCATTCTCCATGAACGTTGTGCTCATCCTTTCTACAACTTCAATTTTTTTAGGAGAATACATAGTTTTCTTCTTCCTATGAATGCCAAAGCCTTTAAAGAATCTATCAAAATCATGAAATAAAAATCTACTACCATTATTAGTGTTCAAACATTTAATTTTCTTCCAGTCTACAATTCACATATTACTTTAAATTCTTCAAATAAACTGAAAAACATCAGATTTAATCTTTATAAAATATATCCATATCATTCTCCTATAATCATCAATAAATAAAACATAATATATGTATTTTACAATGGAAGGAACATCTACATGGCCAAGCACATAAGAATGAATAATATCAAACATACCACAAGATTTATGAAAACTCATATAAAACTAAATATAGTTTTGATATCTATAAATGCAATGCTCACAAAAATTAAATTCAATATTACAATCATTTAAACTTTCAACAAGGTTTTCCTTTGTCAAGGTGCGAAGACCCTTTTCTCTAATGTAGCTAAGTCTCTGGTACCATAAAATATTCTTATCTATAGGTAACCTTGATTTAGAAAAAAGAAGACTCTTAGGTACTCATTGTCTATTACCATATACTATAGGTGAAACCCTCACATTTTCCAATGAAACATCCAAAGATTGTGTCTTCACAAAAGTACTACTACACTCAACATTGTATGCATTATACAAAGTGTCAATTCTGATACCTCTAGAAACCATTGTAGCAACTCTCAACATTTGGAATCCTACATATGAAATGAATACTATTAGCACGTGCAAAAAATTTCATGGCTCTAGCCCTTTTCTCCTGGTCTCCGCAGTTGATTTTAGGTCTCTACCTCAAGCCCTTAGTTCAAAAATTCAAAAATGTAGCCGTTGGTGTGAAAACCCTTTGTTTTGTCCTGGCCCTGTTCTAATTTGTCATTACTTTTTGGGTTACTTAAAGGTCCTAATTCGCATGTGCTTAATCATTATCCCTTTTGTCGCATGATTGCATGAATTTTTTTCATGTTACGTGATCTTGTGACTAAAGGTTTTATACCCTCGGCAAATTAAATTTTCCTAAGTCCTCTGTGCCTAAATTTTTCCTTAAAAGCCTAAGTCTCAGCAATTATTTTCTCCTATGTTTCAGCTTAAATTTTTTCTGGGCCTGACCTTTTGACACCATCTTGATCCAATAGTTGTCGTGAAAGTGCAAGGGTTTTGTCAGAGGCTTGCACTTTTGCGACGGCCATTGATTTTATTGTATGACATAGCCTTTCTTTATAGGTGGGTCCATTGACATGTATGCACAAATGGTGGCATCTTATTGGTCCATGTATCATCATGTTGGCAGTTGTCAGTGGGACCTAGTTTTTGGATGCATCAAAGGGTTCTGACACTGTCAGTCAATCGACAATAGGTGTATGATCTTAGGGGATTTGTCAGAGGCTCAAGATCATGCACCGTTCATCGATTCAATCTTTACTCAGAGGTGATAAAGTGTGGTGGGTCCACGTGCCAGGTGTACTAATATGGCAAGCTATGATTGGTCCATGGGTGAGTGACTGGGCATGCTGTCAGTGGGGCTAGCTATTTCAAGGCTTAGTGGGTTCTGACAATGACAAAGCATCAACGGTTGGCATGTAATCTGATGGGTTTTCTCTGACACTTGCGATCTTAAGACCACTGTTGATTTCATTTCCTGTCGGAGGGTTGTTAGGGCAGGGAAAGATTTTGCATCCGATGGTTGTCTCATGTTCTAATGGAATCTTAGAGGGCTATGTGAAGATGAGACAACCGTTGATCTTCCTGGTGCAGGCCAAGTTAAGTTTCTTCAGTCTTTTGGTGGTTTTGATATATTACAAGGGTTCACTCATTTGCGTAGTAAAATAGCAGTGTTCTAAAAAAGATGGCGGTTCAGCAAACAAGCGTTTGCCCAATCGCTAAAATATCTGGCGGTGGCATAAAGTTTTCCAAGAATGGCTAATTTCCCTTCAGTCACTTGTTCACCAAATGTTGCTAAGATAAGTCAGGTTTCCTTTGTTTGCTCATTTGCTGAGTAAGGTGGTAATGTTCCAAAAGGTTTAGTGACTTAGAGAGCATGTGTTCATGTAATAACTAAATAATTTGGTGAAGGTATAAAGTATTCTATGACTTGGAGGTATCCCTCAATTGCCAGTTCGCTAAAAGGGACTGAGGTCAAATATTTTCCTTTGTTCACTAGTTCCTCGGGTTAAGTGGTGAGTTAGGTTTTCTTTCCGCGAATAGGAAAAAGGATTATCGCATAGTCCCTGGAGGTAACCCAGGGTATCTGGTTGAGTTAAGGACTTAAAGCCCGTGAAACAGAGAGATCTAATAGTTGTGATATAAAGTTAGCTCAGATTTAAATGTAGATTGTCAATTTGCTGCAAGCGCCATAATGTAGTTGTTTGATTTCAAATTTGAATTTGTAGAAGGTTTCCCAGTCACAGAAAGGACCAGAATTGAATGCTTTCACAGCTGGATTTGATTTGTTTGGTGGCGTTTGTTGTTGCAGTGTGGTCTAGGGTGTGCCATGATCATCTGCAAGGATCTATACTATGTTTTTTATGCTCGAGGCATGTTGCAGGTGGCTGAAAGGGTTGACATTTTGGATGTTTTTACGGTTCTTAGTACCTTTTTAGTGAGATTTTTCATGATTGGAATCACTCTGATATTTTCTTTCTCATAGTTTCTTGGGTTTCTTCCCCTATAATAAATTTGTGACCATTTCTAGTGGGTATGGTGGGTGAAACCCTAACCCTAGTCATCTGTAGCTTGTCGGAACCTATTTTGAGTTTCCAAGATGACTAGGGGGTATATATTGTAGAAATTTTGATTGTGTGCAGGTTCCAAAACTTTTTGGTCCCTGGTTGTTGTTGATGGTATTATAATAAGTAAGGAGAGCCTCGATTTTGGGTCTGTTTCTTTGGCATTTTGTTTTCTGATAATGTATTGATTCTACAAGTCTTAATGAGAATATAGTTGAATTCCAATCTCATAGTGGTGTATGTCTTTTTGTTTTGTTCTTGAGCTCATATATGTTAACTTCACAAAGTGGGTTAGTATATGGTAAACAAAGAGTATTTTGAGATTATCTTTGAGTTCATGACAAAGTTAGGATTAAAGTCTTTCAGGTAATTTCAGTGAGTTCATGGCTTGATGAGAATTTGATGTCCTGGTATGTGAGTGAGAGGGATAATAGGCAAAGCACTTATCCTGAATTCAAGTGTGTTTGAGTTAGGGTCTTCGGTTGATGTATGCTATTAGGTGACTCTATGCCCTGGTTAAGGCACTAAACCTTTCTCTAGAGGCAGTCCATCATCATCAATCACACACACAAATTCAAATGATCAAATCTTTAAATCAGTTAGTAAAGAGTATATTGGTATAACATTCCTTTGAAGAAATGAATCAAGGGTACACCCACCTAAGCATTAAGTCTCAAAGTGTAGGAGGATCTATTTGATCCTTGTTAATTGGCCCTCTTCCTTGTGGACTTTGGAGTGGTGATAGAGTCAAAGATTTATTAAAGTTATCCATCAAAGTATAAATCTACAAGTTGAATATCAAAGGGAACTCCCAAAAAAATGGTGACTCTACTGGGGAGAGTCTAGAGATAAGGTCGTTAAGTGCACTCTTTTTTTCCTATTGTATTCAATTGAAGGTTTTCCCATCTAGGTGGGTGGTGACTCAGAAGGTTAGAACTAGTGCTATAAGTTGTAAATCATGGACAAGATGAGGAATAATAGGTCCTTGGTCAGAAAGAATCTGGAGGTCACTCTGGAAAAATTGCCTAGACATGAGAAGAAGAGTTGCATCAGAAGGAATGGTGAGTCTACTAGTGCTCCAATGAGAGAACAAAGATATTCCAGAGGTAGAGCACCACATGTTTCCTCAAGTGAGGAAGGTTCACAGGATAGAGTTTCTAGATCAAATGGTGGTCGCTCTGAGGATAGATTTTATGATACCCCAGAAGCTGTATTTCAAGATAAGGGTCCATTTCCTACAGGTCAGGATGAACAAGCTAGAGAGATGGGTTTGGAGATTGATTTAGATCTTGATGAAGATAATTTTAGAAGGGAACCCATGAGACCAAGGAAAGTCCACTTCCCATATCAAAATCTTACTAATATGGATATGTCATCAGTCTCTGATGACATTATGGTAGACCCAGATGATTTAAATGCGCTAAGGTTGTAGTTGGCAGAGCAAGATGCCATACGTAAGAGGTTACAAGAGGAGAGAGAGGCTGAAAAGGTGAATGCTCTACTAGAAAGATAGTCTCCCCTTAGAAAGATTAATGAAATGAAGGAGAGAAACAAGATTCTTTCTTCTGCTCCTTGTTGGTTGTGGATTATTCCCTTTGATCTTCAACTTGCAGATTTACACTTTGATGGATAATTCAAATACAACTCCTGACTCTATCACCACTCCAAAGTCCACAAGGAAGTGGGCCAACTGACAAGGATCAAAGGTCCTTCTACTCTTTGAGCTTCAATGCTCAGGTGGGTGTACCTTGACTCACTTCTCTAAAGGAGTCAAACAATATTCCACTACATTCAATACAAGAATGTTAAAGATTTTTCAAATGATGTTTGTGTTTGTGTGGTTGTCAACCATGAAACTTCAAGAGAAAATACCAGCGCCTTATCCTAGGGCTCAGAGTCACCTAACTATATACCTCAACTGAATACTTCAAATCAAACATAATGGAACCAGATTAAGTGCTTTTCCTATTACCCCTTTCCCTCAAACACAAGGACATCAAATTCTATACCTGGCTGTAAACTCACTGAATTCACCTAAAAGGGTTTAATCCTAACTTTGTTAGAAACTCAGAGATGAATTCAAAATACTCTTTGTTTACCATACATTAACACACTTTGTGACATTAACATATATGAGCTCAAAGACAAGGAAGAAGACATACAGAAGATGCAAGATTGGGATTCAATGGTGTTTTCATTAACAAATCCAAAATCAGCATACAATTATAATAACACCAAGACAAGAGAAAATCACAAAACCAGACCTCTATTAGTATAATGCAGTCAAAAACTAGGGACCAAAAAACAACAATGTTTTGGAACCCCCTCAAAATTCAAAAATTTGCAACTTATACCACTAGCCACCTTGGAATTCTTAGAGAGAATGCAACAAGCTACGGATAGCTAGGGCTAGGTTCTTAACCACCTGACATGCCAAAATTTACAATAGAATTTATTACAAAGGTGGGAAACCAAGTAGTCCAGAGAAAGAAAAATCTCAAACAGATCTGTAATCATGAAAATCTACGAGCTAGGAAAGAGAACTAGGAGCTACCATGAAAATCAGTCAAATCAACCACCTATAAATAGCTCCTCGAGCACAAAACCATACTCCACCAAGAAATAAACACCAGACAAGATAGGGGTCGAGCCAAAGAATCAAGGTCAAACATTTAAATCCGTCCAACTGTAAACACTTCTCGAGCCAAGAGTGTAATCATTCCTCACGACACAAATCCCTTTGCAAACAACCGCTAGGCATCCTAGACCACACTGCAAATCACTTCTCACCAAACAGGGTCACTTTTGCATTCAATTCCATAAAAATATGGCACCCTCTATTGCTGAAAATTCATAGAAAATCAAACCTGAAAATGCAACGGTTATAAGCACTTCGCGGGCATTAAGTTTCTTAACCATTTTACTCTTAGCTGTGCAACTATGCTGTCATCAATTCTCACCACCATAGGGAACGAGCCTCAATTCATTTTTGGTCACATGATCACATGGCCGAAAGATAGCCCTTGCGATCCTGCAACCGCGGACTCTTAACCGCAGTCGACAATTGGTCCCAAATCCTCAGCAAAGTCTTCGGCCAATCAAACATCAACACCTCAGCACCTGGAAGATGCCCCACCAGACTTAGTGAATTGGTGACAAAGGACCTTTGCCAATTTGCTAAACATTTCATGCCTTCGCTAAACACTTAGTGACTTCCTGACTACCACTCGTGCAATCACCAGACAAACTAGCGAATCCTCCTATCTTTCCACGAATGCGTGACCACATTAAAATTGTCGGCACCGCTAACCTCTTTTTGTCCGGGCCACCAAAACCAAGACCCCACTTGGGCCCACCTAATGCCACATGTCACACCACCACTCGCTACAACTGCCAAGAAATCCAAACTTGGGCTCACATTCAAACTCACCTTCCCGCCAGCACGGTCCAACCAAAAACTGCCATGATAGCACCCTCCACGAAGCCCACCAAATAGACACAGATGGGCCCATAGGGACACATGGAACCCTATTGCATGATCACATAGCCTGGAAATGGGCTATGCGAACATGCACCAGCCCATAAACACTAATCGCCACCGTTATCGCCAGCCAAAAGAAAACTACCACCGCAACCACCATGAAAACTGTCACCGAAACCTGCCATGGCACAACTCTGCAATGATGAACAAGGACACGTATCATCCGGTCACATGATCGCATAGCCAAAAGATGGGCTATGCGATCATGCGATAGCCAACCAAAGGCTACCACATGTCCGCCAGTGGGCCCAAAATGAACAAACCATTGGCACCACATTGAACGGTGGGCGTATGATTGCATGGGTAAGGAATATTCCATATGATCATACACTGATTGTAGATCTTTGATCTTTGACATCGGGCCCCACTAACAAGTCTAACAAGTCACTGCCACATGGACCAATTAGGCATGAGCCTTATCATTTAGGGGATCAGACGGTTGTCACAAAAGTGCATGGTCCTGACACATCCTTCATGCTTTAACAACAATCGTCTAATCTTTTGACATGTCAGGACCCTCTGCCAAATCTAGAAACCAGGTCCCACCACCATCGCACTTGTGCACTTAAAGAAGTGAATTGCCAAGCATTTGAACTCAATGAAGAGCTGGGACCACGCAGATAGGTGGTAGGTGGTAGCATGATCACATGTTAGAAAAGTCTAACATGCAACCATGTGACAACTAATAGGGAAGAAGCTGGACCCACCACCCAGCACACTTGTGCAGTTAAGATAGAACAAGGAGAGCTAGTAGAAAACAAGACAAGCAAGGTCGAAAACACACAAAGTTCTCAACATGACACAAAGGCAAACCAGGAAGCTGAAAACAACAAAGGTTTTTGATGCAAGCCAAAAAGGTCAAAAATAATGTGGATTTGCAAAAATACTGTGGGTTTTCGACACTGTGGCAGAATTTAAAAAAGCTTCCCGCGGACCATAGAATTTGCAAATCTTTCTAGGTTTTGCACATTAGGAGATGCAGTTTGAACCAGGGCCAGGTGACAACATAAACTACCAGGGGTAGGACATGCATACCATGAAACACTAAATATTTTCATCGCAAGTCAAGACTGAGATTGCAGGCACGATAGGACAGCAAAAAAAAAACATTGCAGGGAATAGGCCAATTACAAAGGATTTTGCAATGACAAAAAATTGACCTAACACTCCTCAGACTTTGCAACATGATGTCTTTGGTGATCTTGAGGCTTTGAGGAGTGAGCAAGAGTGCTTACTACAAGATCATGAATTTGATAAGGAGGGCCCAGTGGTTAGACAAGTGCAAAGTTATGTTCCTTTGCCTAAAGATAAAGATGGATATGAGATCACTAGGCCTGTTGTTGCCACTGGTGAGAAAGGAAAGCAAAAAATGGTGGGACATCAAATAAGAAGATCATTGACAATACCAAGGATCCCACCACCCAATTCAAATAAGGACACAGAGATAGAAAGAAGAAGAAAAGAAGATGAGGACCTTGCAAGAGAATTAGAGAGGGCTGAAATTGAAGCTTCCATTGCAAAAAAGAGAACAAAGATCTAGTTCTTAAAGGCTTCATCAGCTAATGCTCTTGGTCCATCTACTAATGAACTAGGTATGCCATCTATGACTACTACTATTCCACTTAGTAATGCTACTAGTTCAATTCCTTCTTCATCTGCTAGGATAGGTGCTGATCCTAGGCAACAGTCAAATGCACAAGTAGATGGAAATGTAAATGCAAATGTTAATCCTAGGGTCAACAATGGTTGAAGTTTTCAAAGAAGACATATGCAATTAGAAGGCTATAGGAAAATTAGTTTTGATGGAATTCCTGGTTACCCAAATGCTTTTACAAATGATATAAGAGATAAGGTACCTAAGTTTGTTGGTAATAATGCTATTAGTTGTGAGGAGCATCTTAGGTTATTTTTTGATATGCTCAATGATTATGAGGTAGAGCATGAGGATGTAGTCTTGAAATTGTTTGTTTAATCTCTAATGGAGGATGCTAGAGATTGGTTTAAGAGACTTCCTAATAAATGTATTGATACTTGGGATTCGTTTGAGAGATGTTTCAAAGAGCAGTATGGTGATAGGCCTAATGCTAGTTTCATGTTGAATGAATTGAATACCATAAGAAAAATTAAAATGAGTCTGTAGCTGAGTTCAACATGAGATTTCAAAAGGGTATGCATAAGTTGTTCCAAGTTATGTGATTAGATGACAATGTCTGTCTAACTACATACTTCAATGCATTTGATGGAAAGATGGGATACTTGTTGAGGGACAAAGAACCAAGAAGTCTTAGAGATGCTTTTAGGATTGCTGTCAATATTGAGAACAACATGAAGATATTAGGGAAGTTGGGTGAGAAGAGAGATGACTCTAAGTTGTTTGGGGACAAGAGGTATAAAAAAGAAAGTGATAAGAATGTTGGAACTAAGAGGCAAGAAGAAGACAAATTGGATAAGGTCCTCAATGCATTGAAGGATTTGAAGGCACCTACAAATAGGAACATCAATGCTCCTACCAATGAGAGGCCTCAGTTCAACAATAATTTCAATAAGCAGAATAGATTGCATAACTACCCCTACAACACCCAATGGAAGGATGGCAAGCCTATTGTCCCTGTTGCAAGAGGAAACAATGACAAAGGTGTCCTTGAACCTCTACAAAAAGCTTCGATAAATGTCATGGAGGACATACCTTGGTGTGTTGCATGCCAGTCCCCTCATTCTGCAGAGCGTTGTGTGGTTGCACACTCTATGGCTGCAAATCAAGATTGTGGTAGTGAGGAGAAGACATGTAACATAATCAGGCCCTTTTTCATCAAGAGGTTTTTTCTAATAGTGAAGACATTGATAAGAAGACATGTAACATGAACTCTTCTTCCGAGCCAGTAAATTTAAGAAGACCTTCTAGAGAAGAGATGGATAGGATTACTATATAAATGATTGCCCAAGTGAAAACTAGAGGCATGGTGGAAAGAAATACAAATGAGAAAGCTGTAGGAATGTTTATAAAGAGTACCAACTCCGAAGAGCCTAATGAGAACAAATCAAAAGGTGATCACATGGTGAAATTCAAGAATGTAAAAGGTAAGAATTGTGAGCCTAAGGGAGTTGGAGTTGAAAGAATTTCTAGTGAGAATGAGAAGCCAGTTAACACAATGGCTAAGATTGAAAAAATGAGGGTGGCCAATACACCTAATGTATTAGACAAGAAAAAGGATACTAGGGTAGTGCACATTGAGATTCCTTCCACTTCTCCTGTTGATATGTTATATGTATTGTCCCAAATTACAGTTAAGGTTCCATTGTCAGAATTGTTGAGGATCCTTGAACACAAAGATAGAGCTATTGCATGGGTAGATAATGTTCATAATAATGATGTTGCATGCAATGGATCTCAGGATAAAGACTTGAAAGGTGTTTCTACTCAGGGAATTGTGTCTCAAATTCCTCCTATATATTTGGATAGTTCTATCAATGCTAGCCTTGAAAACATTGATCCATTCTTTTTAAGTGTTCTTGTGAATGGAATGAAACTAAGGAATTGTATGATTGATAGTGGTGCCTCTAATACTATTATGCCTTTTAAAATCATGGAGAAGTTGGGCCTTAAAGTTGATATAGTTCAAGGTAGATGTTTTGCAATGGATTAGAGGGAGGTACTAGTCATTGGGACTATCAATGTAATGCCATATAGGCTGGAAGCATATCCAAAGAAAGAGTTAACAATGAGTGTTTTGGTGGTGGACATCCCTCCTCATTATGGGATGCTGCTATCTAGAAAGTGGAGTGCTGCCATGGGTGGAAGTTTACAATGTGATTTGTCCTATGCCACTTTCAAGATTGATGATCAGTTTGTCAAGATTGATCGAGAGGCAAGAGTATGCCACATGATTGAGAGGAATATTGATAATGAAACTAGATGTTTTGTGGATATTGATATTAATGCTTTTAGGGCAGAGATCCCTATATTTTAAAATGAACCTATTTTGTCACCTATCTCTGTTGAGGTAAGTGTTAATCCCATGAAGGGTGATTTGTGGGTAATGTACTTTGATGGTGAAAATTGCAAAGATGGAGTAGGAGCAGGTATTTTACTTATTTCTCCTAATGGGAACACCTACAAATTTTCTTTCACACTGAATTTCTTTTGTACCAACAATATAGAAGAGTATGATCCATTGTTATTAGGATTGAGGTTGGCACAAAAACATGGTATTAAGTGCTTGAGTGTTGTTGGCAATTCTGAGTTGGTGGTGTCCCAAGTCAGGTCAATATATTCTTCCAAGAACAGAAGGTTGAAACAATATAGGAATGCAGTTTGGGATTTGATTGAACATTTTGATGCTTTCAATATTGAGTGGAAGGATAGGAGTAACAATAAGATGGCTGATTTGTTAGCCAATATTGCAATCAATCCCACTGATATTACTTTTTCTAGTATTTCTAAAGTTGAAATTCAAGCTAGGCCTAGTATACCAGACAATATTGCAAATTGGCAAGTTTTTGATGATGATAATGATATCTTAAAGTTTATGAGTTGTGAAGATTAGTATCACGGTCAGTAATTTGATGGTTCATCTTTGGTTGAGTTAGTAGAAGGAAAAGAAGTTATCTTAGGTAATGAGGTCATTCAACTTAGAACTAACAAGGTGCCCAAGGGGCTTGTTGTTTTGGAGACTATCTTTGATAACTAGGATAGAGTTCGAAAGAATATAAAAAATGAAGATCATGCTGATCTAGAGGAGATAAATCTTGGAACACATGAAGCACCTAAGAAAGTATACATTGGTAGAGATATATCTCAAAAGGTAAAGAAATCTTTGATTGAATTATTGAGAAAATTTAGGCATGTTTTTGCATGGTCATATGATGACCTAAAGGTTTATAGAGAAGATTTGTTTTATCATATTATTCCATTGAAAGAAGATGCTAAACCTTTCTAGCAAAAACAAAGGCCTATCAATCCCACTTTGGCACCCAAGATGTAAGAAGAGTTAATGAAGCTAAGAGATGCTGAAATTATTAAGCCTATCAGGTACTCTTCTTGGGTGTCAAACCTTGTTCTTGTTAGAAAGAAGAATGGTGACATCTAGCTTTGTGTGGACTTCAGGAATTTGAACATTAGCTCATTAAAGGATAGCTATTGTCTACCCAATATGGAAGCTATGTTGCAGAGAGTGACCATATCAAAATTGATGTCTATGATGGATGGATTCTCTGGTTACAATCAGGTCATTGTCAAAGAATCAGAACAATTTAAGATAGCTTTCACAACACCTTGGGGGACATATGTTTATGTGAGAATGCCTTTTGGTCTCACAAATGCTGGTGCTACTTTTCAGAGGGCAATGGATGTTGCCTTTTTAGATTTCATAAATGATTTCCTTGTTGTATATCAAGATGATTTAACTACCTATTCCAAGAAGGAAGAAGACCATTGTACTCATTTAGAGAAAATATTTGTGAGGGCCTTGGAATTTGGCATTTCATTAAACCCAAGGAAATGTTCTTTTGGTGTCATTGAAGGTAAGTTGCTTGGCCACTTGGTTGGCAAGCAAGGAGTGAGAATTGACCTTGAGAGGGTAGCAGCTATTGATAAAATTCAGAGACCAAAGAATGTTAAAGGGATTCAGTCTTTCTTTGGTCAAGTCAATTTCTTAAGGAGGTTTGCAAAAAAATTTGCCGAGGTTATAGGACCTATTTCTAAGATGTTGAAGAAGGGATATGTAATCAATTGGGAGGGTGAGCTTGATGAGGCTTTCAAAAATATAAAGTAGGCTATCAAAGATGCACCAATGCTTAAGGAACCTAATTATAATGTCCCAATGCACATTTTTTCCTTTGCATCTTTTCACACTATTGCTATAGATTTGTTATAAAAGAACAAGGATGGTTTTGAGCAGCCTATTGCATTTTTCAGTAAATCTTTGTAGGTTGCTGAATTGAAGTATGACATAAATGAGAAACAAGCATATTCACTTGTGAAGGTAGTCAAGGCTTTTAGGTGTTACTTGATGGGGGAAACTGTGATTTCTTTTGTGCCAAGTGCAATAGTCAAAGATATTTTCTCACAGCAAGAGGTGTCTAGAAGAAGGTGCAGATGGATCAATAGGATCCAAGAATTCAATGTTGATGTCTAGATTACCAAGTTGGTTAGAGGAAAAGGATTGGAAAAACTGATGGCCCAATCCAATCTTGATGCAAATCAAGTAAATCATTCTGAAATTGATTATACATGTGACATGGATGATTGTGTTTGGTATCAAGATATTATCTATTAGCTAAGAAATATGAAATGTCCAGTAGACATGAATGATAATTAGAAGAGGACATTGAAATTATAGGCCATCAAGTATGTAATTGTGAAATGTAAATTGTATAGAAAGAATTTAGATTGCATACTATTGAAGTGTGTTGATGAAGATCAAGCTAACAAGTTGTTGAAAGAAATGCATGAGGGAGTTTGTGGTGGCCATTATATGGGTAAAACAACTGCTCATAAAATCTTGAGAGCAGGATTCTGGTGGCCCACAATCTTCAAGGATGCAAAACAATTGGTACGGAGGTATGATGCTTGTCAAAGGTTCTCTGGTAAGCTAAAAAATTTAGGTAATGTGCCATTAAAACTAGTAGAAGTTTAGGCTCCTTTCCAAAAATGGGGAATTGATTTCATAGGGAAGATACCAAATAAGTCAAGTGGAGGACACTCATGGATCTTAGTTGCCACTGATTACTTTAGAAAGTGGGTAGAAGCTATACCTACAAGAAATGCAACTAGTAAGGTGGTAATTGATTTTCTATTGAACAACATTGTTACAAGGTTTGGTTGCCTTGAGAGAATAGTAAGTGATAATGCAATGCGCTTCAGGTTTGCAGAATATAAGGACTTTTGCAAAGGTTTATGAATTCAAATTTATAATTCCTCACCTTATCATCCACAAGGAAATGGACAGGAAGAATCTACTAATAAGAGTTTGATTAAAATCCTCAAGAGGATTCTTGAAAAGAATAAGAAGGCATGGAATTCAAAGCTTCCATTAGCTCTATGGGCTACTAGGGTAACTGTGAAGAGGGCAATTGGTTGTGCACCATTTGACCTATTATATGGAATACATGCAAGGATGCCTCAGAATAATTTATTGGAAATGTACAAGTTTGTGCCATTATATGATGATGACATAGATGATGAGATGCAGTTGAGAATTAAGGACCCCATTAGGTTGGATGAGACTAGAAGAGAATCAGTTGCAAGAAATGCCAGATTGTAGTTACAGGTTAAGAATTTGTATGACAAGAAGATTGTTGATAGAAGGTTTGAACCTGGTGATTTGGTGTTAATTTGGAATGCCAGACTAGAGGATAAGGGAAAGCATGGTAAGTTTGATCCCATCTAGCTAGGGCCATATCTAATTCATGAGAAATGGGGCCAAGATTCATATATTGTTAAGGAATTAAATGGTGATATTCAAGAATTGCCAGTTCATGGACAATTCTTGAAGAGATACTTCAATTGAAGTATTCTTTTTTCCATGAATAGTAGTTAGGTCTATACATTTTGTAAATTATGTAAATAAGTTGCTTGCCCCTGTCTTATTTTGTCCTGGTCTGTAAGTTTTTGGTCTTGTTGCTCTTTGTTGTCATGTTTTCCAGTGGGATGGTCTTCTTTAACCAGTGATTCTAGATCCTTGTTATGCTTGCAAGAGGCATACATCCCTAGATAGAGCCACTATTAGCACGTGCAAAAAATTTCATGGCTCTAGCCCTTTTCTCCTAGTCTCCGCAGTTGATTTTAGGTCTTTGCCTCAAGCCCTTAGTTCAAAAATTCAAAAATGTATCTGTTGGCGTGAAAGCCCTTTGTTTTGTCCTGGCCCTGTTCTAATTTGTCATTACTTTTTGGGTCACTTAAAGGTCCTAATTTGCATGTGCTTAATCATTATCCCTTTTGTCACATGATCACCTGAATTTTTTTCATGTTATGCATATTGGAAATATAGATGGAGTAATTGAGAGGGGTGGTGGGGTGAATCAGCTAACCACAAAAATATTACCACAGATCCCTTAGATGTCTTATTAATTCATTTACTGTTGTCACTCGGTAAACATACAGAGAAATGTTGAAAACTCAGTTATTGCAGTGAGTATTAATTATAACTATTCTTAAGTATTCATCAGTGATTAAAATTCATGCATAAAGAAAATAAAATGAACATAAGAGACACCAGATTTAACATGGAAACCCAATATGGGACAAACCACCAATGTAAGTAGTTACTAATTTTCACTCTTCTGAAGTGAGCCCTGTTAGGAGCCAACCCGATTATAGGTTACAAAACACACTGTTAGGTGTGACCTTGTTAGAGGATTTAATCACCTTGTCAGGAGTGGCCTTGTAAGAGGATTTTGAAATAATTCAATAGAACTGTCACCTTGTTAAAGGATTTACAAAATGGCTGTTAAACCAACTCTGTTAAGAGATTTTGAAATCACTGCTACAATGGTAAGAAAGTAACAATGAAATGACCTGAATAATGATGCAACTGAATTGCTGATTACAGATCTCTGTTCTACTTCACTAGATCCTTCTTGATCAAATATATCTCTGCTGCTCCTCAAGGATATCTAACCATCCTTCAAAATTGGCTCACACTTTCCTTCAAAATGATTTGCATGTTCGCTCATCCACACACTCTTCCTCCTTCACACTTGTCCACACTTTCACTCTCTTTTTCACTTGCACACTCTTTTAATTCACAACTTGACCTTCTATATATACCATTCAGATTGTCCATTCACATTGTCAAGTGGGCACTAATAATCATTACAAACATTAACAACAGTCGGCCTGAATAAACAAACTTTATTCCTCAAATTAACAAAATTCTTTATTGGGCTGACCTTGCTAGGTAAACACTAATCAGAAAAGAATTCCTTTGATGACCGAGTGAACTCAGTTACCACTGTAAATTTTGCAACATCCTTTGAAGACCGAGAGATCTTGGTAAACACAAAAAACTACCTCGCTGACCGACTGAGCTTGGTAGACACTAGGAATCGCTTAGCTGACCAATTAAGCTTGGTAGACACTGGGAACTACTTTATTGACCGACTAAGAATGATAAGTGATATGACATTTGTGTGACATCAAAGAAAACACACAATTAATCCAACAATCTCCCTCTTTGGCATTGATGGCAACACAACATGTCATAGCACAATGAAATTTCACAGAAAACATAGAGTAAGGAACATATCCTTAGCTTCATTTTAATTCTCATCTATGAGAACTCCCTCTATCAGAAAACTTCTCTTTGTAACTGAAAAAATCTCCTTCTTAACTTCTCAAACTCTCCAAGAAAACTCTCCCTCTTAGAAATCTTAAGAAATTTTTTGAAATATGACAACAAACTCTCCCTCTTTGACAACACATACTAGGTGAATAGCAATGTACCTTGAGTACTAACTCATATGCAATGATTCCTTGACTAAGCTGCATCAACTGACTGATCTTCAATATGCTCTGGTTGATGCATCACTAAAACTTTATTTAGTGAGCCTCGGATAGGGGAATGACCCCTAACTTACCTCTTAGATACAAGAATGCATCCTTAGGTAGTGGCTTGGTGAATATATCTACAATCTATTCTTTTGTATGAATATATTCCAATATGATTTCCTTGTCCTACACCAATTCTCTAACAAAGTGATATTTTATAGCAATTTGCTTGGTTTTGGAATGCATTACTGGATTCTTTGAAATATTTATTGCACTTGTATTATCACAAAATATAAAAAATAGTTCATTGATCTCAACCTTCATGCCTTCTAATAACTATTTAAACCAAAAAATATTAGAGTAGTTTACTACTGCAGTAACATATTCTTCTTCTGTTGTGAATTGGGATGTGCAATTTTTCTTTTTACTGGTCCAAGATACCAACCTCTTGCCAAGAAAGAATGCTCTACCACTTGTACTCTTTCTGTCATCAATGTTTGCTACCCAATCAGCATCAGTAAACACTTTTAAGTCCAGATTGCCTCCAAATTTATACCACAAGCCATAATCTTCAGTTCCTTTCAAGTATCTCAAGATTCTTTTCATTGCCATCATATTATTTTCTCTTGGTTTCGCTAAGAATCTTGCTACTATACCAACTGCTAAGGCAATATCAGGCCTTGTATGAACTACATACTATAATTTTCCAATCATTGATCTGTATAAGGTCTAATATTGCCTTAGCAGATGAAATGGTTGCGATATAAAGTTGGCTTAGATTTAAATGTAGACCGCTAATTTGTTGCAAGTGCCATAATATAGCCATTTGATTTCAAATTTGAATTTGCAGAAGGTTTCCTAATGATAGAAAGGACCAGAATTGAATGCTATCACAACCAGATTTGATTTATTTAATGGTGTTTGCTATTGTAGTGTGGTCCAGGGTGTGCCATGATCATCTGCAGGCATTTGCACTATGTTTTTTGTGCTCGAGGTGTGTTGCAGGTGGCTGAACGGGTTGACATTTTGGATGTTTTTGTGGTTCTTAGTACCTTCTTAGTGAGATTTGTCATGATTGGAATCAGTCGGATTTTCTTTCTCCTAGTTTCCTAGGTTTCTTCCCCTGTAATAAATTTGTGACTGTTTCTAGTGGGTCTGGTGGGTGAAACCCTAACCTAGTCATATGTAGCTTGTTGCAACCTTTTTTGGGTTTCCAAGATGATTAGGGGGTATATATTGTAGAAATTTTGACTGAGTGTGGGTTCCAAAACTTTTTGGTCCCTGGTTGTTTTTTATGGTATTATACTGAGTAAGGAGAGCTTGGATTTTGGGTCTATTTCTTTGGCATTTTGTTGTCTGATAATGTATTGATTCTGCAAGTCTTAATGAGAATATATTTGAATTCCAATCTCATAGTGGTGTATGTCTTTTTGTTTTGTTCTTGAGCTCATATATGTTAACTTCACAAAGTGGTTTAGTATATGGTAAACAAAGAGTATTTTGAGATTATCTTTGAGTTCCTGACAAAGCTAGGATTAAAGTCTTTCAAGTAATTTCTGTGAGTTCATGGCTTGATAAGAATTTGATGTCCTGGTATGTGAGTGAGAGAGATAATAGGCAAAGCACTTATCCTAAATTCAAGTGTTTTTGAGTTAGGGTATTCGGTTGATGTATTCTATTAGGTGACTCTACGCCCTAGTTAAGGCACTGATCCTTTCTCTAGAGGTAGTCCATCATCATCAATCACACACACAAATTCAAATGATCAAATCTTTAAATCAATTAGTAAAGAGTATATTGGTATAACATTTTTTGAAGAAATGAATCAAGGGTACACCTGCTTCAGCATTAAGGCTCAAAGTTTAGGAGGATCTATTTGATCCTTGTTAATTGGCCCTCTTCCTTGTGGACTTTGGAGTGGTGATAGAGTCAAAGTTTTATTAAAGTTATCCATCAAAGTATAAATCTACAAGTTGAAGATCAAAGGGAACTCCCAACAACTACATCCATATCTCAATTTATTAGTTTCCTCATAGATAAAAAATTTCATCTAATACTAGGGAGATACAATAGACCATTAATATTTCTTATTCTATAAGTATAAAAGTTGACTTAAACTTTACCATGGCTAAAAAATATTTAAATGATAATTATCACCCAATTACACCTTACCTCCATCAAATTCTTCATATTCATAAAACCAATGTCTATTAGAGGTCATATGAAAATATTCACCTAAGTAAATCAACCATGCATCATCACATGTATGGGTGGCCAAATCTGCAAAAAATGCATGACCATCTTCCTTCTCAGACTCAAAGTCTAAATAAATTTATTATTTTTATTCTCTTCTTTGTATTCTTTACAAACATGTCTAGGATTACTATAATTCTAGCAAACAACTTTGAAATTTCCATGATTTTTGGATCTTTCTCTAGAATTGGATGTATTACACTTCTCATTGTTCTTTCTATTTTTATTAGGTCTTCCATAGGTAACTAAGGCTTCCTTGGCACTGATGGATACATTTATCCTCATCTCTTCAAATAGAAAATAACCCACTACATATTCTATCTTCAAAATGATAGAAGTACTACCAATGGCCATAACAAGTGAATCCCATGAATCAAGAAAATAATAAAGAAGGATCTAACATTTCTCATCATCATCCATCTTGATACCAATAGATTCCAACTAACCCACCAACATATTAAATTCTTCTAGGTGGTCTATAATTTTTCCAACTCCTTAATTCTCAAGGAATATAGCTTCTTCCTCAAGAAAATATTATTTATAAATATTTTTCATGATACATTTCACCAAGATTCTTTTAGAGGCTCTTTGGAGATGAATCTTCATTGACATTGATTAAAAAATATATATTAAAGGCACAATGTGATTATAACCTTGGTTTTAGAGCCATAAAAACATATTAAGTAGCCCCATACATATCTATAAGTTTCATGAAAACCTCATCAATAGCCTCCAGAAAATCTTGATCTATTAGGAAATCCTCAATCTTTAGCTTAAAAATTTTAAAATTTTATGTAAAAGGTTTCTCAACTCTATTCTCCCTAACAAACTAGCCATCTAAAATTCCTATAAAAATATCACAAAGTACCCTCTACATGATCTCCCACTCAAATCTAGATTTACTGAATATAAAACCCAACAACTGACAATTGAAATCAAAGGTGATCAAGCTCATATACCACTTATAAGGAAGTAAAGTAGAAAAACAAATTTCTACACTAACACTTTAAGGGGAGAACAATATAAAAGTTTATCAATCCTTTTTCATAGTTAAAGAAAATTATCACAAATAAAACAAGAAAATTTCATACTAAAATACAATAATTTAGGTAGGGAAAACCCTTTTAGGAAAAAAAACCACACTAAAAAAGAACCTCAATATATTATTCAACGGTAAAAAAAAGATTACAATATACTTGTAGAGAAAGCTTCTCTCATGACTATCAACAACTAGAGATCCAGAGGTAACTTTAAAGATATAAGGTTGTTACAAAAAATCTCCATCTCACACACCTACTATATAGGAGATACAATACAAGAAATCATCAAATAGTATTACAAAACCATGGGATAAAACTACCCCAAAAAGAGGTGCTTATATTATCTCTAATTAAAGATTCACGTTGATATGTCAAAACTCACACCAAAACTTGTAAATCCATTTTACAACTCATTTACATGTTCCACACATGTTTACATTTCCTATTTCAGGAGACCCAACCCATGGAGGCTATAATTTTTGAACCATGTATTTGATTATGTATTCCACCTTTTAGAAACAACTCAAAGTGCTCTACAACTAGGACTGGATAGCTCCATCTTGGCTGAGTTTTGACCCCATTTGGAGCCTCTAAGGCATTCAAATTTGAGTTAAAAGTTTTTGTACGACCAAGAAAAACATCCATATAGAATTACACAATTGAGACACATTTTTTCAATGATCTCTCACTTAAAGAACTCTTTGCAAGAGAAAAGGGAGTATCTACACTATACTTTAATTATCAAGTCATGCAAGGCCCATAGACTTGAAACACCATTGAAACTTCTTCAATCTCACAACCTTTATTAATGAATCCATAACATTCATCAAATTCACTACCTTAACTAGCTTCAACCTCTCATCCTGAACCATATCTTTGACAAAATGACACTGACCATCAATGTGCTTAGTTCTCGCGTGAAAAGTTAGGTTCTTTTCTAAGAAGATCACACCCTCATTGTCACAAAAAAAATGTTACTTCTCCTTGTTTGATTCCAATGTCTAAACAAAACCTCTTAATCTAAATGGATTCTTTACAAGTATGAGTAGCTACCAAATACTCTAATGCAGTTGTGGGAAAAGGAACTACAAGCTATCACTTAACCACCAAACCAATTGCATTATTGAATAATGTAAACACATAGGAACTAGTGGATCTTTTGTGATTAATATCACTTTCCCTATATGCATCTACATAACCATAAATATCAAGGGAAATTTTATCTCCTATCATATTACCAGGATAACAAAAAGAATTTTCTAAGGTTCCCTTCTAATATATAAAGACTCTTTTGACTACATCACAATGAGCTCTACTAGGATTAGATATATATTGTTAGCACCTATTAAAATTTTCACGCCCTCACTATTCTTCCGCTGGCCTCCGTAGTCTCTTTTCTGGTCTCTAGCTAAAACTCTTGTCAAATTTTCAAAAAACTAGCCATTGGGTGGAAATGTTACCCTAATTTTCATATGCATGCAAATTTGGCCAAGTCCTATTCTTGGGTCTCTATTTTTGTCATGTCAAGCACCTCAAAAGGTTTCATGATCTTATGCCTTGTCCTCTGGCCTCTGCAATTTATCTTGGCCTCTAGTCTACAAGTTTAAAATTTTGAAAAGTAGCCATTACCCTATAATGGCCCAAAAAAGCCCTAAGCCCTATTATATTTCCTTGTTACTTTATTGACAACTTAACAGATCAAAAAAGGCACATGCATATTAGGTTTCTACTTGTTCACCAGTTTGGTATTTCCTTCCGGTGGTGTTTTAAGTCATTCAACGATTCTGCAAAAATGCCCTTAGTTGGGCATTCGCTTAATCAAACCCTGGGTTCACATGTAATTCAATGAACTAGTGAAGCCCCTTTGTTAGCATATTCACCTAGCTCAACCATGGTTTATCAAAGTATCTCATGAATCAGAAGCCTTTGGTCACTAAATCATTAGGTCAAGGTGGGGTTAGTTCTGTAGGTAGTGGTGAGATTCTGCAACAGACGGTTGTCTTATAATCTGAAAGAATATTCCAGGAGCATCAGATCTTATGCCTGTCGTGGATTTGGTATTAGGATTACTTGTTAGATTGGGGTCTCAGTTAGGAAGATCTACTGACTAGCGTATCTTCACATAGGCCATTGTTAGAGCATGAGATCTTCAGATGACCGTTGATTTTTCCCTTTTGCTCAGCGCTGCAGTGTATTGTGGGTCTGATGCCACGTATTCTGATTTGGTAGCTCCTGGTCAGTCCACATGTGCTGAGTTAGATTAATTGTCAGTGGGTCTGTTGTCAGAGGGTCTACGAAGATGTTAGCAAGATTTAGATCTACCATTGTCTTATAATCTGATGGAATCTTCGGGGGCTATCAGATCATGCACCCGCCATTAGATTCGAATCCATTCTTGGGTGGGTCTAAAGTTCTCAGAGTAGGCAATCAGACAGCTGGTGTGTGTTCTCATGAAATGTGTCAGAGGTATAAGATCTTACGATGACCATCCAATCAAAGGAATGTCAGCTGGGTGATTTGACAATTTGGCAACTGAGAGAATTTAGTGCTCCTTATGTCTGGCGGCCCCAATAAAGTTTTATGTGTTTGCTTGTTCGTGGAATAGTTCAGCAGTGCTCCAAGTGACTTGGTGATTCAGAAAACACTTTGTTCACTGAATCTTTAAATAAATTGGCGAGGGTGGAAGGTATTTTGTGAATAAGAGATGACTTTAGTCACATGTTCATGGAATGGCTAAGGTTATTTAGTCATGCCCAGGGTTAGAAGTATTCAGTGAATCAACGATTAAAGAGCCATTTTCATGTTTGCTGAATCACTCGACTAGGCTGGAGTTAGCCAAGGTATATAACGATTCTATGACAAAGGGAAAATGGAACCTGAGGTAGACTTAAGGTTAGTTTTGCAGTCAAGTGTCGAGCCCGAGTAAAAAGGAGGATCTGACGGTCGTGTTTTAAAGTAATATTGGTTTTTGAATGCCGACCATCGATAGGGAATTTTAGCACCACCTGTGACTATTTTATCATTTTTTAAATTCAAATATCTCAAAATATCATATTTTAACAGTTATGGCGAGCCCGAGTTGCAGGTAGGTAGATGGATCATGGCGGCTAGATTTTTGTAGGTATAAACATGAAATGGACATGCAAACATAGATATCTGATTAGCTGGGATATTTTCATGTGTATTTTTAGCCGAATCGGATAGATTTAGGGTTGGGTTATTATATGAAAATTTATGTAACCCTAATGAGATATTTTCTCTTTCTTGCATGCAAGAGGAGATGTATATAATTAATTTTTGGAGCTTTTAGAGCTCAAATTTCACAATTGGTAAAGAGAAAAAATATCTTTTCTTAGAAGGCTATCTGAGACATTTTTCTATCCTTTGGTTTTCTACATTCTGTAACCTCCCATTGATAATTCAGATATTGAAGGTGTTTTTGTGACATTCTTCATGTCCCTATGCCTTCTTGTGTGAGTTATTTCTTAATGAATTCAGTATTTACATGCTTCTTAGTGATATCTTAGGATTCTTGATCCCTCTTTCTTTCTGCAATTTTGTGTATCATTGTGGATGATTTGATGTGAGTGCTTTTGTGGGTATACTTCAACCCCTTAAATATCCTGTCTCATTCCTATACCTAGTTGCAAAGGTGAATGTTTGTTTGCAAGTCATAGATTGTTGTCTAATTCCAAGGGATGTTATTGTTTGTGAAAGAATCTCTCTTTCCCTAAATAACTCTTTTTATCTACAAACCCTTCTATGAAGTACTTATGCAAACCTATTCAGTGATTTGTGATCACCTAGGCCTAAGTCTATTCATTGATTTCATCTTTTATACTGTAATTCATACTATATTTTCAGTGTATCACCTCATAGGATAGTTTGCTTTCAGTCATTTCCCTTAAAAGCATTCTTTCTATCCCTTTCCCTCAAAAGATTTACTTTTTTGTCAAGAAGAAAATTAAGGTGATTATCCAAGAGGAACCATCCTTGAACCTGGAGGTCTCATCTTAGTTAGCACAGGTCCCACAACCTTGAGATGATTCCCATGTTATAGTAGGTTATCAAGACTATGAGAGGTTGAGACAAAGGTGCAAACATAGTGTATAACAATTATGGCACTCTTGGTGGGACAGTAAAAGAATAAAAAATTCATGTTTTGTTATGCTATCTCTGATATACAGATTACATACTATAGACTTTTAGAAGTTGTTATTCCAAGTATATCTGGCATCTCCATTGGTGGAAGGATTCAAGACAACCTTGTTCGAGGTTTATGAGAAAGATTGAGACTAGAAGCTCAAAGCCCACTAAATTTTCAAAGTTTCCCTCAAAAAGAAGTCACCAAGGCAGGTCAACTCAAAGAACATCCCCTGCAAGGAGAGTTTAATCAACACCACCAGATACCTCAGAAAGGGGACCTTTTGCCTTCCATTTCAAAAGAAGAGGCAAATCTCTTACCAGAGATCTAGAGGAGGATTCAAATCTAGCAGCAAATACAACTCATATAGTTGTTAATCTTCAGATTCCAACTCCTACCATGGCTAGATAGTTTGCCTTTGCACCATTCAACCAAGGGAGTCCATTAGCCTTTGGTGGCACTAAAGAGTATACCTAATTTCATAGGTGAAGGGTAGACAACTACTTTTGAGCACATAAGATATGTGAACACCATCTACAGCATACACAACGTAACCCAAGAAAATGTGGCCACAAAATTATTAGCAGCCTCTTTAAAAGGTAAGGCTCTTGAATGGTTTAGAACTCTAACTGTTGGTTCTATTACTTCATGGGATGAGTTAGGGGATGCATTAAGTAAACATTTTGAGGATAAATCAGATAACTTGTCTGTAGTTGAGTAGTTAACAACTATTAAGAGAGACCCTCAAGAGCAAATGACAGATTACAATAGAAGATTCCTCAAAACATGGAATAGAAATCTAGTCTTTGTGAGACCATTAGCTGACCATGCTTTCCTATACTATTTGCAAAGTTTGAATGGTCAAATTTGTGTCATGATCTAGTCTATCGGTGGTACTTCTTTACCCCAAGCCTTTGACATAGCTATCAAGGCCGAAAATTATTTAATCCAAGCAGGCATGATACAAAGAAGGCCTCCAATGCCCATTTTCCCTAGCCTTCAACCCATTGCATCTACACAAGTACCCCCATTTACCTCTATTCCCACCATATTAGCACCTCAGGATAGTACTAGTGATCAAGAGCTAATAGCTAGTTTCTCTCAAGAGTTACAAGAGATAAAGAACAGTCAAGAAAGTAGTAAGCAAGAAATGACAAATTTGTTGCAGACCTTGACTAAACAGGTTACAAATTTGAAGAAACAAGGTCAAGGAATTAGACCACCCTTTCAGCCATAAGGCCAAGGTCCTAACTAGCAATATCAAAATCAAGGACAACCTTATCAACAAAATAGGCCACCATACCAAGGAGGCTATCAAGGACAGAGGCAAAGTTTTAGCCAAAGACCGTTCCAACCATATAACCCTGCACCTCTAAGTTCTATGAATCTAATGAGGGATATGGTTCTCAGTCAAAATAATGTGGCTATGGATAATGAATGGTGTTTTCCTTTTAATCAGCCTCACAATTAGGCTACATGTTCAAATGGATGGATGAACCAAGCTCTAATAGTTTAGAATGCCTCCCAAGCTCAATCAGAGGCTTCATCTAGTGGGTCAATGCCTCAACAAGAATCACAAGAGAATGAGACTACTCTCTTTAATTGGAAACAACCAGACTTCAATGGAATCAATGATGAAGTTTCTTTTGTTTCCTATACAAGAGCAAAGAGAAGAGCTCAAGACATGGAGAGAGAAGATTCTAATGCCAAAGCCACTACATTTGCAGAGCCACTACAATGAGTCAACCCCATCACACCTAAGGAGGCTCCTATCATTAAAAGCAAGGAAAGCCAATAGTTTAAAGAGGTGGAGCCCATCATAGTGAAAGCACAAAAAAGAGTACACACTGTCACACCTTTTAATATCATAGACAACATGAAGAAAGTGAATGTCACCATGTCTATGTGGGACCCTCTAGCTCTTCCTGGACAGCCTGAAATTTTGAAAAAGGCCATGACATAGGTAGCACCTCCTCAACCTACAAAAGAAGCTACAAGGCCAGTGTTGGTTAGCACTGATCAAGAAAAGGAGGCTCCAAGTAGCAACTCTAAAGGAAATGCCACACAAGGTAGGAACTCAAAGCCACCCCCCTTTTATGTATCTCTAATCATTGGAAAATCTTTAGTACATAATTGTATGGTAGATAGTGGAGCTACTAGCACTGTGATGCCCAAAAAAGTAGTTGTCCAATTAGGACTAAAATATGAGCCCTTTCAAAAGAAGGTTACCCAACTTAATGGGTCCTCAGTCAATACTATAGGTGTGGCTAAAGATACCAGTCTGATGCTTCATGCTAGTCCTAATTTTTCAATCCTCCTTGATATATATATCATAGATCTCCCTACATTATTTGCTATATGTGTTTCAAGGGAGTTTATAGCCAAGATAGGAGGCTATCTATCTTCTGACTAGTCTCACATGCTATTTCGTACAAGATATGGTACCAAGGTCACCATTAAGTCAGAACCATTGGCAGCACACCATATAGAGCCATATGTATCCAATGCCATCAATGCAAATTGCCCTATATTTGAAGACTATGACTTCCAAACCATTAGTGAAGCAAGCACAAAGATAGAAAGTATCCCTAGTATTCTTCTAGATGAAAGAGCTTAAAAGGCCCAAGAAAATCTAATTTGGGATTTTGGTTTGGGATGTTATTTAATACAAGAAAGTGGAGCCATAGAACCAAACCTCCTCAAAGAGGACACTGATTCAGAGGATTAGAATAATGAGGTTTGGGAACTATTTTTTGATGGAGCTAGAAGTAGACATGGTTCTAGTTGTGGTGCTATGCTAGTGTCCCCAAAAGGAGAAAGCTATTATACTACCTTTAGATTCATTTTCTCCTGTACTAGCAATACTGCAGAGTATGAAAGTCTATTCAATGGACTAGAGTGGGCTAGAGAAAGAGGGCTTAAGGCCTTAAAAGTTTACGGTGATAGTGAGTTAGTTGTTAGCCAAGTAAGAGGGATAAGAGAAACCAAAAATGACACTTTGAAAGCTTACAAGCATAGAGTTTGGGATACAATTGAAGATTTTTGTGCTTTCAATATTGTTGCCATCCCTAGAAAGTTAAATCAAAATGCAGATAGGTTAGCTGCTGTTGGATCTTAGTATGATATTCCCAACAACATTTCAAAAGAGATAGATCAACAACATATCAAAGTTATTTTCAGACCCTCTATTCCTAATAACAATGTCAATTGGCAAGTGTTTAACAATGATGAACAAATTCTGCAGTTCTTGTTTGGAGAGGATGTCTTTTCAAGGCATAATCAAGATAGGCTATCACAAAACTATGGTGATCAAGTGATACAACTGAAGTCCAATAAGATGCCTAGAGGTCTTGTTACATTAGAGACCATCTTCAACAAGGATGATGAAGTCAAGAAAAACAAAGCTGGCCTGGTAGTCCAAAAAGAACATTGTGTTGAACTAGAGTTGGAACTGGGTAAGAGTCTACAATTTGGAAGAGTGAACATTGAATTGGAAAAGCAAGCTTACACTCAATTATTCAAAGAATTCGGTGATGTTTTTGCATGGAAATATGAGGACCTCAAATGTTTTGATCCTTCCCTTTCTCAACACACTATTGAATTAGAGCCTAACACCAAACCAGTGAGGTAGAAGCAAAGGCCTATTAATCCCAAGCTTGAGCCACTTATGCATAAGGAAGTGCTCAAATTAATAGAAAGTGGTATCATCTACCCCATTAAGCATACTAGTTGGGTTTCCAACCTTGTTCCTGTCAGGAAGAAGAATGGGGAATTGAGGTTGTGTGTTGACTTCAGGGATCTTAATAGGGCCTCATTCAAGGACCACCATCCACTACCCTCCATGGAACAAATCTTACAATGTGTCTCTGGATCTGAGAGATTTTTATTATTGGATGGCTATTCAGGATACAATCAGATCTTAGTGAATGAAGAGGATCAATACAATACAACATTTACAGCCAAGTGGGGAACCATGGCTTACCAAAAGATTCCCTTTGGTTTATCAAATGCACGAGCTACATTTCAAAAGGAAATGGATATGGCCTTTAAGAGCCTAATGTACAAGTTTGTGTTGGTCTACTTGGATGACATAACTATCTATTCTAAGCATGCAGTAGATCACATCAAACATTTGAGGTAGATCTTTGAAAGGTGTATAGAGTTTGGAATATCTCTTAACCCGAAAAAATGTGTGTTTGTAGTTCATGAGGGAAAACTATTGGGATATGTAGTATCCAAAGGAGGAATTATAGTGGATCTTGAGAGAATTTTAGCTATCTTAGAGCTACCCCTACCACATCATAAGAAAGGTCTCCAATCTTTCATAGGAAAGATTAATTTTGTTAGGAGGTTCTTTCCTAACATTGTAGATTTACTCAAGCCTTCGACAACCATGCTAAAGAAGAGTTCAACTTTCAGCTGGACTAAAGAAGGGAAAGCTAATTTCTAGGGTATCAAAGAAGCCTTGACAGAGGCTCCTACCCTGTTAAACCCAAATTTCAGTAAGGATTTTATCCTTTATGCTTATGGAGGTCATGATGCTATATCTACAATGTTGACCCAAGAAAATTCAGATGGATTAGAGTAGCCTATTGCTTTCTTTAGAAAAGGTTTAGAAGAGTATGAATAAAGATACTCTTTTGTAGAGAAACACATACTTGTTGTGATAAAGAGCCTTAAAAAGTTTAGATATCTATTGACCCACAGAAAGGTACATTTAAAAGTTACTCATCCAAGTGTCAAAGAGTTTTTTCTTTCCAAGGACCTAAACGAGAAAAGAGCTGGTTGGATCACCAAGGTGATGGAATATGACATTGATATTCAGACCACCAAGCTCATTAGAGGAAAAGGTCTTTGTGAGAATTTGGAAGAGGGTGAAGGTTCAAAGAAATCAGAAACAATAGATGTATCTCTAGTGGAGCATTCTATAGAAGAACAAGCCAAGGCAACAAGCTAGTTGCCTAATATGATCAATTACTTGAAAATAGGACAATGTCCTGTAGGTTTGGATTCAGCAAAAAGAAGGTATTATAGATTACAATATGTTCCTTTTGTGCTGATAAATGAAGTTCTTTTCAGAAAGGATCACAATGGTGTCCTTTTAAGATGGATAGATTCACAAAAGATAGCTGATCTCCTATTTGAATTTCATGATGGACCTTCTGGATATCATTTTTCTCCTAGGACCACTACTTTTAAATTTATGAGGGCTAGATACTATTGGCCATCTATCTTTAAGGATAGCCATGAGTATGTGAGAAAATGCATCAAATGTGCCATGTTTGTAGGAAAAGAAAGGCTTGCAGCCTTGCCCCTACAACCAATCAGAATAGAGCAGCCCTTCATGAAGTGGGGTATAAACTTCATTGGCATGATCAACCCTCCATCTAGTGTAGGCCATAAATGGATAATCACTACAATAAATTACTTCACCAAATGGACAGAAGCAATTGCATTAAAAGAAGAAAATGAGAGTGTTGTCGTAGGTTTTTATGATGATATCGTTCATAGGTTTGGCACTCCTGATTCCATCATTTCAGATAATGCATTGGCATTCATAGGCCTCAAAGTCTCAGAGTGGGAAATCAAGAATGGAATTTATCTGAATACTAGCTCAAATTACTACCCCCAATGCAATGGCTTAGCTGAGTCGACAAATAAGAATTTGATTAAGATAATCAAGAAGACTCTACAAGACAATCAGAGGGATTGGCATACTAATCTCAGGTCTACATTATGGTTAGACATAATCACTCCAAAGAAGATTATTGGTAATTCTCCTTATGTGTTAGTGTATGGAAGAGAGGCCAAGTTGTCTATCTCAGTTGAATTTCCATCTCTGGACTTGGCTACTCAGTATGCCTTATTTGAAGAGGAGGATCCCTTGCAGATCAGACATGCTCAGTTGATGGAGCTAGAGGAAAACAGAGACAAATCCATGAAAGATATGGAGTTCCACCACATTTAGACAAAGAGAAGTTTTCATAAAAGAGCCAGGATTAGAAATTTCAAGGTTGGGGATGTAGTCCTCAAGTGGGATGAGTTTAGATCCAGACCTAGCAGACATACAAAATTTGATTCATTTTGGGGTGGACCATTTGTTATAATAGAGTGCAAGGTATCCACTACTTTTCAACTATCAAATATGGAAGGAGTTCCCCTACCTATCTCAGTGAATGGTTTCCACTTGAAGCCCTTCTTTGAGGTTAATCCCTCTCTGTAAATTTTGTAAAAATGTTTTCCTACTTTCTTCTTATTTTCTAGGTTAGTTTCCTGCTTTTCAAGAAGTGTCTGTGCACAAGTTTGTCTTCATGTGTTTAGTTTTTTCTCTCTGTCAAGTTTTGTGTTCCTCAAAATGACCCCATGCCCAATGAATTATGTCAAGGCCATTGGTTTTACATGTCTAGCAGGATGAAATCCAGTAGAAATCACCAAAATGTTACCATAATTTTCATATGCATGCAAATTTGGCCAAGTCCTATTCTTGGGTCTCTGTTTTTGTCTTGTCAAGCACCTCAAAAGGTTTCATGATCTTATGCCTTGTCCTCTAGCCTCTGCAAGTTATCTTAGCCTCTGGTCTGCAAGTTTAAAATTTTGAAAAGTAGCCATTACCCTAAAATGGCCTGAAAAAGCCCTAAGCCCTATTATATTTCCTTGTTACTTTATCAGCAACTTAAGTGATCAAAAAAGGCACATGCATAATAGGTGTCTTCTTGTTCACTAGTTTGCTATTTCCTTCCGGTGGTGTTTTAAGTCATTCAGGGATTCCACAAAAAAGAAGCCTTTGGTCACTAAATCACCAGGTCAAGGTGGGGTTAATTTTGCAAGTAGCGGTGAGATTCTGCATCAGACGGTTGCCTTATAATCTGAAGGAATATTCTAGGAGCATCAGATCATATGCCCGCCATGGATTTGGTATCAAGATTACTTGTCAGAGTGGGCTCCCAGTTAGGAAGATCTAGCGGCTAGCGTATCTTTGCATAGGCCATTGTTAGAGCATGAGATCTTCAGACAACTATTGATTTTCGCCTTTTGCTCAGCATTGCAGTGTATTGTGGGTTTGATGCCATGTATTATAATTTGGTAGCTCCTGGTTGGTCCACATGTGCTGAGTCAGATTACTTTTCAGTGGGTCCATTGTCAGAGGGTCTGTGGAGATGTTAGCAAGATTAAGATCTACCATTTTCTTATAATCTGATGGAATCTTCTAGGGCTATCAGATCATGCACCCACCATTAGATTAGAATCCAGTCTTGGGTGGGTCCAAAGTTCTTAGAGTAGGCAATCAGATGGCTAGTGTATTTTCTCATGAAATGTGTCAGAGGTATAACATCTTACAATGATCGTCCGATCAAAGGTATGTCAGCTGGGTGATTCGGCGATTTGGCGACTAAGATAATTTAGTGCTCCTTATGTCTGGTGGCTCTGATAAAGTTTTATGTGTTCGCTTATTCATGGAATAGTTTAGTAGTCCTCCAAGTGACTTGGTGATTCAATAAATGCTTTGTTTGTTGAATCTTTAAATAAATTGGTGAGGGTGGAAGGTATTCTGTGAATAAGAGATGACTTTTAGTTGCTCATTTGTGGAATGGCTAAGGTTATTTAGTCATGCCCAGGGTTAGAAGTATTCAGCGAATCAGTGATTAAAGAGCCATTTTCATGTTCACTGAATTGATCAACCAGACTGGACTTAGCCAAGGTATTTAATGATTCTATGACAAATGAAAATTGGAACCCAAGGTAGACTTAAGGTTAGTTTTGTAGTCAAGTGCCGAGCCCAGGTAAAAAAGGAGGATCTAACGGTTGTGTTTTAAAGTAAGATTTCTTTTTGAATGCCTATCGTCGATAGGGAATTTTATCGCCACCTGTGACTGTTTTATCATTTTTTAAATTCAAATATCTCAAAATATAAGATTTTAATAGTTATGGAAAGCCCGAGTTGCAGGTAGGTAGATGGATCATGGCGGCTAGATTTTTGTAGGTATAAACATGAAATGGACATGCAAACATAGATATCTGATCAGCTAGGATATTTTCATGTGCATTTATGGCTGAATCGAATAGATTTAGGGTTGGATTATTATATGAAAATTTATGTAACCCTAATGAGATTTTTGCTCTTTCCTGCATGAAAGAGGAGATATATATAATTAATTTTTGGAACTTTTAGAGCTCAGAGTTCACATTTTGTAAAGAGAAAAATATCTTTTCTTAGAAGGCTATCTGAGACATTTTTCTGTCCTCTGGTTTTCTACATTCTGTAACCTCCCATTGATAATTCAGATATTGAAGGTGTTTTTGTGACATTCTTCATGTCCCTATGCCTTCTTGTGTGAGTTATTTCTTAATGAATTTAGTATATACATGCTTCTCAATGATATCTTAGGATTCTTGATCCCTCTTTCTTTCTGCAATTTGTGTATCATTATGGATGATTTGATGTGAGTGCTTTTGTGGGTATACTTCAACCCCTTAAATATCTTGTCTCATTCCTATACCTAGTTGCAAAGGTGAATGTTTGTTTGCAGGTCATAGATTGTTGTCTAATTCCAAGGGGTGTTATTATTTGTGAAGGAATCTCTCTTTCCCTGAATAACTCTTTTTATCTACAAACTCTTCTATGAAGTACTTATGCAAACCTATTCAGTGATTTGTGATCACCTAGGCCTAAGTCTATTCATTGATTTCATCTTTTATACTATAATTCATACACTATTTTCAGTGTATCACCTAGTAGGATAGTTTTCTTTTAGTCATTTCCCTTAAAAGCATTCCTTCTATCCCTTTTCCTCAAAAGATTTACTTTTCTATCAAGAAGCAAATTAAGGTGATTATCCAAGAGGAACCAGCCTAGAACTTGGAGGTCTCATCTTAGTTAGCATAGGTCCCACAACCTCGAGATGATTCCCATGTTATACTAGGTTATCAAGACTACAAAAGCTTGAGACAAAGGTGCAAACTTAGTGTGTAATAGGAAAATAATTCAAAATTAGCCTAGCTTTATCATGCCTTGTTCTATTTCCATGTTACCTTTTTGGGCCACTTAAAATCCTAATACACATGTGTTAATTAAAAGACCACTTTACATATGTTTGAGGTTAGCTTTTTCCATGTTCGACGGGATCCCCTTTTAGTATTTTCCTAAATCCTATAGTTTCCGCACCAAAATTTTTCCTAAGTCTTAAGCCTTTGTTTTGTGTGGTTGTCACTCATTCACAAGACTATAGGTTGTCAGAAGGTTCTGACATGCAATTACGTGACTTTACGACACCTATCCTGGCGGGTCCCATTGTCTTTCCCTGCTGGTAGTTAAAGAATCTTCAAGATCTAAAGTTGTCACCATTTCACTGACAGGAGATGTGCGGGCTTTAACATCACACCTTAACGATAGCCGTTGATGCATTCTATGAAGGATTTTTGGGTGGGCTTCCCTACCTGTGGATGCTGACATGTCATGATCTTATTGGTCATCTGGGTTTGGATGTGGCATGCTGTTAGTATGACTGTGCATGGTCGGGGGTCTGGGCCCATTGTCAGAAAAGTGTTGTTGGCAGTTTCTTATTGGTCGGTGAATTACTGAGTGGGATCCTGTCAGTGGGGCCTATAGTGAAGGCTTTTCAATCTACGGTTGGTGCATGATCTCAAGGAATATTCCTTCCCCATGGGATCATGGGCCATACATTGATTTCAAATCTTACTTGGATGTGTTAGTGGGACCTGACATCTGAAAAAGATGTTTGGTTCATGTAAGTTCTCATGGAAGTTGTCAGAGCCATGAGATCTTATGCCAACCATCGATTCTATTTTTCTCATACGGCTGACGAGGGTGGGTTCTCTAGTAGGTGGTGCTAACTTGTGATGTTTTGATTGGCTGAGCTGGAAAGGGATACGAACATGTCAGTGGGAATGAGAGATTCTAATGGAATGCTAAGAATGAAGATCTGACGGTTGGCATATCTTTGCATAGAATCTTTTGAGGCTATGCGATCTTACGCCAGCCATTCAATTAGAAGCTTATGAGGAGTGGGTCCAAAGTGTCCATTCATCACTAACGTGCCCAAATTTCATTGGTCAAGAATTTTATGAGGTGGCAGAGACTTTTTGAAGGGTTCACGACTACTGTATGATTAAATGTAAGCCACCCGATCTATCGGGAAAAGGAAAAGATCTACGGTTGCATTTTAAAATTTTTGATGTGACCATTGTAGTTTAAATTTGAATTTTCTGAGGGTTTCCAGCGATAGAAAGGACTAGTTTTTATGGTTTCTTTGGCCTGATTTCATTTGGTTGGTGGTGCCAGTGGATGCAGTGTCTTCCAGGGTGTTCCATGATCATTTGTAGGGTGTCTATACCATGATTTTGTGCTTGAGGCCTATTGTAGGTGGCTGAACAGGTTGAAAAATTTGGCATTTTTGTGGTTCTCAGTACTTTCTCAGGGAATTTGTCATGATTTAGGATCTTTCTAAGATCTCCTTTCTCCTGGTTGCCTAGGTTTCTTCCCCTGTAATAAATTTGTGACTGTTTCTAGTTGGTCTGGTGGGTGAAACCCTAACTCTAGTCATCTGTAGCTTGTTGCATCTTGTTTTGTGATTTCAAGATGACTAGGGGGTATAAATGGCTGAATTTTTTACTTTTTAAAGGGTTCCACAATTTTGGATGTCCATGATTCTGGTTCTATGAATTTTCTACCTTGTAAATATTGCCTTATTCTTTGCATATAGGGTGTTCCCTCTTTCCTTTCTGGTCTTGAGAATATAATACAAATTGTGATAGTTTGTCTTATGTATGAGATTCAATATGTTTCTATTGTTATCAGATTGTCTCCATCTTGGGTTTTAGACTTCTTGATTATGGCATCAAAGGTGTTGTGATCTTTCTATATGCATCTCCTATGTGTCTGCAATAGAGTTGTTTTCGCAGAAGCAACTAGGTCTAGGACTAGTTTCTAGGTGTGTATGAACTAGGGTATCAAGGGTATCTCATGTTTGTCTTTCAATGGATGCTGATCAATGTATTACTTGTTTATAGGTCTCTTTTGAGGGGAGGGTTAAAATCCTTTCAATGAGTGATAGCACATTTGGATACACAAGTGGTGTGATAATATATAGTTTGATTAATGGTGTATGGTTGATGTAAGGCATCATCATACTTGAATATATTGTCTTCTTGTTTCATAGCTCTCTATTGCAGTAAGGTATTTGACTCTGTTGCCCATTGGATAAGGCACTGGTCTATGAGAGACTAAGGTTATTTCAGGGGTCCATTCAACCCAACATCAATCTTTCAAATCAAATACCTTTCCCTTTTATGTTGGTAGTAGTAGTAGGAGGTCCTTTCTAGTCTTCAGACTCATTCTATGCAAATAGGGCTATTGCATAAGAATTGGCTTCATTGGGGTACAGGATACCTATAAGGGTTTGAAGAATATTCCACAATAATGTATCTGTAGGCCTATTGTTTATCATGAGGTGTCTTGAGTGTGCAGATAAGGCAATACCTGTCTGAGTGATGTGGAGCTCAAAGAAGAAGGAGGATTCCTTTCAATCCTAATCAATTGGACTATTTTCTTGTCAAACTTGAGTGCCTACCCTGAGAAACAAGCCCATCTATTGATTCAATTTTGGTCCTGCAAGGAAAAGCACCAATATATATCTGGAAAGATCTTCCACTACTTGGGATAGTCCTAGTTTAATACAAACCATCACATACATTAAACTTCAAAATATACTATAGTAAGTTACTTTTTTTATGTCTTCCATCACCGGTAGAGATCAAGGATAGTCTGAAATAGATGTTTTTTTTCCAATTTTTAAAGGAACAAATAATGGTCTAAAATTATGCATGTTGAATCTTTTTAAATCAGAGTTTACATACTTACTCTAGCATAGCCATAGTTTTATATTCATTGTATCTCTTTTATTTTCCATGCCAAGAATGTATTTAGCTACACCAAGATATTTCATTTCAAACTAAGAAACAAGTTAGGATTTCAATTCTATAATAATAACTTTCCCTTTACCAATGAATAACATATCATCAACATAATAACTTTCCCTTTACCACGGGCCAACACCCTCTTGCTTCTTTTTCTATCAAAAACATATCATCAACATATAATTCAATATATAGGAAATAACTTGTTATAAGTGTTGTTGTCATTGCAGCTAAAGATCAACCTATCAATGCCTAATACAACCACTAGACTTATAAAATCCACAAGAGTCTATTAGTCTCTTTTCATGAATCTATCGGGTACTATTAACTATTTTTCCAACATTCTCCCCATTAGTGTTACTTGTGGGTATTTGGACCTGTGACCAAGATCTGATACCACTTTATGAGTGCAATAAATTTTTCACTGAAAGGTCAACCTATCAATGCCTGATAAAACCAATAGAATTTTATAATCCATAAGACGCAGTTAGTCCCTTTTCATGAATCTTGAGGGGAGCACTAAGTATTTTGAAATAAACAACAACCATTATATCCATAATAAACATAGTAATTTGAAACCCAAAATCAAAACATACATATCAAATTTTTGAAGCCACACCGTAGGACTCTTCTTGAGGCCACACAAATATTTCTTCAATTTTCAAACCAATTCACTCCTACCTTTTACCATGTAGTGCTTTGTCTCTTTCACATAAATATAATTATCTAAATCACCATTAATAAAATAAGATTTCACATCCATTTTCTCAACCTCTAAATCATTAGAAGTAGTAATAGAAAGTAGAAATCTAATGGATGTCATTTTTTGAACATGAGAGAATATGTCACCATAATAAACACCCTAAACCTAAGAGTAACCTTTTTTAACCAACCTCGCTTTATAATTCTCAATGCTTCAATTTGAAATATTCATTACCCTAAGGATTACCATTTCGAACAACTAGATTTTCATCCTCACGCCAACCATACAAGACCCCATGTATCAATATTCTCAAATCTCTCATTTCATCATCCATAGAAATCTTCTAGGATTTTCCATGATTCATATCTAATTCACTTTGATGAAAAGGGTACAAGGATTCAAACACATAAACTTGAAAACTTGTCATCATTCTTCTTTGTTTTGTAACAACGCTCACCTGAAAGGTTCTCAATAGGAAACTACCCCTTATAATACTATACTTTCACAATACTAATTCAGAGTCACTATCACAACTTATAGGATTGTCAACATACATTGATCAAAAGGTCACACAAACACCTACTAAGACATTCAACTATCCTATGCTACTTCAATAAATTTGTTCTGAGATGGAAGTTTACTATTTTGTAATAGTACTCCAGATAGATTTAGCAACTATTATTTTTAATGACTTTTATCCCTGTCCAATAACTGAATTGGTAACATCTCCTTATATAGACCTCCATCTATAACTATGTCCTCTTTAGAGACAACCAAACCTCTCAATCCACTGACCCACACTAAACTTAAAATAATTTTTTCGTACCTTGCAAAATATGGATAGTCAATACCACAATCATGTATGATCGCAATGTAGAAATTTGAACAAAACTCCACCCTCTGAAAATACCTTGGAAAAAGGACTTCATCCAATTAGTTAACCATACATAGAACTAAAAATGGGATCAAACTAACCTTCACAAATATTCCCAATACAATAGACAATGTCTTATCAATGTTTTGATTTTAGAAAGGACATAACTATCTAATGAGACTTTTTCTGAGTAAACATCTTCATGTCGCAAATAATATCAATGTATTTCCTAAAACAACTCCAAATTAAATCTGGATAACAATAATCCTCCAATGTGACAACTAATTTATTCACAAAATAAGCTCAAGTGGGAGACTAAACTCCTTAGACAAAAGAAACCTCTTTGACCTAGACAACCTTTCTCATGGACATTCAGACAAAGATTTTAAACAAAAAATATGAAGACAAATAAAATCCCATCTCCATGTAATTTTAGGGTGCATTATCAATTTTTATTATCTCCCATAACTCCTTTCAACATTGGGAGGGTTCAACATTTCAACAACTAATTAAATTATTATAGTAAACTGTCAAAGACATGAAAACTTTACCATATAGTTTGCTAGGGAATCATCATATTATTTATGGACACAACATTTTTGATCTATGAAATGCTTCTAAGAGGGCCTTCAAAATAATAATAGAATCCAAAGGATGAGGATTTTCCAATGGCTCATTCGATAGTTATCAATGAATATTTTTCAAACCCTTAATTTGGAAGGTTTATTAAAAGTTTTCAAAGAATTGGATCAAAATTTCATTATAGATCATGAATGACCCTCAAATAAAATTCAAAATAAAGATAATTCATTATACTTTGATCTCTAATAAGTTACAAAGCATGATGAATCCATGCCAATTAAAAATAAGCTTTTGATCAATAAATTACATACATTGGGCAGTTCAACAAGCATTTTATTGATCCTTGTTCCTCCAAAATCAAACACACGGCCACCTTCAACCAAAAGAGGGTTATTAAACACAATTCAACTAGTTACAGTTGATTCAACCAGTTCTTAAGTTGATTGATCAACTAGACTCTCAATTAACAACATTTTTACAATTTTTTGACATCTTGACACTCTGAATATTCAATGAGCCCTATTACATCATAAATGTTCCAAATTGGCTTAAATGACTCAAAAAAACCATTCCTACCCTATTCCTACCTATTTGACCAGTTGTACCTACTAGGTCCTGATTGGTCTTACAATATCAATTTGGCTCATTGGCCTTACATATTACTTCAAGTGATTACAATTGACATCAAAGATGGTTTAATGAACCTTATAACATTATTGATTATAAAAACACTTTTGAATACCTCCTTAGACCTATAGGTTCTCCCACACCATACTCCAAATGGACAAAGAATTCAAGTCCCATTAAATGGCCTTATACTTCTTTCTAGTCTTCTAATTATTTTGTACAGAGTGTAGACATCTAAAATTGTCTATTCACATTAATATTAATTTTTATTAATATTTTTCCTTAACATTATGGTTAATTTTATTAATTGACTATAATTTTTATATTCCTTTATTTATTTAATTAAATTTACTTGAATTAAATAAATTCATTTTCCCTTTATATTTAAATTTTATTTAAATACTATAATATATTAATATTTATTTTAATATATAATCCCTCCATTTCCCTTTATAAAATAAATTTTATTTATTTTATTTCTCCACTAGCCTAAAGTTCTTCTAAACAATGATTAAATTAAAATTATTTTAATTTAATCCCTTTTCCCTTTTTTATATTCTTACATTTTTCTAATATTCCTCTAATCTTAATTAAAAGGTGGATTACCTCTAATCATGTGCATAATCACCTTTTCCAAGGTAGTCACTTCTCCATCTTTTTTCTCCACCAATCATTTTTAAAATCCTCTTTCCCTCTAAAAGTGAAGTTTGACTTTTGCATCTTTTTCCACTTCACCTTTATCAAACCCTACCTAACATCCTTTTGCCTCTTAATCCTAGCCACTCATTTCTTTTGCCTCTTCATCTTAGCTACTCATCTTTTGCCTCTTAATCTTGGCCACTCATTATTTTCCTTCTTAATCTCCACTGTCTAATTCTTTTTATTTTCTATAAAAGGAGGCCTCGCTCATCATCTTAAAAAATAAAAAATTAATTTCTTGTATTCTTATTCAAGGCTAGATTCTTCTCAATTCTTATACATCTTCTAGCAGTTTTAAGCATTCTAGTTCTAGTTCTTTATTTGCATTCTAATGTGGTTTCTAATCTAGATCTTGTTGCATCTTTAGCATAGTTTCTTATTTGTGTTGCATTCATCTTAGATCTTAATCTTGTTGCATTATCATTATCATAGTCTTGAATCAATCTTGCATCAATCTTAATCTTCATCATTTGTGAAGCTTGGGCCAAGTTCCTTATATTTTTTATGAATCCTTTCACCATCATCTAGCTAGCATCCCATAGTTTTGCATTGGTTTTGCATTTCATTTGTGTTGGAAGAGGATATCCACATAATCTCAAAGAGAAAATCAAACAAGGCTTTGGATGCCCTTGTTTTATCTCATTGAAGGTTGTAATCAAAGTCACTTATTTTGTTGCATTTGAAATGACTAACATCTAATGTGATTTTGTTCGGTATTTTGGTGTTTTTCATTTGCAACAAATAGGTCCATATTTTCATTGCATATATATTTGGACACCCAGTGGGACCCACATCCCTAATGGCATATCTACACTTTTGAAGATTTTTCTATGCTAATGCTTGTGTAGGTTGAGTTGAACACAAAACCATAGGGTTTTTTGAATATTTGATCATATCTTTCAAATGGTTTGGATTTTTTGTCTAATTTTTGTTTGCAAGTATGAGATCATCATAGTCTGTCTCAGTCCAAAAATTTAGAATTTTCTGATCAATTTTTTCGCATTATAAATTTTTTATGATTTTTAATGAAAATTAATTTATGGTGTCAAATCACCATATTTTTCAGAAAACTTTACATTTTTGGAAAGGTCTGAGAATTCTACATATGGCATGTTCTTTGTGTTTTTTATTTTGACACACTAATATGGCTCCAAAATTAAATTTTTGAAAACTGGTCTAATTTAATAAATCAAGTCTCTAGCTTGGGAACAAATAAAGAAAATTTTCCAAAATTTTTACATTTTTGTAATGATCTCTGATTTTTAGTAGTGGTCTCTTCTTTACATTTTTATTTTGTGCAAGAAATCATATCAAACAAATCAGATCTTGTTGACTATGTCAAAATCAAAAAATAAAAATGTGTGCTGAGCTTGCACTTTATTTGCACATAGTTTAATGCATGATTGAGATTTATTGTAAGTCTTTTATATTTTCTATCTTCTAACAATGGTTTCATAGATTGTTTGATCAAGATTAAAATATTTTGAATCTACTAATCAATGTGGTTTGTGACATTGTTTGAAGATCTTGAAAATATTTCAGACTACTAATTCATTGGCTTTGTAGGTTGCCTTGGAGATTCAAGAAAATATTGTGTCCACTTTAAGTTGATTTTTATAGGTACCTAGTTTAATTAGGAATGTTCTTTTCTTATGATTTAATTGGGTAGTAGTATAGTATGGTCTTTCCTCTTTAAGGGGAAAACAAGAATCTTGACCTACTTAATTTGGTCATTAGAAAGAAATCTTGGGTAAATGAACATGTTCTTGATGTGTTTGGGAGAAACTATAGAGTAGGAGAGTATGAAGTTTTCCTTATGAAAAATCACTAATATTGACCCCCATTAGCTATCCATATTACTTTTTTTTTATTAACCTTTAGAGGACCTTCCAACAAAGCAATGCTTTGGGAATGACCCAAGTGGGGGACAAGCGAACCCATCTACTCCACCCCACTATAATAAAAATATTTCTTCAATCTAAAGAGAGAGAATATGTGAATATTTCTACTTCTAATGCTTCTTCATGTGTAGGGCCTAGTTTCCTAAATCTTGCTAAGAAAGACTAAATTTGACTAGGTGCTTGTTTACAAGAGAAGTACATCCAACTTGTGTAGGTCCAAGAGGTCTAAATCCTGCTTGCAAGACTATGCATTTTGGGTGCTTGTAGGGCTATAGGCCTTAATTCCTCTTGCGAAACTACAGGTGATAGTCATGAATGGAGGACTTTAGTAGACACCTAAGGATTTAGAGGCCAACCATTTCAGTCATGCGACTTTCTTTTTGCAAGGATTGATCCAAGTGGACTTACCAAGATCACCCCAAGATACTCACCATATGTGTTCCCTTGGATGCTAAAGCTTCAATATGGAAATATGGAAAGACATTGATTGCGAGAATTGATCTCTTCCAATTGATCCATAACTTGTATAGTCCTAGGAAAGGCCATTCAACCACTTAGTTATGGGGCTAAGAGTATCAAGTTGTGGGAAAAGGTTGGAACACTTATTTTTTAACCTTAGCTAGTGTGTTCTTGATGTGTCTTTGATTGTGTTAAGACTCATGGAAATATTTTGGACATTCACATTACACTATTGCTTTCTTTTTTCTAATTCACTCCATATATCTCCTATCATCCAAATCAATCACATCATCTATTCTACTTATCTTCAAACATCCCTAATCTATCCTTCCACTTCATCCATTCTTAATCCAAGTCTTATCAACAACATCTTCTAATCTTCCACTTTTGGCTTAGGAAAACCATCATAATATTTGGCCTTTAATCATCATCCAAATCAAATCCAAATTTGATTCCCTTCCCTCACAAATCCAAAATAAAAATCAAATCAAATGAATCAAAATTCTTCAAGCCCTTCCCTCTAAATCAATCTAATCAATTATCCAATCATATCAAAATCCTTGAGGCCCTGCACTTTTAAATTAAAATCTAAAATTGCTCCTAGTACTAAGTTCATATTTAATCCATCATCAAATATTCCTCTACACCATCTTCCTCTAATCTAATCCAAAATATATAATTCAACCATCATGAACATGGATTGGTTTCACAAAATAGATGAGGACTTCAAAGTGCCAAATCTTAATCCTCAAACTATAACTCCAATCCAACCCACCTACCAAATAAATCCTCAAGTAATATCCAATCCCAATCCATATCACATTCCTTATCCTTCTTCTACCTTTGACAAGGGAAACCTACCTCATTATCCTTCATCCACACATAATTCCTTCCATCATCCCCATCATGCCTCTAACATCGCCAATCTTGCCCAAGAGATTCAAGAACTTAGAAATACCATTGTAAGCTTGTAAAATGAATGTCAAAAGAAAACCTTTAAATATATATGGGTAAGTGCACAAAGATGGGGGACCAAAAAGGGGGTATAAGATGCCACTTTTTTCCTAAAATCAGCAAACTTTAAACTTCAACAAGAAATTGAAGATAGTTAGACTCAAAATTTTAAGATACGACCAAAAAAAGAGTTGTAATATGCTGAATCTAGTTCCTAAACTACTAACTTATTTTGAAAATGGTGTAGATTAAGGCCCTCAAAAAGGGGGAGCACAAAAAGTGGTCCTATTTTTTATGAAAAACATAACATAGCGTCTCGTGTGCTCCCCCTAAAATGTTAACTTTTTTTTTGAATTTTTCTAATTTCTCTAGTGAGAAGTTAGCTAACACCATGTAGTTTATCCTAGAATTTTTTGGTAATTTTTTGATGAATGTATAATTTTATGTGAATTTACGAAGTGAAAACATCCTGAAAACATGAAATTTTTGTGTACTCCCCATAGAAATCATTTAAAACTAATGGAAAATCAAATTTATTTTTTTTAAAGTGTGTAGAATGGAATCTAGTTACTAAAAATATAATTTGTTGCAAAATTAGATGAACAAGCAAAAATCTATGCCCAAAATACACACGTGGTTTTTTACAAAAATGGACATACACACAAAAGAAATTAGAGATGAAAAATATAACATAATCAAAATTCAAAATAAATTATATGCTTAGATAGCTAACAGAGAGATCTACAATATCACGTCGTCCGATTTTTATGTTCTTGAGCCATGAGTAAACCGGATGAGGAGCACACACAAAAATATGTCATTTTTTTGTATGTCTACTGGAAAACACATCTCAAACCTATTTGAATCATCCAATCCTTTGGGTTGGATCTCCAATGAAAATCCAAGCTTTAGGATTGTTAAATTCCAATGCCTTAAAAAGCATGTGTGCCCTATAGGGCAAGCGCACTATTGAAATCTATGACTTCCAAAGGGCGTGCGTCCTATTTAAATCATAGATTTAAATAATGATGAGAAATAGTCAGAGAGAGAGAGAGAGAGAGAGAGTGCAAGTACTCTCTTTCTCTCCACCTTCCTATCCTCTATATTCTCCCTTCTTACACTCTTTCATCCCCTCCCTCTCTCTCTCTCACACACACACACATATGCTCTCTCTCTCTCTCTCTCTCTCTATATATATATATATATATATATATATATATATATATATTCAGGTAAAAGTGTGCAATAAGTTGTCACTCTTTTATAAAGGAAAAGGCTAACAAAATCATAGTTGTTCAACTTCAATAATATAAAAATGAAATTTATGTTTGGAATTTGAAGATGATTTAAACTAATTAAATGTGATAAAATGGATGAAGTTTATAATTAATATTTTTAATAATTTTTTTGAATAATAATCAATATGTTTTTTCAATTTTTAAAGATGATTTTTTAGTTGCTGAAAAATGCTAAAAATTAGGGGTCTAATTCACACCAAAATATTATATGTAAATGAAAACAATTTCCCCCAATTTCAAAATATGTCATAGATGACATATATAGCTAGTGCATGAAGAAATAAAAATTAGTTTGTGACCTATATTTTTCCTTTTATAACAATTTGAATACCAACTCACCGAAATTGACAATTTCCATCTCCCAACATATTCTTCATAATAAATCTATCCCAATCAAAAAAAGAAATATCTATTCTTGAAGATGACTCTCTCCTCTAGTGCACCATATGTTTTCAAATTTATTTAATATTATTTATAACTTTTTGTTTCTCCAAATAAACATCTCCTTGACTGTTAAAATACCTACTTGCAATATTTTTTAATAACAATAAACTATGTCTAATTAAAATACTATTAAATCTATATGAGGATATTCTTGAATGATCTCTACAAAACGGTATTTTTTTATGTTTTGAAAAATATTATTAAAAAAATTAGGAGTTATTGAAATGCTACTTTTATGAAATAATTTTATTTTAATGGTAATTGGACCCAAACTGGTATAAAACATGCATTTAATAGATATTTTCAATTGAAAAAGTTAAAGCACTTATCTAACATAGCTAGAATGAATCTAGCTAGACCATATGTTTCACCAAAATTAATTTTAAGGTAGAAATACTAAAATTCAGTTGTGCTGATAAGTTAGCCTAAAAGGTGACCTCTCTCTCTCTCTCTCTCTCTCTCTCTCTCTCTCTCTCTCTCTCTCTCTCTCTCTCTCTCTCTTTAGGTAAAAGTATGCAATCAGTTGTCACCATTTTATAAAGGAAAAGACCTACCAAATCATAGTTGTTGAACTTCAATAGTATAAAAATGACATTTATGTTTGGAATTTGAAGAAAAATTAAATTAATTAAATGTGATAAAATGGATGAAGTTTACGATTAATATTTTTTATAATTTTTTTAATAAGAATTAATATGTTTTTTCAATTTTCAAAGATGATTTTTCAGTTGCTAAAAAATGTTGAAAATTAGGGGTCTAGTTCCCACTAAAATATTATATTTAAATAAAAATTTTTTCCCTAATTTCAAAATATCTCATAAATGACATATATAGCTAGTGCATGAAGAAATACAAAGCAGTTTATGACCTATGTTTTCCCTTTTATAACAATTCAAATTCCAACTCACTGAAATTGAAAATTTTCATCTCGTAACATATTTTTCATAACAAATCTATCCCAATCAAAAAAAATAAAAATTTCTTGAAGAGGACTCTCTCCTGTAGTGCACCATATGTTTTCAAATTTATTTAATATGATTTACTCTTTTTTTCTTTCTCCGAATCAACATCTCCTTGACTTTTAAAATACCTACTTCCAATATTTTTTAATTACAATAAACTATGTCTAATTAAAATACTATTAAATCTATATGAGGATATTCTTGACACCGATCTCTACAAAAGGGTATTTTTTTATGTTTTTAAAAATATCATTAAAAATATTAAGAGTTATTGAAACACTACTTTTCTAAAATAATTTTATTTTTATGGTAATTGGACACAAACTGGTATATAACATGCATGTAATAGATATTTCCAATTGGAAAAGTTAAAGCACTTATCTAACATAGCTAAAATGAATCTAGCTAGACCATATGTTTGAACAAAATTAATTTTTAGGTAGAAATACTAAAATTCAGTTGTGCTGATAAGTTATCCTAAAACGTGACACCTCTCTCTCTCTCTCTCTCTCTCTCTCTCTCTCTCTCTCTCTCTCTATATATATATATATATATATATATATATATATATATATATATATATATATATATATATATATATATATATATATATATATATATATATATATATATTCAGGTAAAAGTGTGCAATAAGTTGTCACCCTTTTATAAAGGAAAAGGCTAACAAAATCATAGTTGTTCAACTTCAATAATATAAAAATGACATTTATGTTTGGAATTTGAAGATGATTTAAACTAATTAAATGTGATAAAATGGATGAAGTTTATAATTAATATTTTTAATAATTTTTTTGAATAATAATCAATATATTTTTTCAATTTTTAAAGATGATTTTTTAGTTGCTGAAAAATGCTGAAAATTAGGGGTCTAGCTCACACCAAAATATTATATGTAAATAAATAAAATTTCCCCCAATTTCAAAATATGTCATAAATGACATATATAGCTAGTGCATGAAGAAATAAAAATTGGTTTGTGACCTATATTTTTCCTTTTATAACAATTCGAATTCCAACTCACTGAAATTGACAATTTTCATCTCCCAACATATTCTTCATAATAAATCTATCCCAATCAAAAAAATAAATATCTATTCTTGAAGATGACTCTCTCCTCTAGTGCACCATATGTTTTCAAATTTATTTAATATGATTTACAATTTTTTTCTTTCTCGAAATAAACATCTCCTTGAATGTTAAAATACCTACTTGCAATATTTTTTAATAACAATAAACTATGTCTAATTAAAATACTATTAAATCTATATGAGGATATTCTTGACTGATCTCTACAAAAGGGTATTTTTTTTATGTTTTCAAAAATATCATTAAAAAAATTAGGAGTTATTGAAATGCTACTTTTATGAAATAATTTTATTTTTATGGTAATTGGACCCAAACTGGTATAAAACATGCATTTAATATATATTTTCAATTGGAAAAGTTAAAGAACTTATCTAACATAGGTAGAATGAATCTAGCTAGACCATATGTTTCACCAAAATTAATTTTAAGGTAGAAATACTAAAATTCAGTTGTGCTGATAAATTAGCCTAAAAGGTGACACCTGATTCTCTCTCTCTCTCAAAATCCATAATCCTCATCTACCATCAAAGCCCAATCCTCCACATAAGCCTCAACTTTCACACAATTATAATCCTCCAAAGCTTCATAATCACCCGAAGGTAGACAATACACTCCCCTTGACGAACGTTTTGATGTCATATTCCACCTACTTGTTTACCAAAACATGATGTTTTTTCTAAACACTATGCCCTTTTTTTTAAATTCAACCCAAACCTAATTTGTATAAGGAAAATGAATACTATGATTATCATCATTGCAAGGTTCATGATATCTTTCAGCTTACTTTTCATCCAACTTGGCCAATCATAACATATCTTTCTAGAGAACATTATGCAAAGAGCACCAATCTTGAATTCCTCCAAAAACAAAAAAATTCAAAAAAATAAAAATTCAAAAAATAAAAAAATCATCCAATGGTGAAAACTTGGTAAATAGGTGCCTTGGGTAAGTGTTATACACTAAGTTTGCACCCTTGTTTCAAGCTCTCATAGTCTTGATAACCTAGTATAACATGGGAATCATCTCTAGGTTGTGGGACCTATGCTAACTAAGATGAAACCTCTAGGTTCTAGGCTGGTTCCTCTTGGATATTCACCTTAATTTTCTTTTAGACATGAAAAGTAAAACTTGAGGGGAAAAGGGATACAAGGAATGCTTATAAAGGAAATGACTAGAAAGCAAACTACCTACTAGGTGATGCACCAAAATTAGGTTTTGGATCTCAGTACAGAGGGATGGAATCAATGAAATACTTAGGTCTAGTAGGTCACAAATTACTAAATAGGCTTGCACAAGTGTTTCATAGGAGGGCCTGAACATAAGACACAACTTATGACCTGCAAACAGACATTCACTTCTGCAACTCGGTGTAGGATTGAGACAAGATTGTTAAGGGGCTGAAGTATACCCATAAAAGCATCTAAATCAGATCAAACACAGTAACACACACAATTGCAAAGAGTAAGAGGGATCAGGAACCCTAAAAATATCACTGAAAACATCATATACTTTAATCCAATAAGAGATAATCCAAACAAGGAAGCATAGGGACATGGAGAATTGTCACAAAATACCTCTGTAATATTTTAATTATAAATGGGAGAAATACAACTATATAAGCTAGAGGGTAGAGATGATACCATAGATGACCCTTAAGAAAAGATGAATTTCTTCTACAATTGTCCGACTCTGAGCCTGAAAGCTCCAAAAATACAATATATACATACTCAACTACACGCAGGCAAGAGTTAGAAAACCTAACTAGGGTTACAAGATTTTCACATTAGAATAACAAACCCTACATCTATTAAGTCTGATCATGAATGTCACTCTACAAATATGACCGATTAGACCTCAAGTTTGCGTGCCCATCCTTGTACTACATCAACCTACAGACAAGCGACCTGGATTCATCTACTTTCCTGCACAAAGTCTTGCCATGAATGCTCAAGCTGGTACTTTTTTGAGACAAGAATTGACCCATGATGGCCACCCAGACTGCCTTATCATCTTCTTTCAACTGCAAATGTCTTGGAGACATAAATTTTCTGAGCTACCTCACTGCTTGTGACCTGCAAATCAAATACTGGCGAAAACCCTCTTAGACACATTTGAATTTGAAAACTTAATGGCTAGTCGGTCATTTTAAAATGTGACCATCGATATCCTTTGTCTCTCAAAAAATGAATGGTTCAAATTAACTTTGAAACGGTTGCAAAACCCTTTGAAAAGTTCGAGTCCATATCAACAATATGAGGATCAATGAAATTTTAGCATGTCAGCATGTTTGGACCCACCTTGAGTTTTCCTCCTTTAAGTCATTCATCGACTACATGACTGAAGAATTCTAAGTCGCAAGATCCTTTGGCTTACCCTGGTTTGGTTAAGTGATTCAACGAACAAGGCTTTTCACTGAATCGGTGGGTCTTTCTAATAACCCTGGTTACATTAAGTGAACATGAGAAAACCTTCGGTCACTGAATCGCATAATGCTTCCTTAACCAGTTATGAGAATCTGGCCTACATTTGGAGAACTGGCGACCAAAGACAATCGCTAGGTCACTGAGAAATTTAGGGCTTCACTAATTAATTCTAAGATTCTATGAATGCACACATTCACACATTCGCCAGATCAATTGGAGCACTGCTATTTTATCACACGAATACGCAACCAAAAGGAACTTATCAGAGTAGCCAAAACTTTGTTAACCCTGGGCCCATCTCCACATGTCAATCTTCTATTTGTTCTCGACCGCCCCATCAGCAGACACCCCGGCAAGCCTTCTGACGACGGACCCACTAAAGATAAGATTCTACTCCAATGATGGGTGCATGATCTCATGGCCACTGAATATTCCTTGTGCCTTTGCGCTAGCCGTAGATCTATATTAGACTAGGACCCCTCTGACAAATGGACCCACCTATAACCTTGTCAGCACTCGACAACCAATTACATTTGAGCAAGTCAGCACACCTGGCAGACTCGGACCCACGACCTATAGAAAGAGCATCAGACGGTTGTCGCTAAATAGTTGACTTAAATAGCGTGCATCTTATCCCAGCGGCATAGCGACAACCACAAGATATTATTGTACTTTAGCTTCCTGAAAATATCATGACCCACTGACATATGCCTAATCACCATTATGTGGACCAATCAAAAGCTGCCATTTGTATACACGTAGCAGTGGACCTACCTGAATGAAGAGTTATGTCACCAACAGAAATCAACAGCTATCTTAAGTTTGCAAACCTCAAACACTTTTCATGAGAAAACATGCCAGCCATTAGATCAAAAGAGGATTGAAAACTAGGCCCACTGACAAATTACAAGTCATCTCCTTTTGACCAATGAAATACCTCCACATAGGAAATTGTGGAAATGGACCCACAAAGGCATGAAGCACTGAGGAAAAGGAAAGATCGATGGTTGTTGTAAGATCACGAGCCTCTAACACATGCTATGAGATCTTACAACAATCATTGATCTCATCAACTGGGACCCCACTCAAAATTTAGCTCAGGAAGCCTTAGAAAATGCGTGACCAAAGAGAAGTATTGCTCAATCACTGAATAGAATTCCTAACCTTGGTTAAGTCTTTAGAATGTGTGAACAAGGAATTCATATAATCGCTGAGTGTTTAGTCCAACCTAGGGTTTCAATTAGCAAATGCCTGATTGAAAGGCAATCTACGGAGTCGCTGAATGTTTAGAAGCACTACCATTTTATCTTGCGACTAAGAAAAACACTGCAGTCGCCAGTTCATCGAGAGGAAAAGGTAACTACTAGAAAACTTAGAGAACTAGTGACTGATGAAAGGAAAACCACTCACAGAGTCACGAGATGTTAAGAACTTAACCACCTGGACTAAGAGATTATGCTAACCACTACAGTCGTGTAGTCGGGGAATGAAAGGTCCAACCCACCGAAGATTAGGAGAACTTGTGACTGAAAGGAAAGAATTACGCACATGGGTTTTTGGGGACTTAAGTGGCTGAGATAAAGTAACATGAAAATAGAACATGGTCTAGGGTCTCTTAGGGTTTTTTAACACCAATGGCTAGTTTATGAATTTTTTGACTTGCAGACCAGAGAGTTAAAAGATTGTAGAGGCCAAGAAACAAGAGATAAATTCATGAAAATTTTAGGGATGCCTAGCAAGGTGAAAACAAAGACTTGGGGATAGGTTTTAGCCAAATTTTCATGTACATGGAAATTAGGGTAACATTTTGGTGATTTCTGCTAGATGTCAGCCTGCTAGACATGGATCAGTGGTCTTGACATATTCATTGGGTATGGGGTTATCAAAACTCAAAAATTCTTAGATGGAGATAGAACTGGAATTGGAGAGACAAACTTGTGCACAAGAACTTCTTGAAAAGTAGGAAACTAACCTAGAAAATAGGGAAAGAAAGCAGGGAAACTTATTTACAAAAATTTACAAAGAGGGGTTACCCTCAAAACAAGGCTCCAAGTGGAATCCATTCACTGAGATAGGTAGGGAAACTCCTTCAAGATCTGATAGCTAGAAAGCATTAGATCCCTTGCACTCTATTATAACAAATGGTCCACCCCAAAATGAGTCAAATTTTGTATGCTTGCTAGGTCTGGATCTAAATTCATCCCATTTGAGAACTACATCTCCAACCTTGAAATTTCTGACCCTGGTTCTTTTGTCAAAACTCTTCTTTGTTTGAATTTGATGAAACTCCATATCCTGCATTGATTTGTCTCTGATTTCTTCCAATTCCATCAATTGAGCATATCTGATCTGCAAAGGATCCCCTTCTTCAAATAGGGCATACTAAGTGGCCAAGTCCAGAGCTAGTAATTTAGTTGAAATAGAAAACTTGGCCTCTCTGCCATACACTAGCATGTAGGGAGAATTACCAATGATTTTCTTTGGAGTAATTATGTCTAACCACACTACAGACCTGAGTTTGGTATGTCAATCCCTCTAATTATCTTGAAGAGTCTTCTTGATTATCCTAATCAAATTCTTGTTTGTTGATTCAGCTAAGCCATTGCCTTGGGGGTAGTAATTTGAACTAGTATTCAGGTAAATGTCATTCTTGACTGCCCACTCTGAGAATTTGAGGCCTGTGAATGCCAATGCATTATCTAAAATTATGGAATCAGGAGTGCCAAACCTATAAACTATATCATCAAAGCTTAGGAAAACACTCTCATTTGATTCTTTTAAAGAAATTGATTTTGTCCATCCAGTGAAATAATTTGTTGCGGTAATTATCCATCTGTGGCCTACACTAGATGGAGGATTGATCATGCCAATGAAGTCTATACCCCACTTCATGAAGGGTTTCTCTATTATGACTGGCTATAGGGGAAAGGCTACAAGCCTTTCTTTTCCTGCAAACATGGCACACTTGATACATTTTCTCACATAATCATGGCTATCCTTGAAGATAGATGGCCAATAGTACCCGACCCTCATGATTTTAAAAGCAGTAGTCCTAGGAGAAAAGTGACCTCCAGAAGGACCATCATGAAACTCAAATAGGACATCATCTATTTTTTCTGAATCTATGCATCTTAAAAGGACACCATTGTGATCTTTCTTGAAAAGAACTTCATCTATCAGCGCAAAAGGAACAGATTGTAACCTATTATACCTTCTTTTTTCTGAATCCAAACCTATAGGACATTGTCCTGTCTTCAAATAATTGATCATATTAGGCAACCAACTTCTTGCCTTGTCCTATTCTTCTATAGAATGCACAACCAAAGATGCATCTATTTGCTCCAATTTCTTTGAACTTTCATCCCCTGCCAAATGCTCACAAAGACTTCTTCCTCTAACCAACTTGGTGGTTTGAATGTCAATGTCATATTCCATCACCTTGGTGATCCAACCAGCTCTTTTCTCATTTAGGTCTTTGGAAAGAAAAAAAATTTTGACACTTGGATGAGTAACTTTTAAATGTACCTTGCTATGGGTCAATAGATATCTGAACTTTTTAAGGCTCTTTACCACAACAAGTACATGTTTCTCTACAAAAGAGTATCTCTTTTCATACTCCTCTAAACCTTTCCTAAAGAAAATAATGGGTTGCTCCAATCCATCTGGATTTTCTTGGGTCAACATTGTAGATATAGCATCATGACCTCCATAAGCATAAAGCATAAAATCCTTACTAAAATTTGGGTTTAGGAGGGCAGGGGCTGTTAAGGCCTCTTTGATAGCCTGGAAATTAGCTTTTCCTTCTTTAGTCCAACTGAAAACTGAACTCTTCTTTAACATGGATGTCAAAGGCTTTAGTAAATCTGCAATGTTAGGCAAGAACCTCCTAACAAAATTAATCTTTCCTATGAAAGATTGGAGAATTTTCTTGTTATGTGGTAGGGGTAGCTCTAGGATAGCTCCAATTCTCTCAGGATCCACTGTAATTCCTTCTTTGGATACTAAATATCCTAATAGTTTTCCCTCATGAACTACAAACACACATTTCTTGGGATTAAGAGATATCCCAAACTCTCTACACCTTTCAAAAATCTACCTCAAATGTTTGATGTGATCTACTGCATGTTTAGAATAGATAGCTATGTCATCTAAGTAGACCAACACAAACTTGTACATAAGGCTTTTAAAGGCCATATCCACTACCTTTTGAAATGTAGCACCTGCATTTGACAAACCAAAGGGCATGTTTTGATAAGCCATGGTTCCCCACTTGGTTGTAAATGCAGTCTTGTATTGATCCTCTTCATTCACCAAGATTTGATTGTATCCTAAATAGCCATCCAGTAATAAAAATCTCTCAGATCCAGAGACACATTGTAAGATTTGTTCCATAGAAGGTAGTGGATGGCGGTCCTTTAACAAGGCCTTGTTAAGATCCCTGAAGTCAACACATAACCTCGGCTCCCCATTCTTCTTCCTGACTGGAACAAGGTTGAAAACCCAACTAGTATGCTTGATGGGGTAGATGATACCACTTTCTATTAGTTTGAGTACTTCTTTATGCATAAGTGGCTCAAGCTTGGGATTAACAGGCCTTTTTTTTTGCCTCACTGGTTTGGCATTTGATTCTAACTCAACAGTGTGCTGAGAAAGGATAGGATCAAAACCTTTGAGGTCCTCATATTGCCACAAAAAAGCATCACTGAATTCCTTGAATAATTAGGTATAAGATTGCTTTTCCAATTCAATGTTTACCTTTCCAAATTGTAAGCTCTTACTTGGTTCCAACTCTAGTTCAACACAATGTTCTTGTGGGACTACAAGGCCAGCTTTATTTTTCTTGACTTCATCATCCTTGTTGAAGATAGTCTCTAAGGTAACAAGACCTCTAGGAATCTTATTGGACTTTAGTTGTATCACTTGATCACCATAATTTTGTGATAGCCTATTTTGATTATGTTCTGAAAAGACATCTTCTTCAAACAAGAACTGCAGAATTTGTTCATCATTGTCAAACACCTACCAATTAACATCATTATCAGGAATAGATGGTCTAACAATCACTTTGATATGCTATTGATCCCTTTCTTTTGAAATGCTATTTGGAATATCATGGGTATATGCAAGATCATGAGGGGCCAAACTATGCCCTTAAGTGGCAATGAAAAATCAGCAAATGAGGGTTAGTCAACTTGACGTGAAAATTTCAACTAGCTATGAACCTAATATCAAAAAGTTGTAACAATAGAATCTATAGAAAATTGAATGTAGTTTCTAAACTACTAGTCCTTTTTTGAGAAAAAGTTAGTATGATTGGTGAAAAGTATAGATTTCAATGCAGCAGTACACAAATTTTAGGAAAAAAATAAGAAGTAGGTGTATGTCTGACCACCTTAATCATAATCAAATGATAATATTTTATTATAAGACTTTATATATAAGTAGTAGACTCATGCTTAGATGTGATGCATATTTTTTTGTAATTTTATTCCAAAAAAATAATTAATTATGAATTTTTTGCTACAACATTTTCAGAATAAAAAAACTCTCTTGTCTAACCACCTTAACTCATTCAAAACTTTACAAAATTCAATTTTTATTTATTTTTTCTTATAGTAGGCGAAGCATAGAATGTGACATCTGAAAGTTATAGTTTTTTTTTCAATCAATATATAAATTAGCACTTTAGAGGTAGCTCAATTATAAATTAACTAATAATTACTTACCAAATTCAAAATTTGACAGCAATTATATTGATAGGAAAGCTGATAATCTCCTTAAGATACCCTTTTTGTTTTATCAAATTCGGGTGAAAAAAAAGTCATCAGCTACATTCTCAAAGTTTTGAACTGACATCGCCACTTGTTGGCCCCTCGTGATCTTGCACATACCCCAATACTGAGATCCAACAACAGCTAACCTATCTGCATTTTGGTTTAGTTTTCTTAGGGATAGAACAATATTGAAAGCACAAAAATCTTCAATTGAATCCCAAACTCTATGTTTGTATCCTTTCATGGTATCATTTTTGGTTGCACTTATCCTTCTTACTTAGCTGACAACTAACTCACTATCACCATAAACTTTTAAGGCCTTAAGCCCTCTTTTTCTAGCCCACTCTAGTCCATTGACTAGACTTTCATACTCCCCAGTATTGCTAGTGCAGGAGAAACTGAATCTAAAGGCAATATAATACCTTTCTCCTTTTGGGGACACTAACATAACACCACCACCAGAACCATGCCTACTTCTAGCTCCATCAAAAAATAGTTCCCAAACCTGATTGTTCTGATCCTCTGAATCAATGTCCTCTTTGAGAAGGCTTGGTTCTATGGCTCCACTTTCTTGTATCAAATAACTTCCCAAACCAAAATCCCAAGCAATATTTTTGTGGGCCTTTGAAGCTCTTTCATATAGAAAAATATCAGGGATACTTTCTATCTTTGTGTCTACTTCACTAGTGGTTTGGAAGTCACTGTTATCAAATATAAGGCAGTTTACATTGATGGTATTGGACACATATGGCTCTATATGGTGTGCTGCCAATGGTTCTGACTTAATGGTGACCTTGGTCCCATACCTTGTATGAATTAACATGTGAGACCAATCAGAAGATAGGTAGCCTCCTATCTTGTTTGTAAACTCCCTTGAAAGACATATAGCAAATAATGCAGGGAGATCTATGATATATATATCGAGGATGGAAAAATTAGGACTAGCATGAAGGATTAGATTGGTATCCTTGGCCACACCTATAGTATTGACTAAGGATTCATCAAGTTGTGTAACCTTCTTTTGGAAGGGTTCATACTTTAGTCCTAATTGGTCAGCTACTTTCTTGGGCATTATAGTCCTAGTAGCCCCACTATCTACCATACAATTATGCACTAAAGATTTTCCAATAATTACAGATACATAAAAGGGAGGTGGTTTTGAGTTCCTACCTTGTGTGGCATTGCCTTTGGAGTTTCTACTTGGAGCCTCCCTTTCTTGATCAGTGTTAACCAACATAGGCTTTGTAGCTTCTTTTGCAGGTTGAGGAGTTGCTACCTCTGTCATGGCCTTCTTCAAAATTTCAAGTTGTCCTGGAAGAGCCAGAGAGTCCCACATGGACATGGTGACATTCACCTTCTTCATGTTGTCTATAGTATTAAATGGTGTCACAGTGTGTACTCTCTATTATGTTTTCACCATGATGGGCTCCACCTATTTGGAATATTGGCCTTCTTTGCTTGTAATGACAGGAGCCCCCTTAGGTTTGATGGGAGTAGCTCATTGTAGTGGCTCTGCAGATGTAGTGGCTTTGGCATTAGAATCTACCCTCTCCATGTCTTGAGCTCTTCTCTTTGCTCTTGTATAGGCAACAAAAGTAGCTTCATCATTGACTCCATTGAATTCTGGTTGCACCCAATTGAAAAGAGCAATCTCATTCTCTTGTGATTCTTGTTGAGGAACTAGCCCACTGGATGGAACCTCTGATTGAGTTTGGGAGGCATTTTGAACCATTAGATCTTGGTTCATCCATCCATTTGAACATGTAACCTGATTGTGAGGCTGATTACAAGGAAAGCACCATTCATTATCCATAGCCATATTATTTTGAATAGGAACCATATACCTCACTAGATTTACAAAATTCGGAGGTGTGGGGTTATATGGTTGGAATGGTCTTTGATTGAAGCTTTGTCTTTGTCATTGATAACCTCCTTGGTATGGTGGCCTATTTTGTTGATAAGGAGTTGTCCTTGATTTTGATATTGCTGATTAGGACCTTGGCCTTGTGATTGAAATGGTGGTTTGATTCCTTGACCTTGTTTCTTCAAATTTGTGACCTCTTTAGTCAAGGTCTACAACAAATTTGTCATTTCTTTCTTACTTCTTTTTTGACTGTTCTTTATCTCTTGTTACTCCTGAGAGAAACTAGTTGTTAGCTCTTGACCACCGGTACTAGCCTGAGGTGCTAATATGGTGGGAATAGGGGTAAATGGGGGTACTTGTGCAGGTGAAATGGGTTGAAGGCTAGGAAAAATGGGCATTGGAGGCCTTCTAGCAATCATGCCTACTTGAATCAAACAATTTTCAGCTCTGACAGCTATGTCAAAAGCTTGGGTAAAGAAGTACCACCCATAGACTAGATCATGACAAAAATTTGACCATTTAGACTTTGCAAGTAGTATAGGAAAGCATGGTCAGCTGATTGTCTCACAGAGACTAGAATTCTATTCCATGTTTTGAGGAATCTACTATTGTAGTATGTCATTTTCTCTTAAGGGTCTCTCTTAATAGTTGTTAACTACTCAACCAGAGACAAGTTATCTGATTTATCCTCAAAATGTTTACTTAATGCATCCCCTAACTCATCCCATGAAGTAATAGAACCAACAGTTAAAGTTCTAAACCATTCTAAAGCCTTACCTTTTAGAGAGGCTACTAATAATTTCATGGCCACATCCTCTTGAGTTATGTTGTGTATGCTGCAGATGGTGGTCACATCTCTTCTCTGCTCAAAAGTAGTTGTCTATCCTTCACCTGTGAAATCAGGTATAATCTTAAGTGCCACCAAGGGAACATCATTATGTTGAGAAAAGGCTAGTGGGCTACCCTAATTGAAAGGTGCAAATGCAAATGTTCTTTCCATTGTAGGAGTTGGAATCTAAAGATTAACAACTATGTGAGCTATATTCCTACTAGATTTGAATCCTCTTCTAGATCTCTGGTTAGAGATCTGCCTCTTCTTCTGGAATGAAAGGGAAAAGATCTCCTTTCTAAAGTATCAGGAGGTGTAGAATTAACTCTCCTTGTAGGGGATGTTCTTTGAGTTGACCTTCCTTTATGACTTATTCTTGAGGGCAACTCTGAACATTTGGTGGGCTTTGAGCTCCTAGTCCTCAATCTTTCTCAAAAACCTTAAACAAGGTTGGCCTCGATCTTTGAAATCAGTGGAGTCACCAGATATACCTAATGAAACAACCTTTAAAGGTCTGTATTATGCAATCTACAAATTAGAGATACCATAATCTTCAAAGACTGAACTTCTTGTGTAGTCCCACCGGTCATGCCAGAATTATTATACACTGGCACCAAGGTGGGGAATCCTTGAGCTTAAGCCTATACTGATAGTCCTTGTGTATTGAACTTCTCTAATCCTTTTGTAGATGAACCAACAGGAGCACCTTTGAACTTCAATCTGATCTTTGTAGTCCCACCGGGTGTGCCAGAATTCTTATACACAAAGTTTGCACCTTTGTCTCAAGCTCTCGCAGTCTTGATATCCTAGAACCTAGAGGTCTCATCTTAGTTAGCATAGGTCCCACAACCTGGAGATGATTCCCATGTTATATTAGGTTATCAAGACTATGAGAGCTTGAGACAAAGGCACAAACTTAGTGTATAATAGTAAGTACATTGATGAAAACTTGGCAAACAAGCCTCATGTGTTATCCCTCCCTCTAGTTTCTCTTCATACTTGGGGGAAATTCCTTCTCGCTATCCATCCATAATATCTTCCATATCATCTACTTTTCATACATATCATATCTTATCCATTCTCCTATCCTTCTCCCCTTGCACTATATGCTTAGGGGAAAGCTCCCATCCACTCTATGCTACATTAAATTTATTCTACATTCGCTATCCATCATCCATTGTCCTATCTAAGTTCCTTATCATTTCCTTTCACATCTTTGATCTTGACTATCATATGCATCCCCTCTATCCATATGTACCTTCCATAACCCTTACTCCTTATCCATCCATTTTTACATATTTGATCTTGACATCCCTATCCTCCATCTTGTACTCATTGTCACATTCATTCCCTTAATCCATCATTCATGATCCTAAGTCTTTGATCTTGATTATCCTATACATTTCCTCCATCCATTATCTATTATCCAATTCCATATATATCCTTCATACCCTCCATCTCATATCCCTTACCCATCCACCTTCCACTTTCATACCTTTCTCCTTCATTAAAAAACTAGAGGTACTAAAATACAAAGAAAATATTCTTGCATGCTTTGGACAATTCACTAGGCTTCATCTCCTTCATGTATCCCTTACACACAATCTTTCCATTTCATACATCCTTTATCCACCATCTCTCCATCCTTCATCCTCCATACAACATCAATTTCCTCCCCTCATATCTCCATCTCCTATAACCATACTTTCATCCTATACATTACTATCCTCCATCTTTCCATCCTTCATTATCATCCTTCTAGTGTGGGGCATTCAACTCCTTTTTTTCATAGTTCTTGGATATCCATCCCTATACCTTCCATCCTATAGTCTTTCATATCCAACCCTTAACTATCCATTCATTCCATCTATCTCCAATCCAATCCCTCCTCAAATCCATTCATTTTATAACCAAACATCTCTCCATCCTCTATCATTCCTTGGTTATCCCTTGTCATTGGTCCCAATCCACATATTCCTTTTCCCATCCCATCCTATCCAATACCTTCATCATCCTTTCTTCTTATTCAAACCATCTTGTTTATCAAATATATTTATCTTCTAATCCAATCTATTTATTCCCCTTCCATACTTTTCAATCTCATCTTATCCAATCATCTTCTCTTGCAATCAAATTCTATCCAATCTACTCATCCAAAATAAATTAAAAATAAAATAAAATAAATTCATATAATAAAAAAGATCCCAATCATTCCAATCAAGTGCAGTTAATACTAATCCATACAATCCAATCTTCAAGTCTAGCATCTTAATCTTTAATCAAGCCATCATCTTAAGCCAAATCAGGTGCTAATCAATTGATCAATTTAAATCCAATCATCATCAAGGGATGTATCCTTCCCAATCCTTGAGGCCATGCCCTTGAAATCACTCACTCACTCACTCACTCATTCAATCAATCAATCAATTGGTTTTCAGCTTGACTAGGGGAAATATTTTGGTTTACTTTTGCTTTGTTGTGAATGCTTTCTTGTTGCTTGTATGCATTATTATTTTTTGCATCTATCATGGTATTTGCATCCTATAGTCACAGGGAAATCATGGTCTTCAATATCATGATGTCATAAGACATATGGTTGTATTTGACCTTTTTATCATGTACTTGGAACATGATCATCTTGGTTCCTCATACCTTGGTGTATAACGTCAAGAAAAATATCAAATAGGATATGCTCTCACATGTTGACACTGATAAATTTCATTTAGGTTCATTTTGCATTGGAGGCCATCTTTTATTTACTTCCGCAATCCTCACCCTTCCTTTTGGAGAAAATTGTCAAAATTAATCTTTTGTTTAATTTTCTCGAGGGTTACCATCCTCATCCTATTCCATTTGTCTCTTAGGCTCAATGCCTGGGTGATCTTGTTTTTTCTACTTGGATGCGATGTCGATTTCAACACCATGTCAAAGAGGGGAAAAATGTAGACACCTAAAAGAGCCCATTCACACTAATGTTAATTTTTATTAACATTTTCCCTTAACATTATGGTTAATTTTATTAATTGACTATAATTGTTATATTCCTCTATTTATTTAATTAAATTTACTTTAATTAAAAAATCATCTTCCCTTTGTATTTAAATTTTATTTTAATATATTATCCCTCCATTTCCCTTTATAAAATAATTTTATTTATTTTATTTCTCCACTAGGCTAAAGTTCTAAACCATAATTAAATTAAAATTATTTTAATTTAATCCCTTTTCCCTTTATTGTATTCTTACCTTTTTCTAATATTCCTCTAATCTTAATTAAAAGATAGATTACCTCTAATCATGTGCACAATCACCTTTTCCAAGGTAGCCACCTCTTCATCTTTCTTCTCCACCAATCATTTTTAATTTCTTCTTTCCCTCTAAAAGTGAAGTTTGACTTTTGCATCTTTTGCCACTTCACCTTTTTCAAACCCTACCTAACATCCTTTTGTGTCTTAATCTTAGCCACTCATTTCTTTTGCCTCTTCATCTTAGATACTCATCTTTTGCCTCTCAATCTTGGCCACTCATTATTTTGGATCTTAATTTCCATTGTCTAATTCTTTTTATTTTCTATAAAAGGAAGCCTTACTCCTCATTTTAAAAACTAAAAAATTAATTTCTTGTAATTTGCTTCAAGGCTAGATTCTTCTCAATGCTTCTCAATTCTTATGCATCTTGTAGCATTCTTAAGCATTCTAGTTCTAGTTGTTTATTTTCATTATAATGTGGTTTCTAAGCTAGATCTTGTGGCATCTTTAGCATAGTTTCTTAATCTTTTTGCATTCATCTTAGACCTTAATCTTGTTGCATTATCATTATCATAGTCTTGAATCAATGTTGCAACAATCTTCATCTTCACCATTGTTGAAGCTTGGGGAAAGTTCCTTATATTTGTTCTCAATCCCTTCACCATCATCTAGTGTGCATCCCATATTTTTGTATTAGTTTTGCATTGAATTTGTGTTAGGAGAGCATATCCACATAATCTCAAAGAGAAAATCAAACAAGGCTTTGGGTGCCCTTGTTTTAGCTCGTTGGAGGTTGTAATGAAAGTCACTTATTTGTTGCATTTGAAATGACTAACATCTAATGTGATTTTGTTTGGTATTTTGGTGTTTTCATTTGTAGAAAATAGGTCCATATTTTTATTGCATACACATAGTGCTTGTTCACTTGAAGAAAATTTAGGTTCTTTCCACCATTATCTTCTCCCTTTGTCTTCTTTTTTCTAAGGGGTTATTCACCTCTTGTTCCAAGAACCCAAGTCTTCAACATATGTCTCGATATCTTGACGGATATCTCCTTCATATTGACCAACATCAAATCCTTACAAACCTGTATACAACTAATAAAGAATAAAAACTATTACTACTTCATTAGTATAAGCATTAAGTTGGTTCTCCATGTGAAACTTTATAGCAATATTCATACTGATATCTCTTCAAATTGGTCCATCAATAATAGTACAATATTTTTGGTCATCAAAAATAACCACATCATCTTATTGATCATCTACAACAAGCTCATCTTGAGATCCATCATCATATCCTTGCATTACCTCGATAATAATCAAATCATTTTGTTCACCTTCAAAACTCAAAAGGAATGTTAAGCATTTGTATATACCTTGCTCATCTTGGACGATAGGCTCATATTTTATGTGTCTCCTATGTTGCTACCTATGCTTCATCTTATCTTTTCTATGATTGGTAAGTATCATTGTTTCTCAATCCACTCTTTCAATTATTTGAATTTTTGTTCATATCAGGTCTGTAGCTCTATTCTCTTTGTCTCTAGATTCTTCCTCTTTGCTTTCTCTTATATACACTCTCATCTTCCTTTTTCATTCCTCTTTTCTCTTCATTTCTTCTTCTTGGTTCTTATTCTTTCATGAATCCTAATAATTCTTCTATGCATTCCATACATCTCTCTCTCTCTCTCTCTCTCTCTCTCTCTCTCTCTCTCTCTCTCTCTCTCCTCTCTCTCTCTCTCTCTCTCTCCTCTCTCTCTCTCTCTCTCTCCTCTCTCTCTCCTCTCTCTCTCTCTCTCTCTCTCTCTCTCTCTCTCTCTCTCTCTCTCTCTCGGTGTCAACTTCTTCCTTGCCTCAGCTAGGTCTCTCTCTTTATTTCCACTACCTATTCTCTTGAAAAACACTCACAAGTTATCCTCTCAACCTTATTCAACCACACAAAAACTAAAAAATTTCTCTACCTGAATCTCATAGGCTCTAATACCAATCTGATGTAGAGGCTACAAGTATTCACACACTTCAACTTGACAAATTTTCATCATTCTTATTTTTCTTGTAACAACACTCACCTAAAAGTCTCTCAAAGGGAAAATACCACTTACAATACTACACTTTCACAATATTGATTCGAAGTTATTATCACAACTTCTAGGATTGTCAACATACCCTGATCCAAAGGTCATCAAGCTACCCACTAATGTCTAATCACAACATTAGCTATATTCCAAAGGTATTAAACTATCCTATGCTATGTTAATAAACATGTTATGAGATTGAAGTGTACTATTTTGTATCAGTACTCCAAATAGATTTAGCAATTCTAATTTTTAAGGACTTTTATCTATGTCCAATAACTCAATTGGTACCATCTTCTTATATAGACCTCCATTTCCAAATTTTTCCTCTTTGGAGACAACCAAGAACCTCAATCCAGTGACCCACACTAAATTGAAGAGAGTTTATTCATACCTTGTAAAATATGGACAATAGATCATACCACAATCCTTTATGAACACAACATAGAAATTTGAACACTCTAAAGACACCTTGGAAAAAAGATTTCATACAATTATTTCACCATACATAGACATATAAATGGGATCAAACTAACTTTCATAAAGATGCCTAATACAATACAAAATGTCTTGTCAATGTTCTAATTTTGTGAAGGACATAATTATCTCAAACTTTTTCCAAGTAAGTATCTTCACTTGTCAAATAAGATGAATATTTTTCCTAACACAACTTCATACCAACTTTGGATGACAATAATCATTCAATGTGACAAATAATGTATTCACAACAAAAAAAAACTCAAATGGGTGACCAAAACTCTTAGACAAGAAAAAACCTCTTTAACTGGGACTGTCAAGCTTCCATGGACATTCAAACATAGGTTTTAAACAAAAAAAATTAAGACAACTGCAATATGATCTCCATATAATTTGAGGGTATATTATCAATTTTTATTACCTCCCACAACTCCTTTCAATGTTGAGAGGGTTCAAAATTTCAACACCTAATCAAATCATTATAGTAAACTATCAAAGACATGAAAACCTTACCATACAGTCCTCTAGGGCATCATCATATTATTTATGGACACAATTTTTTTTATCTGAAACTAAATGCATCTAAGAGGGCCTTCAAAATATTACTAGAATCCAAACGATAAGAATTTTCCAACTGTTCATTTGATAGTTATGAACAAATATTTTCCAAACCCTTAATTTGGAGGGTTTATTGATGTTTTCAAAGAATTGGATCAAACTTCCATTATAGATCATGGATGAGCCTCAAGTATAATTCAAAATAAAAATAATTCATTATACTATGATCTCCAATAAGTTATAGAGAAAGATCCATGCGAATGAAAAATAAGATTCTGATCAACAAATGATAGAGTTTGGGCATTTTAATTAGCATTTTATTGATCCTTGTTCCTCCTAACTCACACCCACACACCCACCCTCAAACCAAAGAGGTTTCTTATATATAATTTAACCAGTTACAATTGACTCAAACAATTCCTAAGTTGGTTGATCAGTTAGATTCTCAATTAATAACATTTTTGTAATTTTTTGACATCTTGACATTGACTATTCAATGAACCCTATTACATCATAAATATTTCAAATATGGCTTAAACGAATCAAAAACACCATTCCTACCCTATTCGGGTATCTATTTGAATAGTTTGACAAAGTTTGACCTACTAGGTCCTCATTGGTCTTACAATAGCAATTTGCCTCATTGGCCTTAGAAACGACTTCAAGAGATTGCATTTTCATCATAGATGGTCAAATAGACCTTGTTTTATATTTTATTGCAAAAAATCTTCATAGGCCCTCCTTAGACCTATAGGTGGTCCTACACCAATCTTATACATATCTAGGTTAATCAAGACTATTGTTAAAAGAAAAAATAAATCTCTACTCATCATGAGAATACCTTTCATGTGGTTGTCTATCCCAAGTTGATCTTTAAATTAGCTGAGTTGGAGTTTCTTCCTCCTCTTCTAAAGATTCAAAGATAGATGAGCTCTCCTCAACTTCTTATCTATCTAGGGGCCTCAATTAAAATTTATCAGCCATAAAAGGAAGTCATCTCACATCTTCCTTCTTTGTTTGTCCAAGATACAATGTAACAAAAGAAGGCTTAGTTTCTCTAAAAATAATACTTCTCCTATGAATTTCCTGAGGTGATTGGTTTTTTCCTACTTCTAGGTTTGATGGTTAGTGTCTCATCTATACTAGTTTGGAGCCCTTTCTTGTTAGCTTGTGGTGACTAATCAGGAAAGTACTATCCAGGAAAGTACTGTTCACTTTTCCTCCCAACCTCGCCGGGAGGAAAGGGCTAAATTTTTTTTGAGGCCGACTACTTTTCGGTTATTTGGGCCGACTACTTATAACTCATTCTAACCCTAAAGCGGAAAAATATTGTATAATATGGCTTAGGGTTAGGGATTTTCATTATGTATGATTTTAGTACTTGCGATAGATTTGGGCTGTAAGGGATTACAGATTGTAATCAGGTTGTAATCACTGGATAATAATAATATTGGACTCGCTGTTGGTGGACGTAGCCCAGGGATTGGGTGAACCATGTTAAATCTGTGTGTCTTGTGTTCTATTCTGTGTGGTTTATTATTTTCTAATATTAGTTATATTTGCACATAATTGTTATTTCTGCCTTGTTAATCCTAACATTTCCCACTTACTTAAATGTGAAACAATATACTTAGATTCATATATATACAAAATTTAACCACATCCTATTGAATCCAAAAAAACTAATCAAGCATAGGAAAGGAATAATCAAAACCATAATTTACAAAAATAATCATTTGTATTTTTATCCCATTATGGAAAAGTCATAACTTCTACTTGGTATGTAGGAATGTAGACTTTTTTACACTGTTGGAAAAATATCTAATAGCCTTAATTTCAATCCCTTGAAATATTGATTTTTCAAATATTTCAAAGTACTTGTAACATTGGTCTTGATTCAAATTTCCACTCCAAGGCTTCCAAAACCATGATTTTCTAGAATGTAGAAAATATTAAAAATATAATCTTTTTAAAGTTTTAATTAGTGTTTATGCAAACACATCTTGACTCATCCAAACCATTTCAAAAAATAACAAAATATTGTGATGTAAAATTATCCTCTTTAAATAAAAATAAGTGTTTTTGTTTCTTATAAAACAAATAAATAACTTTTTTTAGTTATTTAATGACAAGAAAAGTAATAGCATCATAGTAAAAATACACATGTCAAAGATCACACAAGGAAATAGAAAACATATAATGGTATTGAACGTAAGTGCTTAAATAAATTTCCACATAACCAAAGAAGGATAGACTTAAAATTAAATTGAAATATAATTTTAATGAGTTTTTTCATTGAGAATACAAATCCTTAAGAAAAAAAATGGAATTAAGAGTTTAAAGGTATTTCATTATTTTTAAAGTTGATTTTCATAGATATAATTTAGATATAATATTTATATTATGCCTCTTTAAAAAAGCTACACATGTCACCCTTGCAAAAATGTGTCTATGATTTTTGTGGACTATAGATGAGTACAAATATAAAATTTGTTACTGAATTATTGAACCCACATGGAAATCACATCATATAACAATTTATGATGTTATTAATTATGAATGTTATTAAAGTTTACTATATAATTATGGTAGGTACCATAGAATATTCAAGATATGTATGGTGCAAGATAGCCATCTTTTGTGTCACTTCTAAATGTATTTTCCATCATAACATAAACTTATATTTGCTGCCTCTCAAAGATGGTAAAATATGTCAAGTTTTGAAGATGAGAACTATGTTCTCTTTGTAATTAGTGATAATGTGAGAATGTACACAGATTGCTATATTTATATAGAAAATAATTATTCGAGTGGACAAAATAGTTCTTGTACGGAAAAATATAAAAAACATACACTTCAAGAAATGAAAAGTAAGTCTACATTTTACAAATTGTTTGGATAACTAAACTCTTTTATAACAAATTTTAACACTAAAAATGAAACTCATATTTTTAGTTAAATAAAAATGACATTAAAATTGATGTTTTAAATTTAGTTGGCCGTCACATTTTCGTTTCTCTTTTAAAAGTAAAAAGAATTAATTATATTAAATTGTTTCTTAAAAAATCACTAATCTCTTACTTACCAAGAATATAGATATAACAACTCAATCCTCACACTTTACTAATAGAACAACTTCAAATAAAATATAAAATCGATACATTATATAAAAATTACATAAAAGGTAATAAATAAACCAAGTCAATGGGAGACCTAAACAAGTGATACAGAATCGGAAACCATTCTTTATTCCTCAAAATTGACAGATAAACCAAATAAACATAATACTTAACGGAGCAAAAAGGATAGAATGTCAATGAGCGCGTGTTCTCCACGCTTACGGAGCCCACTGTGAGGTCCCAACTGGATTGCAACTTAGTGATCTGTTAATAAAATATCTTAGGTTCTTTTCTAATTGCGTGTGCCATGAGCGTGGCTTGCACGCTTCCATTCTATTTTAATGTAGTAGGATTTATGAGAACATAAAAAATATGTGTTTCATAGTGGATCTTTATGCAAGGCTATATTTATATCATATCTCTAATGAAGGTTGTCATTATCCTTCATCTATGATGTGCATTTGGCGAGTGATCACCAAATGAGGGAGCTTTTTATTATGAGAAAGTTTGTGTACATTTCAACAAGAATTACAATCTTTGATTGGGACAAATGAATTTGAATTTATTTAATTAATTAAAAAACTGGTTTAAGATCTGTTTTGAGAAGCAATGATGTTAAGTATAGTATGTTTTTTTAAAAAATATGTAATGTGTAAGTTTATGAATTGAGTAGTGAATATTTATTTTTATTAGTGACAAATTATTTATTATTATTTTTGGTTAATAGTATTATATGTATTTGTGTTCTTTAATCATCTAATAAGTAATTTAGATGCTAGTTTTATTATTATGTAAATTTAATATAGAAAAAAGTAATAAAAAAACTAGTTCAAAAATTAAGAAATTGAATATGCCAACCACTATAAGCTAGTAAAATGTGAATTGTTTATGTAGAGGTTTAGGTCCTTGAATCACTAGAAACCTTTTTGTCAATATTTACTTTGGATCTAGCTTAATCCTCTTTAGTTAGATAACAACTTCATTATTTTTTTATTTACTCTTTTACCTTTTTTATTATTCTTAACCCTCATTTGATAATAAAACATCACTATTTCTATTCTAAGAGCTCAATGGTCATATCATTATCGAGCATTTTTCATGTTTTCTACCACTACATAGTCTATTTGTCTTTCATCAATTATACACTAGCTCCTCCCTACCCTTCTCTCGTATATTTCTTTACAAGTCATCGCGCTAGAGGATTTGCTTCCCTTTTGCAATGAGAAATGTGGTAAAAATTAAATCTATGTAGTTTTTACAAAATTAGAATTGAAAATAATTAAGGTATTAATAAGTGCAACCTTTTCTCATGCTAACACTTCAAGAAACCATAGAATCCCCTTCAATCAAGATATCTTTAAATTTTTTTTTAAGGCCCATCTTGAGACTAGTATCTTGGGCTTCAAATTATTCCTTATTGTGGTGCCTTCTTCTACCTTCTTCCAAACTATAGTGAAAAAAAAATCATCAAACTCACAAATGACATCTCTAATTCTTGAGGGCCACATCTTTCCTCTAGATGCCCCATAATTAATTAATTTTAACTTTTCAATAGGGGGGAGTCCATTAATCTTTTTCTCTATTGTTGACTTTAGTGGAGGTTTTGATAGAACCCTAAAGAAGAGGTAGCCTAAGAAATTTCCATTCATTTAATATAATTTTATCCCATGAAGAAAAGCCTTTCAAATTGTCTTTTTTCTTACGTATATGCCTCTTAAATGATTTATATATTGAATGCTCAATAATAATGTGAAGCACTCATTCTTTTGATGAAAAATTCTTCTTAAAAAACCTATTATTCCTTTCCAACTAGATATTTTATATCAAGCTTGAAGAACTTATCTCCCATATGAAGGAAAATAGGATTGAATTGTATAATGGAGGCCAACTCTAAAAATAATAATACAAACTCTTGTTCAAGGGACCTTGCTAGTTAAGTTGGTGTTGAAGAATAATTGATATCAATATACTAGAATTGATATATATATATATATATATATATATATATATATATATATATATATATATATATATATATATATATATATATATATATATATATATATATATATATATATATATATATATATATATATATATATATATATATATATGGAGTGAAGGGAAAAGTTAAAAGAAAAAAAAATGACCACATATCTATATTTTATTTTAAATTATCTCTTCACATAGTATCATTAGTCTTGTTAAAGTGGTGAGAGGTCTAACCTCATCTATAGTTTTCATAACCCTTTCATAAGCGTGATAATGTTAAATAATTAATTAATTGATATCTTTATGAATGTTTATTTCATATGATGTAAGATTAGATCCACTCAATAATGCAATGTCTTGTTCTTTTCTTTGTACTCTCTTGCAATGTCATCTCAAAAGTGTGATGGTATTGAATTACATACACAAACACATAGAGGCATGTGTGTGGGTGTGTGTGTGTGTGTGTGTGTGTGTGTGTGCACATGTGAAGGTGTGTCTATGTGTGTGCGTATACACATATATGTATGTATGTATGTATGTATCCAAACATACATACATACCTACATACATACATACATACATACATACATACATACATACTTATGTATGATTGTATGTATATATATATACACACATGTAAATGTATGTATGTAATCTTATAATGTGAAGTTGATTTTATTCATATTATTGTCATTAATGGTTTTCATTGATGTGATGTCTACCAATATCTTTGGGGGTATCGCTAGGGGTGTTCACCGAAGGATATGCTTTAAATATTTATTCTAATGTTTTTTTACGATGGTGACTCTATTTTGTGTTCAATATATGGTGGATTTATTATTTGGGTTTGGTTCTATTTGGAGTGTGTTTGTTATGTTTTGGTCCCAGCAGTTACCATGGAATGAGTTCATCCTATATATTGGTATTGAAATCTTTGGAGATGGTGGAGCATATTTCTATACTTGAGGCATGTTGCATTGATTGAGCCGGTCCACATTTTATTCCTTACAACTGTAGGTATGTTTTGGTGTGACCTATTTCAAATTGTTTTGGCTAACATAGTTGATAGCATGAAGCAGTATAAGAAGAGTGACGATTTTAGTTATTCATATGGCTTGTGCGATGCTCGAGTACACAAAGTGAAAGTAAATCTAAAAAAAGAAGATATGTGTGTTGATGATCATGTGTGTAGATATAACCGGTAGAAGACTAATATATCATTTCTATATTGCATACTATCTATGACACTTTTCTTAGTGGTGGATTCAATCTCATTTCTTATACTTCGGTAGTGATCCTATTTATCTAGCAATGAAGCTATTTGTATTGGGAGTTAGAAATATTTATATTTCAAGGTAGTTATCCTGACCAACTGTGAGCCAATTGGTAATAAGCTAACTTGCAATGACCATAACTGGAAGTGAGGCTTTGTAAAAATCATATTAACCAATGTCACCTTAACCAATGTTTCATTTAATGAGAATTAGCTTATCTATGGTTTTTTGTAGTTTGGGTTTTAAAGTAAATTCTATTGTTCTTTGTGTTTGTATTTCTATGCTTGTATGTTCATATCTATTATAATTTCTTAGCAGTAGAAGAAAATCTAGTGTTGATATAACTGTTATTATTATTTGCATGATTTGGGGGTTTATTCAATAGAGTTAAAGTTTTTTAAAGTTTTTGGGAATAACTAATTCACCCCCCTCTTAGTTATTCGATCTTTTTAATAATTTGTATTGAATCCTTGTTCCTTGGTATAGAGATTAACCACTTCAAGTAGATCTAATTGGGCAAAAAATAAGAATTCCTATGTTCAATAGATCAGACTATATATAGTACATGGAAATATCAGATAAAAGAATATTTGATTTTGGTAGTTACAATACTTAGAAGCATGTGAGACAAATTATGTATTTCCTCATAATGGCCTTAAGACTCTAGATGAAATTATAGGATATGAGGAGATTAATAAAGTGAGTTATTATATTACTAGTTCTTTATCAAAGAATGAATTAGCTAAAGTTAGTTCTTTAAAGAATGCTTATGAAGTTTTGGAAAATTGAAAGAGATCTATATAAAGGAAATGATAGGGTTAAGTTATCTAAGAAGATAATAGAAAAATGACAATATGAGAATATAAGAATCAAAGAAGGTGAGGACATTAGGAGCTACTTTCAGAGAGTTGAGAATATAGTTAATGAAGTCAAGAACCAAGAAGGAACTATTATAGATGAGGATTTCATGTAAAACATATTCATGACATTACCAACTCACTACAGTGATAAGATATTAGTTATAGAGGACACATATGATCTAAATAAGTTGAGAAATTTGTTTGGTGCTCTAACTATATTTGAGTTGAGGATGTTTAGAAGAGACAAGATCAAATCTAGGATGACATTAAAAGAAACTAAATTAGAAGAAGATCATAATGGGAATGATGAAGAAGAATTTGAAGCAAGCATTGCAAGGAGACAAAAGAAAGGTACTAGAAACTACAAAGATATGTTACCCATAAAATGTTTTAGATGTGGTAAGATTGGTCATTTAGATACTAGATGTTTAGAGAAGGGTCCTAGATAGAAGTTTAAGAGGTTAAATAAGAAGGATTACTATGTTAATTAAGATGATAGTATTTTAGATGATCAGTCAAAAGCTCAGAAGATTATTTGTTTCATGCTAAAGAAGATAAGAAATAAAAAACTGGTATCTCTAACATTTATGTTGAAGTTGATAATTTTCAAGCTTATTTAGATGTTAGAAAAAATAAAAATGAATGTTTGATTGAAAGTGGTTGTTATCATGTGACATTAATAGAGATAAAATTAATTTTGTGTCACTTGACAAATATGATGGTGGTCCTATTAGGTTTCCTAATGATAAGGCCATATATATTGTTGGTAGAGGATCTATTACTTTTGATGGAAAAAATAATATTGATAATGTCTATTATATGAAGGGTTTATGTCATAATCTCTTGAGTGATGGATAGATGTGTGAGAATGGATATGAATTTCTTTTCAAGAATGAAGGATGAAAATTTTAGAAGAGATATGGAGATGTGTTTGTAGTTGAAAATGGAATAGGAAGGAATATCAACTAGCTTGAAGGAGCTTCAAAAGGATGTTTATTACTATATTGAATGAATGACACTTGGATTTGGCATTAAAGGATGTGCCAAACCAATTTTCATGATTGGGTAAGAATAATTTCATCACATACAATAAAAGACTTACCTAGATTATGAAAACTAGATAACATTATATGTAATGGATTTCATTAAGGTAAACAAATAAAATAATTATTTAAGGTAAAAAAAAGTATTCATCTATTGGTCCACTAGAGTTAATGTACAAGAATTTTTCAAGGTGAGCAATACATTATATCAAGATAATTATTCAAGATTGAATTGGGTCTCATTTATTAGAGAAAAATCAGAGGCATTTGAGAAGTTTAAAATATGTAAAGTGATATTTTAAAATGAATGTGAAGGAAAGATAAATTTTTTGAGATCTGAAAAAGGAGGAGAGTTTTCTTCTAATGTATTTGAATTTTTTTATGAGAAAATATGACATTAAGAGATATTTTTTCGAAGATAGAACACCATAGTAGAATAGTGTAGTAGAAAGGATTAACTTCACAATTCAGGAAGCATCAAGGACTATGTTGAAGGAAGAAAGCTTACCATAAATCTACAGGAGGGAAGAAGTACATACTATTGTATAGACACTAAATAGAGTTTTTTACAAAAGGAAATTATATAGAAATACATTATATGAGTTATAAAATGGAAGAGCATCTACAATTAAGTATTTTAAAATATTTGGAAGAAGACATTACATTTGGAAAGATGATGACAATATTGGAAAATTTTATAGTATGGCGAAAAAAGGAATGAATAAGATTGTGGAAAGTGTGAATTTGAAGGTTGATGAGGATTTTTAGAAGACTCCTAAGACACATATTGAGTATGAATCTATTACATATGAAAGAGGAAAGGAGGATGAGAAATATGAGGAACATACATAATCAACACCAACATCTACAATTAAATAACTATGGTAGGCACATAAAAATCATTCTGAGAATCATATTATTGGTGATAAAAATAGAGGAGTTGTTAATAGAAGTAGAGAAAAACAAGATCATGTTTTTCTATGTTTACTTTCATAGATTGATCCAAAATATGTAGAAGAAGTATAAAATGATTACAATTGGGTTAAAGAAATCAAGAAAGAAATTTATCAAATTAAGAAGAATCTGACTAGGGAGCTTGTGCCTAGACCAATAGATAAGAATGTAATTGGAAATGGGTTTACCAAAAGAAGTTAGATGAGAGTGATAATGTAATAAAGAACAATGAAAAATTAATATGCAAGTGTTACGCTCAGATTGAAGGAATTGACTTTCATGAAACTTATGCCCTATTGTCTGGATGGAGGAGATCCAAATATTTATGGATTTCATAACATATGGAGATTTAAAGGTTTATCAGATGGATTTTAACTCAATATTATTGAATGGAGTACTGAAGGAAGAAGTGCATATTGAACAATCAAAATGATTGTGATAAGAAGAAAAACTAGAAGCAGTATGCATATTAAAGAAGGTATTATATGGTTTGAAGGATATGCCAAGAGCCTTCTATGGGAGATGAGATGTAGATATTTGGTTGGAAATTTTTTTTAGAAAGGTTCTGTAGATAGTAACTTGTTTTACAAGATTTATTAAGATCAGATTTTGATTGTTTTGGATTAAAGAAAAAAATGGTTTTGAGGGTAATGAGAATACTTTTGGAAGAGAAAAAGCCAGTAGATCAATCCAACAACCTGGTAAAAAATTAACTTGCACCAAAAGAAAAAACTAGTCCGTAGAAAAGAAGACAAAAATAAAGAGGACATAAAGAGGAACTAAACCATATCCTTAAGAGTAGCAGTTACTTCCTCCTTAATGATAGTAACTATTGTGTCAGTGGGGTCTAAGGGAGTATTAGGATTTGATACCTTCTTTCTTAGACTACCCTGAGTATGCTTTCTACGACTAGCAGTAGAGGACACACCCTTACCAATATCCAACATAGGCTGATCAACTTCCTTGTTCTCAACCATTTCCTCCTTTTTCCCTCACAAAACCCTAAATCTGTAAATGGACACTTATATTTTATCATTTCCTCCCTAAATAATATTCCAAAGGATTTCTTCAGCTTTCTTCCTTGCTTGTAACTCCTTGTTTGGCTGCTCTTGCAGTCTGTCCAACTTCTCATAGATATTAATTTTCATTCTCACCCAATTATCCATGGAATAGGAAATCTCATCTATGAGTTTATCCTTCTAGATAAAATACCGATGCACATTCACCATACCCCCCAAGACACTACATCTCAATTGAGAAGGCCACATGTTCCCTCCATAGTTAGATGTGTGATGCACAGGGACACTAAAGCGGGAGCATCTGAACCCAAGATGGAATAATCCACCACAATTCCAACAGTATCCTTTTCCAACTCACCTTGCTAGATGAAACCCTAATCATCCTCCTTCATTGGTCCATTATTGTCATTGGATTTCATATCCTTGTTTTTTTTGGTTTTTTTTTTCTTCTAGTTTTCCCTTTTATTCTGATCATCTATATTCAAAAAATTCACAATATCCCGAGGAGAAGTATCCACTTGATCTTTGATAGAGTTCCCAGGAGCCATGTTATTATGGTTGGATCGAGCATCAGAATAAACTTCCTATTCTATTTTCATGTCATTAGCTTCATCAAATATATCCATGGTAGCACTCATACATTTCTTCTCAAACTCATTGTCGATATTTTTATTGTTATTTTATATGTTGATGATATCATTTTCAAAGGCAGAGAAAACTTGGGTGAGATATTTTTAGAAGAGATCTCGAAGGAGTTTGAGATGTCTATGATTGGTGAGTTGAATTTATTTCTTGGATTAAAAGTAAATAAAAAAAGTAAAGACATCTTTTTTCTCAATAAAAGTATGTGAAGGGATAATTGAACAAGTTTGGGTTGGAGAATTCCAAATTAGTATCTATTTTAATTTTCTTCAAATGTAAGTTGAATAAGGAGGATGAGCCACTGAAAGTTGATGCAAGAAATTATAGATAGATTATAGATGGATTATTGTACCTGACTACTACTAGACAAGACATTATGTATGCAATATGGTTGGTGGGCTATTTTCAACAATAACTAAAAGAATCACATATTATGGCAATAAAAGAGTTTTTAGATATCTAAAAGGAACAAAAGAGTTTTGTTTATGGTATCCAAAATTATCAGATTTCACACTAAAAGCCTATATAGATGCAGATTGGATAGGATGTTTGGATAACTAGAGAATTACTAGTGGTGGAGATTACATTCTTGGCTCTCAATTAGTTGCTTAGTCAAGAAAGAAGAAATAGTTTATAACTTTATCAACTACTAAATTACAATACATTGTACAATATCCGCATGTTGTACTCAAGTATTATGGATGAAAAAGACCTTGAAGGATATAGTTTTTAATTTACATGAGCTAATTTCAATTACGTGTGATAATACCAGTGCTATAAATATCTCAAAGAATCTAGTACAACATTCCAAAATGATGCACATATCAATCACATATCACTACTTTAGAGAGAAGGTATTGGATGGTGAAGTGAGGCCTAAGTATGTTCTTACAAAGGAGAATATAGAAAAAAAATTCATAAAACCTTTGTGCAAGGATACTTTTGAGTATGTTAGGGGGAAGTTGGGTATTCTCCCCCTTCCTAGTATTCACTAGATGCATCGGTGTGTGTATTGGTCCAGTATTTTACATGCTTATTCTTTTCTAGATGAGTGCTTGGTGTCTTCCTCTTATGGGGAGAAAAGTGAGTAAGGGGAAATATTTGGCCTTTATCATTGTTTTCAAATGGGGTGAAATTTGGAGAATAGAGAACCTTGATCCAAATATCTTTTGGGGATGTTTTCTTTTTTATTGATGAATTTTGCCATCAGTGACAAACGACAAGATTTTTAGAATGTGAAGTTAAGATCATTCATGTTGTTTTCATTAATGGTTGTCATTGATGTCAACATATCCTATGCATATTCATTTTTTGGTTGTATCATTTGATGTGTACCAATATCTATAGCATATTGGTAGAGGTTTTCACTAAACCATATACTTTAAATATTTATTCTTATCTATTTTAGTGGTCATTCTATTTCATTTACAACATATGATGTATTGATTATTTTGGTTATGTCCTACTTGGAGCATGTTTGTTATGTTTCAGTCCTAGTAGGTATCGTGTAATGTGTTAATTCTATTCATTGGTACTGAAAGATTTAGAAGTCATGTAGTGTATTACTAGAAAATTTCAATGATAGATCACTCATTAGGTTCCTTGTTAGCTAAAGAGGATGAAAATAGAAAAGTAAAGGAAATCTACTACATCAGCGGGACTTTGGTCAAGTATGAGTTAAACTATAGTTTCATTGAAAGAGAATGCCTAAAAGTGGTTTTTGCTTCACAAAACCTATATAACTACATGTTGGAACATACAATTCAGATTATAGGTAAGATAGATCATTTAAAATATCTACTAAGAAAAACATACCTAACTAGGAGATTGGCTAGAAATGGGTCATGGTGTTGAGTGAATTTGACATTGAATATATTAATAGAAGATAAATAAAAGGATAAGTCATAGATGATTAATTAGAGAAGGATCCTTTGATAGATGATCAACCAATTCAATTAGAATTACAAAATGTGGAAATAATAAGTATTGAAGCCAAAACATGGAAAATCTACTTTGATGAATCATCTACATAACATGGCTTGGGGGAAACAATTCTCCTCATTACACCTCAAGGATATAATATATTCTCTTTCCATGCACAAATAACATAGTTGAGTATGAAGCACTTGTTATCGGCATCAAAATGGGTCTAGAATGGAAAGTGATAGAACTAAAAGTTTATGGTGACTCTCAACATGTAATAAATCATATGATTGATGATTACAAAACAAGAGATGATAAGTTGATGCCTTATCAAAGGATTATAGATGATTTGAAAAGGTACTTTGTCTTGACAACTTTTGAGAAACTACCAAGGGAGAAAAATAAAATAGTAGATGCCATGACAACTTGACACAGTACAGGTAAGGAGGATCCAATTAAGGATAGTCCAAACTTGCATCCAAACACCAACAATGTGGAATAACACAACAAGACAATGTTTCAATAGAATTTTCATTAACATGCCCAACTGTAAGGCTTTCCCGATTAGGGCCAAATACAATCACAAAGTATTTTTCAATCTCCTAGCTAGTCCAACTCTGAAACAAATTAGCAATTGATGGAAACCCTAAGGTAGATCTAAACTTGAGCTCGTAAGCCTCCAAGAAATCTCCTTGTCTCCAGGCATGAAAACCACTAGCTCTACTATTACAATTATCAGATAATAATCTGATCTTCAAGATCTCACAGGATCCAAATCTATCCTTCTATCTTCTACTTCTGCAAATCTATCTAACTCTCTAAAAAATTCCTCAACCACAAGTTGGCTGGAAGAAATAATTAACTCCTAAGTCAACTCAGCTTCTACTACAAACAAATATTAAATGCAACAATAGTTGGCTCTCAAATATCCTTACAAACAATTAATTTTCCATGTCAGCCTCTAGATCTATATAGGAGAATATAACAAAAAGATAACAACAATAAATGCACCAAGTCAACCAACCAAATCTCCAAAAACTCTAGTCGGTAAATAAGAACTACCCAGCACTAGTGAAAAAATTAGGCACCAAGCAACACCAAGAAACATAAGAATCACTGAGAAAGAACATCGACCAACCACCACAAGCATCACTGAGTACAAGTTCCACCGAGAACCATAGGTTTCACTGAGTTCCTTTAGCAGCCAAGCTTCCTTGAATAACTAAGACCGTCAGTTAAAGTTACAACTAAGTAACATAGAACCAATTTAACACACCACCATGCAGATTTTATGAGTACCCAAGAATGCCCCTACATCAAACACCCCAGGTTTGAAAAGATGTTCTCATAGACTGGAAGAACATCATCTCAGATTTAACACATAAATCTAAACTGGTTCTTCACATACAAGCCCTTCAAGTCTTCACCTTGCACACTCTTCCACTTCTGCTTCCTTTGTCTTTTCAAATATTTTCTTGATAACACATAGGCTTTTTCTCCATACAGATCCATCCTTTAAGAATTTTTCAACTCATCTCAGCTACCAAAGCCCAGGTTTGTCCTATCGAGTGTTGTATCTAGCAAAGGCATCAGTGAAAGCTTCCTATTATTCTTCTCAACAATAAAAACATTCTTGACACAATCATACATAGCTTTGCACTCATACTACCAAGGCCTACCAAGCAATATATGACAACTATTCATCTCCACAATATCACACAACACTTGATCCTTATATTGGCTAATCTAAAAATCAACAAACACTGCTCCCTCACTTCCAGAGCATGAACATCTTACAACCAGCCAATCTTATAAGGATAAGGATGTATCATTATCTTTAATGCAAGTTTATGAACCATGTCCTTAGTAACAAGGTTATCAATACTACCACTATCCACAATTATGTCACAAAGTTTACCTCATGTCTTGCACCCAGTTTTGAAAAACTTACACCTCTAACAAGGTTCCTCCTTTGCACCAAGCAATGTTCTCTGAACTAGAAAGTTCTTAGATTCAGGTTCATTCTGAATGTTCTCATTTACCACAGTAGTCCTCTGGTCACTATACTTCTTTTGTGTGTACACAAAATAAAGATGTCCTTCTTCACCATAGTTATAATAAGTACCCTTAAACATAACCCTATCTGTCTTCTTTTTCAATTCCATAGGTTTCATTTCATCTTCAATAGTTGGTTTATCCTTCACCGAGTGATCAATCTTCTCCTTCCCTTGTGAATTACTATGTTGTCTCCTTTTCAACTTATCTTCTTTCTTCAGAGCATACTGATAAGCATCTTCAACCTGTTAGTCCATTTTCCTGTCACTGCAAAACCTTTTGAAAATGGCCTATGTTCCTTGCAAGTGTGTGTCAAGTGTCCTGCTCTGTGTTCCTCTTGTCGTTGCCTGGGTCTGGTCCAAACTGCATCTACAAATTTGCCAAACCCAAAAAGAGATTCCATTTCTAAGGCCAGCTGGAAATATTTCAAAAATCTGCCTCAGTGTCGAAGACCCACAATGTTTTCAAAAAGTGCATGATGGTTTTGGTCTGTGTGTTTTCGACCCTGTGCTTCTTGCTTTGTGCATTTATCTGTTGACATGTCGAAAACTCTGTGTGTTTTCGGCCCTCTTCCGTCAAAAATATTGTGTGTTTTCAACCTCACACTAGTTTCTTGTTTGCTGGTGTTTTCTCTAACTATGTAGGTGCGATGGGTGGTGGGGCCCAGTCCTTCAATGTTTCTTATCGTGCTTTCTCTAGGTCTCTGAGCGGTTACTTTTTCTATCTAGCGACCTAGCGACTAGCAGTTATCAATTGGAATCTTGATTCTGGTGGTTAAGCGGCTGACATCCAGTGATCTAGCGACTATGGTCGCATGATCTCTTCTTTTCTAGTGGTTAGCCCTTAACATCTAGCGACTTAGCTAGCATTTTTCCTTGCTTTAATCATGCTATGACGTAATGTGGGGCCCAATCCTTGTTCAGTTCTCCTGATCTCTAGGCGGTTACATCTTTTATTCGATGACTTGGTGATTGTGTAGTTGCGTAGTCTCTTCATGCTTGGTGGTTACTAGCTTGCACCTGGAAATCTGGCGAAGCGGTCAATGTTTCCCTTTGTCGCTAGGTCTCGTGATGTGGCGGTTAGGTTCTTTAAAACTCATTGATCAAATGATAGTCATTGATGGAGGATCGTGTGGTGGATATTTAATCTCAAGATGATGGCCATAGTTAAGAAATGATGCTATGATGGTGTGACAAACCTTAGTCGCTAGGTCACCAGAAATAATTTTTGCCTTCGATCTCAAGTGATGACGTGTGCAGGCCTGGGTTCCTTTGACAGGCTTTCAATCTGACGACGGGTGGATGATCTTATGGTTTTTTGTCAGAGCTTGCGATCTTGTGCCCATTGTTGATTCAAAGAGGTGACGTGGTCTTTCCTAGCCAGCGGGTCCACTGCCATGTGCGCGTGATTTGGACATTTCTGATTGGTCCACAAAGGATGAGCTGGTGCTGTCAGTGGGACCTAATTTTTTGATGTGTCGGGGGGCCCTGAGATGTCAGCACATCGACGATCGACGTATCATCTCATGAGGGTGTCTCAGATCTTTGCGATCTTGCGATGGTCATTGATCTTCTAGCATGGGTCCAGTGTTGGTGATAGGGCAGTATTCAGCGAATGGGGTGGTGATAGGTGGCATTAGGCATCGCGGTTGTGGTGGTAGTTTTGGCCGGCGGGTGGTGATGTTATCTCTATGTGGTAGCAGTTTGTGAGTTGCCACATGATCACATAGCCCATCTCCAGGCTATGTGATCATGCGACAGGGTGCCACATGTCCATTGCAGTTATGGAGTTAGGTGTGGGGTCATTGTTAGAGGGGTCTATGATGAGGATAGATCTAACGATTGGTGTAAGTTCTCATGGGGTTTGTTAGGGCCATGAGATCTTACGCCAGCCATTCATTTTCAAAGACCCATGGAAGGTGGGTCCTATGCCAGTGACTGGGTGTGGATCTACGAATGGTGGTGTGACATGTGTCAGGTGGACCTAGGTGTAAGGCCTGGCTGATTGTTTGCGAGGCCGAGGCGTTGTATTCATGGGTTGTCACGTGTTCGCATAACCTATTTTTGGGTTATGCGATCATGCGACCAAGCATTATTTGAGGCCTAGTTCTCTGTGGTGGTGAGGGTTGTTGACCGTGAGACTGTGCCACTAAAGTTGAAATGTAGGTTGCTGAGCCTGGAAAACATAAAGAGATCGATGGCTACAACTTAAAGATGGTGAAGGTTTAAATTTTGACCACCGATGTGCTGCTAGGCGATAGGGATGTAGCCGTTAGGTTTTAAATTCAAATTTGTAGAGGGGTTTGCAATGATCAAAAGGATTGGTTTTAATTGTTTTAGTAGCCTGATTGGATTTGTTTGGTGTTGCGATGTGATCCAGGGTCTATGCGGTTAATTATAGAGGTTGATTTGGTACCTGGTGAAGGACAGTCTTGGCTCGAGGTGTTTTTGCAATAATTTTTGTGACCGTTTCTAGCAGGTTGGGTTGGTGAAGCCCTAACCCTAGCTGTCCGTAGCTTGTTGCATTCTCTCTGAGAATTCCAAGGTAGCTAGGGGTATATGTAGTCAAATTTTTAACTTAGCAAGGGTTCTGTTCTGCAAATTTCTCCTTCTCTTTTCATATAGAGTGTTCCTCTTTCTCATGTTGGCTGAGAGAATATGATACATGTTGTAACAGATTTGTCTTATGTATGAGATTGCAGCATACTTGTTCTTGTATCAGATTGTCTCCATTTGGGTTTTAGACTTATGGATTATAGCATCAAGTGTGTGTACTCTTTCTACTTGTATTTCCAGTGAGTGTCTACAATAGAGTTGTTTTCGCAGAAGCAACTGGATCTAGGATTGGTGTTCAGATATGTGTCTGAGTGCACAGGTGGTTTGGTAATGTATGATCTGGTCAGAGTGAGTGTGTTGTGTTTTTGTTTCATAGCTATCTCTTGGAGTAGGGTATTTGACTCTATGGCCCATTAGATAAGGGACTGGTCTATTAGAGGCTTAGGGTATCTCAGGGGTCCCTTCAAATCATTTAAAATCATCTCCTTTTAGTCCCACCCTTTCCCTCTAAGTTGTTAGGATAGGTGTTTGGCTTTCAATCTCATTCCATGCAAGTAGGGATATTGCATGAGACTTTCTATCATTGGGGTACATGATACCTATAAGAGATTGACTGCTATTCCACATTAATCAATCTGCAAGCCTTTGGTTTTGTTATGAGGTGTCTTGAGTGTGCAGACAAGGCAATACCTGCCTAAGTGAATGTGGAGCTCAAAGAAGAAGGAGGATTTCTCTTTGTCCTCGTCAATTGGTTTGTTTTCCTTGTCAAGCTTGAGTGCCTAATCTGTGAGTCTAAGCCTAACTATTTGATTCAAGCTTGGTCCTGCAAGGAAAAGAGCCAACAAAATGGCGAATCTGCTGGGGAAGAAGTAAATGACAGCAAGCTTCCTTGCTTTGCTGGATCATCCCAAAGTCTTGTTGTTTTCAGTTTGGAGAAGAGTCTTATATGCTTTCCAATCTGAGAATTGCTTTCCAGATTTGCAGTGTGTTACCTGGATTTGCTGATTGATTTACATGTGGCTTTACTGTGAGAGTGCTTAGAGTCTATTGAAGTTTGTGTCCTCTGAAGAGAGGTGGCAACTCTATGCTAAAGAACCTAAGTTGTGCAGTTGTGTTGGGACCGCACTTAGTTGAGAAGAAGCCAACAACATTCGGGAGGTGTTCCAGGTATTTCCCCTTTTTCTAAGTGTGTAGTTATTTCAGATTTTTCAAATTAAGTTTAACGAATTTTAATGGTAAATGGTTTGACTCCTTTGAAAAGATTTGTTAAGTCATGGGTATTAAAGGAAATTTTTGCTTAAGAGGTTACCTGGCTGTGAATTTTGCTGGTATACCTGGTTACCCAAACTCCATTCCCCTAAATGTTATAAAAGTTCTACCAAAGTTCAGTGGGGAAAGTTTTGAGTCTTCCTATCAACATGCTAGAAATTTTTCAGATCTGATGTGTGACTATGGTGTTGAGCATGAAGATGCAATAATGAGATTATTCATGCGGTCACTGATAGGAGATGCAAAGGATTGGCTCTCTTGTTTACCTGGCAATGGCATCTCTTCATGGAATGATTTAGTTGCAAGTTTCTTAGTCCAATTTGCTGAAAGGGTGAATGACTTTGACATGCTTAAGGCCCTTGTAGATATACAAATGGAGGAAGATGAGTTGGTTCCCAGTTTCAATGCTAGATTTATCAAGACATGGGAAAATATCCCTAGGAAGTGCAGGCCAAGTGATGATATCTGTTTGGTCATCTACTTGAATGCTTTTGATAAGAATTTGAATTTTCACTTAAGGAATAGGGAACCACTAACTTTGTATCAGGCTTTTTAGTTTGCAATGGATATTGAATCTAATTAGAGATATCATGTTGTAAGAAGACCACATGTTGCTGCTGATTTTGATTTTCATTCTTAGAATGTGGCAAATAATAGGAAAAGGGATGCACTAAAAGGTTTAGAGCCATATCGGCATATTCTTGTCCCTGTTAGTGATGTGCCTTAGTTTTCTAGGTAGGATGTGATCCATGGTCATGTAGAGGAGAGTAACTTATAATCACATCTTGCATCACTTGAAGAAGATTGCATTGTAACTGAAGCTTGTGTTGATGATGAACTTATTGCTGATGTATATCTAGTTGAAACTCAATATGATGAATGATTGTATGCATGATGCTTGTAGCAAATTGAGGAGTTGGAGTTAGCCCTTGCCATTAATGGTAAGAAACTTGAAGAACTAGAGATGTGTAGACCCATGGACAGAGAACTTGCTCAGTCCAGTGAGTGTGTACCTTCAGATTATGACAATGAACCGGATAGTTGTCTATCAGAAGAGTGTTATGCTGAAAGTGTATCAGATGAAGGTATGATTAGTAATGTTTGTAATCAATCTTTTGCTGATGATGAATGTTCATTTGATGATAGACAGGTAGCATTTTTGCATGAATTAAATGAAGATAGATGGTATCAATGTGAGTATGATTCTTTTGATACCGATCATGAGTTTACAAGTGTGATGAATTTGAACCAGCAAGGGTTTGTTGATAAACATCACTCAAGTTGTGAATCTAAAGGTAAGCTTCTTTTTGAGGATAAGAACATGTATGGAGATGTTAGTATGATCCCACCTTCAGATTTATATGTGCCAGTGATTGAGGGTTTTTCAGTGGAGACCTATGGAGATATGGAAGAAGAAATCAATATTTTGTTTCAGCCAGATGGGGAAGAACTAGATTGTAAAGTGAATGTAAATACTGCTTATCCGGTTGATCCAAATGCTAGGTTTGCATTGGAAAGTGAAGAGGAAAGGGGAAGTGATTTTCCTCTTGAAATGTCTTTTTTAGATTTGGAAACAGTGAGGAGTTATGATGTTTTGAAAATGCACTACACTGTGTTTCTAGAGCTATTTCAGCCGAAATATCTCTGTTTCCAACAGGATTGGGCTAGTGATGAAAAGGATGTATGTGATAGTTTGCTAGTTTCTGATGAGCTTGAAGACATGCCTTTCTATGAAAGTTTTTCTTTTCATAGTTGCTGCAGTAAGTATTTGTAGGGTGTTGATTATGTTTCTGAGTTGGATGAATGTGAGTATGAGGATTTTAGTTTTGAATTGAGTTCAAGTGCTAAACATGGTGATAAAGATGATGTTAATTCGTAGCTGGTAAGTGTACTCACATTTCATGGTGATCAGCCTTACATTAGCTTGCAAGATGTAATGGGAAGAGGTTACAAAGTTTTTCTAAAAGATAATTTTACTCTTGATTTTTAGGAGTGTATGTGTGAGGCAGTCTGGTATGATAAGATAGATTTTGATCCCTATACATAGGGCAAAGATGAATACACTTATTATATTGTTGTGGATTTGCCTGTCAGGAGTTTTCATGAGTTTGACCATGCACATGAAAGGAAAAATTCTAGGGTTATCTCTATGTAGGGGGATGAGGACCAAGTGTTTGATAGAGGTAAATGATTGGCATGGTTTAGCAGTTTTAGTTGTGTAAATGTTTGTACAGTCACTTTTCTTTAGTAGTAATGTTAGTCAGAATAAGGAGCCAGCTTTTGAGAGCCTTGGATTTTTTATTTTTGAGATCTCTGGAGTGTTAAGGAATGTGATTATGGATTGGTCTGCTTCTTCCCATAGATCTGGATCCTTGCTATTCCTGTAGGAGGCATACATCCCCAAATAGAGCCACTGTTAGTCCATTTTCCTATCACTGCAAAACCTTTTGAAAATGGCCTATGTTCCTTGCAAGTGTGTGTCAAGTGTCCTGCTCTATGTTCCTCTTGTCGTCACCTGGCTCTGGTCCAAACTGCATCTCCAAATTTGCCAAACCCAGAAAGAGATTCAATTTCTAAGGCCCACTGGAAATATTTCAAAAATCTACCTCAGTGTCAAAAACCCACAATGTTTTCAAAAAGTGCATGATGTTTTCGGTCTGTGTGTTTTTGACCTGCATTGTTTTTGACCCTATGCTTCCTACTTTGTGCATTTATCTATTGACATGTTGAAAACTCTGTGTGTTTTCGGCCCTCTTCCGTTGAAAATATTGTGTGTTTTCAACCTCGCACTAGTTCCTTGTTTGCTGGTGTTTTCTCTAACTGTGCAGGTGTGATGGGTGGCAGGGCCTAGTCCTTCAATGTTTCTTGTCATGCTTTCTCTAGGTCTCTGAGCAATTACTTTTTCTATCCAGCGACCCGACGACTAACAGTTATAAGTTGGTCTCTTGATTCTGGCAGTTAAGCGGCTGACATCTAGTGATTTGGTGACTGTGGTTGCGTGATCTCTTCTTTGCTGGCTGTTAGCCCTTAACATCTAGTGACTTAGCTAGCATTTTTCCTTGCTTTAGTTGCACTATCACGTAATGTGGGGCCCAATCCTTGTTCAGTTCTCCTGATCTCTGAGCGGTTACATCTTTTATTCAACAACTTGGCGACTGTGTAGTCGCCCAGTCTCTTCATGCTTGGCAATTACCAGCTTGCATCTTGCGATCTGGCGAAGTGGTCAGTGTTTCCCTTTGTCACTAGGTCTCGTGATGCGGTGGTTAGGTTCTTTAAAACTCAGCGATCAAATGATAGTCATTGATGGAGGATCGTGTGGTAGATATTTAATCTCAAGATGATGGCCATGGTTAGGAAATGATGCCAGGATGGTGCGACAAACTTTAGTCGCTGGGTTGCCAGAAATAATTTTTTCTTTTGGTCTCAAATGATGACATGTGCGGGCCTGGGTTCCTCTGAAAAACTTTCAATCTGATGGCCGGCGGATGATCTTATGGGTTTTTATCAGAGGTTGTGATCTTGCACCCACCGTTAATTCAGAGTGGTGACGTGGTCTTTCCTAGCCAGCGGGTCCACTGCCATGTGCGCATGATTTGGACATTTTTGATTGGTCCACAAAGGATGAGCTGGTGCTGTCGGTGGGACCTAATTTTTTGATGTGTTAGGGGGCCCTGAGATGTCAGCACATTGATGGTCAGTGTATCATCTCGTGACGGTGTGTCAGATCTTTGCTATCTTGCAATGGCCATTGATCTTCTAGCGTGGGTCTAGTGTTGGTGATGGGGTGGTATTCAGTGAATGACGTCGTGACAAGTGGCATCAGGTGTCGCGGTTGCGGTGGTAGTTTTGGCCGGTGGGCGGTGATGTTATCTCTGTGTGGTAGTGGTTTGTGGGTTGTCGCATGATCGCATAGCCCATCTCTAGGCTATGTGATCATGCTACAGGGCACCATGTGTCCATCGCAATTGTGGAGTTAGGTGTGGGGCCATTGTCGGAGGGGTCTGTGATGAGGATAGATCTAACGGTTGGCGTAGGTTCTCATGGGGTTTGTCAGGGCCATGAGATCTTACGCCAGTCATTCATTTTCAAAGGCCTATGGAAGGTGGGTCATGTGCCAGCGACTGGGTGTGGATCTACGAATGGTGGTGTGACACATGTTAGGTGGACCCAGGTGTAAGGCCTGGTGGATTGTTTGCGGGACCGAGGCGTTGTATTCACGGGTTGTCGCATGTTCACTTAACCTATTTCTGGGTTATGCGATCATGCGACCAAGCATTATTTGAGGCCCGGTTCTCTATGGTGGTGAGGGTTGTTGACTGTGCGACTGCGCCACTAAATTTGAATGTTAGGTTGCTGAGCTCAGGAAAGATAAAGAGATCGACGACTATGACTTAAAGCTGGTGAAGGTTTAAATTTTGATCGCCGATGTGCTGCTGGGCACCAAGGATGTAGCTGTTAGGTTTTAAATTCAAATTTGTAGAGGGGTTTGCAATGATTGAAGGGACTGGTTTTAATTGTTTTAGCGGGTTGATTGGATTTGTTTGGTGTTGCGATGTGATCCAAGGTCTATGCAGTTAATTGTAGAGGTTGATTTGGTACCTAGTGAAGGATAGTCTTGGCTCGAGGTGTTTTTGCAATAATTTTTGTGACCGTTTCTAGCAGGTTGGGTTGGTGAAGCCCTAACTCTAGCTGTATGTAGCTTGTTGCATTCTCTCTAAGAATTCCAAGGTAGCTAGGGGTATATGTAGTTGAATTTTTGACTTAGCAAGGTTTCTAAATTTTGTCAGTTCTAGTGAAGGTTCTGTTCTATAGATTTCTCCTTCTCTCTACATATAGAGTGTTCCTCTTTCTCATGTTGGCTGAGACAATATGATACATGTTGTAACAGATTTGTCTTATGTATGAGATTGTAGCATACTTGTTCTTGTATCAGATTGTCTCCATTTGGGTTTTAGACTTATGGATTACAGCATCAAGGGTGTGTACTCTTTCTACTTGTATTTCCAGTGAGTGTCTATAGTAGAGTTGTTTTCGTAGAAGCAACTGAGTCTAGGACTGGTGTTCATATATGTGTCTGAGTGCACAGGTGGTTTGGTAATGTATGATCTGGTCAGAGTGAGTGTGTTGTGTTTTTATTTCATATCTATCTCTTGCAATAGGGTATTTGACTCTGTGGCCCATTGGATAAGGCACTAGTCTATCAGAGGCTTAGGGTATCTCAGGGGTCCCTTCAAATCATTTAAAATCATCTCCTTTCAGTCCTACCCTTTCCCTTTATGTTGTTAGGATAGGTGTCTGGCTTTCAATCTCATTCCATGCAAGTAGGGAGCTATTGCATGAGACTTTCTATCATTGTGGTATAGGATACCTATAAGAGATTGACTGCTATTCCACATTAATCTGCCTGCAAGTCTTTGGTTTTGTCATGAGGTGTCTTGAGTGTACAGACAAGGAAATACCCACTTGAGTGAATGTGGAGCTCAAAGAAGAAGGAGGATTTCTCTTTGTCCTCATCAATTGGTTTGTTTTCCTTGTCAAGCTTGAGTGCCTAATCTATGAGTCTAAGCCCAACTATTTGATTCAAGCTTTGTCCTACAAGGAAAAGATCCAACACAACCAAATCAATTTTTTGCATACCAAGCTCATCCTAAATATTGAGTCTCAAACCATTCACATACTAAGCTACTTTTCTTTACCAATTTCTTTGTGTCCACACCAAATAGTCAACTTATAGAACTCCTCGGTATAGTCGTTCACAGTTAAATCTTTTTGCTTCAGATTCTGCAACTTCTTAAACAATTTAAGCTCATAGTTGATAGGTATGAACTTAGCTTTCAATTTAATCACCATCAACCTCCACCGATTGATCTTCATTTCACCTTCATCTTCTCTATCTCTTTGTAATTCTTTCCACCAAAGAGAAACATCTCCTTCAAACTTAGTCTGTGCCAATATTACTCTAAGAGGATCTTCAATTTCTTCAAGCTCAAAGAAGTCTTCTAATTCACCAATCCAATTAATCAAATCCTTAGGTCTCAAAGTACAAGAGAAAGTAGAAACTTCCATTTGGTAAGTAGTACTTAACCGAGCTCCAGATTTATGCAATTGACCAGTTATGTCTTCACTAGATCTATCTCTCTAATCATCTCCACTAGATCTAGCAACTTCAAACTCTTCACCAGCTTCCTCATAACCATCTTCGGTACCAAGATTCCTTGGCATACCAGAAATAGCTCTCATGACCTCAGTAATCATGTCATTCTTCATCAATTCTATCTCAGATCTGAAATAAACTTTAACCTTCTCTGTAATCTTCAATTCCATAGCATCACAGAGATCTACAATCACTCTAGGGTCCAATCTTCCTATAGGAATCCTTCAAGATTTTTGAAAACCCAAAGTAATAAATCACCAACCAAGGTCCTAGTGCAAAAAGCCTCAACTCGGAGATCAATTTACACACTCAAGAACTTCAAGCTTTGATACCATCTGACGTAGTACATGTAAGGAGGATCCAATTAAAGATAGTCCAAAATTGCAACCAAACACCAACAATGCAAAATAACACAACAATACAATGTTTCAATAGAATTTTCATTAACGTGCCCAACTATGAGGCTTTCCAGATTAGGGACAAATACAATCACAAAGTTTTTTTACAATCTACTAGCTATTCCAGCTCTGAAACAAATTAGAAACTGATGGAAACCCTAGGGAAGATCTAAACTTGAGCTCACAAGCCTCCAAGAAATCTCCTTGTCTCCAAGCATGCAAACCACTAGCTCTACTATTACAATTATCAGATAACACTCTAATCTTCAAGATCTCATAGGATCCAAATCTGTCCTTCTATCTGTTACTTCCCCAAATATGTCTGAATCTCTAAACAACTACCCAAACAATCCTTAAATACATTTCCTCAACCACAAGTTGACTAGAAGAAATAATTAACTCCTAAGCCAAGTCATCTTGTACTACAAAGAAATATTAAATGCAACAACAGTCAGCTCTCAAATAGCCTTACAAATAATAAATTATCCATGTCAGCCTCTAGATCTACATAGGAGAATACATCAAAAGCTACCAACAATAAATGCACCAAGTCAGCCAACTAAATCTCCAAGAACTCCAGTTAGTAAACCAGAACTACCAAGCACCAAAGAAATAATCATGCACCAATGAAACAACCGAGCACCAAGCAATACCAAGAAACATAAGCATCATCAAGAAATTACATCGACTGAGCACCATAGGCATCATCGAGTACAAGCTCCACCAAGCGCCAGAGCTTTCACCGAGTTCCTTCAATGACTGAGCTTCCTTCAATAACTGATACCGTCGGTTAAAGCTACAACTGAGTAACATAGAACCAATTCAACACACCACCATGTATATTTTCCAAGTACCCCAGAATGTCCCTACATCACAACTCTAGCTTCAAACATTGGATCAAAGTGAAAGATATGAATTCTTGGTGGAAGAGTTGGTGAAATTTCCATTTAACCTTCTTCAATCCCACCTCACTTGTTTACAATTCATACATGAGTCTCCTTGGTATGGATCCATTTATACCTATTTAAAAGATCAAACCTTACCATCAGACCATTCCAAAAACTAAATAAGAAACTTCATCCTCAAAGATTCTCACTATACTAGGTTATTTCGGACACATTTGATCATAAAAGTCTTGACAAAAAGCTTCTTAGGTTTCTATAGGATGAGGAATTGAAAATAGCATTACAATATGGCCACGAATGAATATGTAGCTCACATTCAAAATGTGTAACCTTAGCTAATAAATTTATTAGAATAGGATATTATTTGCCCACAATAGAGAAGGATGCTTTCTATTTTGTCAAAGTTTTCCAAAAATATCAATATTACGTAAATTTGATTCATGTACTGACATAGGAATAACATCTAATGAAAAAACCTTGGTCTTCTTATCACTAGGGGTTAGATTTAATTAGGATGATTTACCCACCTTCATCCAATGGTCACAAATTTATTATAATAGCAATCGAGTATTTCACCAAATGGGTAGAATTTGTGCCTTTATCAACTGCAACAGGGAAATAGATTGTAATTTTTATCTTGAACCACATAATTTGTAGATATAGACTTCCTCATGTCATAATAATGGATACTAAAAAACATTTAAAAAATAAGGATATCGATGAATTGTAAGAGAAGTTCCACATCATCCACCATTCTTCTTTAATTTATTACCCTCGAGGGAATGGACAAGTAGAAGCTACAAGCAAGAATATCCTTAAAATCTTAAAGAGAATAGTGGATAATTTTGGAAGAGATTGGTATGTACAATTAAATCCATTATTGTGGGTATACAAAACAAGCATAAGAAAATCCATCACAACTACACCCTTTTCATTATTTTATGGAGAAAAAGAAGTGTTACCATTAGAAGTTGAAATTTCATCCTTAAGAGTCTCCTTGCAGGGATTTTTGATAGATAACAATTATAGAGTTGCTAGACTCCAAAAACTTCTGTTACTTGGTGAACACAAAAGAAAAGCCTATGGAAATATTAAGGTTTACCAAAATAGAATGTTAAGGAAAAACAATAGAAAGATAATGTTGGCAAGTGGCCTGATGAGTATAGAACATAGGTTTTCATTTATGGAAACACTACTTATTCACATGCTCACTTGGAATACAGTCTAGTTTTGTATGTTCAGATTAAAAAAATGACTAAGTGCAGGAAGTAGTTGATAGGGTACAGTTGTGTAGTCTTGACTAGAGAGCATAGTATATGAAGAATTAATTCATGCAAGCTTAGAGGAATGTATTATAGGGTGTAATAGACCTCTAGTTAAGGACACTTGTATTTTGGAGTTTACTATAGAAAGTTACAACATCATTTGGGTATGAAAAGATAGTACACAAGTGAAATAGGGCAGATGAGTGGTCATGATACTTAAGGGAGTACCATCTGAAATCTAGACATGCTTCCTTAGATTTTATTTGGGTCTTACCCTATCTTAGTGGATTTATGATCCTTGACTATGTATGCACTAACTAATTATGTGTTGCACATGTTTTGAGATATATATATGAGTCAACTGGAAAACATATGAGATCGAGTATATATATGAAGATGTTTTGAGATGTAAAGGGGTGTGAAAAATAGATGCATTGTGATATTAATATTAGATAGAGAATGTTGTGAACTATAAATGGGGCTACTTAAGCATAGTTGATTCTTGTTAAGTTCATTTTGAGATAAATCGTTGTAAGATAGTTTTACATTATAAGAGCATTGAGCTCATTATATTACCCCTAATAGGGTTTCTATCATTTAATAGGGATGTGTACTAATGTAATACTCATCTCCTAATAGGGATAGGTCTCATAACAAGGACATTGTACATTTAGTGCAATATTTATGGGTATCATCCCCAACGGGTTTTTTTCCCTTAACAAGGATTCGTCGTAAACAAATCATGGTGTTATGAGTTGTGTACTTTATCTATACGTTCTCTTTATTTAAATAATTATATGGTTAGGTTTGAAATTATTAAGAGTGAAACTAAAGTGTTGTAATATTTATTCACCCCCCTCTCAATATTACTTAATCCTCATAATTGGTATTAGAGCATGAGGCCCTCGAAGATAAATCCTAATAACTAAAGCGAGATCCAGATGGATGTAGGTAGTGTTGTCATACTTTTGTACATTTTGGAAAACTAATTACTACATGTGCTATGTACCCTAGTTTGAATTATTATGTGGTCTTCATTAAGATTTGTGTTCATTTATTGCAAGTACATGAAAAGGAAAGATAAATAACTGCATCTGAGATTACATGTCATATCCTAAATATGTTGTACAAAAAAGAGAGAATTGAAAAGAAAACATTCATATGAGCTCACACATGCCGTGAGCATAGAAAATGCAATAATTGCATAAATGAGTGCAAGTATACATAAATTAATGCAGCTAGATGCAGGGGTACTAGACATTTCCTGGTAGTGAGTTGATCTTTTGTGTGCCTGGTGTGTTTTGATTATCCTGAAACTATAGAGAGAGAAAAGAAGAAGGGGTTAGATCCAATGGATCTAAGCAATGAATGGTGCCACGACATCTAAAAACATGCATATGTGCACTCAGTCATGCACCTTTGGCGCGGGCTGTGCTAAGGATAGGTGAATCAAGGAGGATTTAGAAATAAAAGAAATACCACTATTTTCACTAATATGTTTGTTCCATGTGCAGAGATAGAAGAAGTTGATTCATAACAAATAGTAGAATATCGGGATCCAGATGAATGATGATCCACTGTGATGTGGGCTCTATCGAGAGGATCTAAAATTTCCTGGAGAGAGACCACATCACAAGCCAAGAACACCCATGATCAGTATTGAGTCTCCTAGTACCCCACACTGAACTGGTGAGGGTTGTCAGAAGTTCTATTCTCCTAGAGTTTTTGAGAAACCTAACCATCTCAAGGAGATCCACTAATCATGTGGGGGGCACTCAATAAGAAAGCAGTGTAAGCATGAAGATATTCTAAAGCATGATGAGCATTTGTGTACACATCTCATTGACATGGAGGCATTAAGAAGCACAGATCAAAGATGCTAGATAGAAAATGAAGAATGAAAGCAATACCAAATATGGAACAATCAACATGATGAAGATGCTCTCAAACCATGTTTAGATGCATGTATAGTAATGAAACATCAAAATCAATACTGTTCTGGGGCCAGTGTATTTTTTAAAAATAGAGGATATATGGTAACACATGCTTGATGTCAATATAATATCATTGCAGCAGGGCACATATATTGCATTTCATTAGATCAAATACAAAGGGCCTATTTAATATAGAAAATTTACATCTACATTGCCATGGCATTCAATATGAAAGCATAAAAATAGATGGTATCACCACAGGTATTCAAGCAACAGAAAATGAGCAAGTGGCTAATGAATTAATAGTGTCCCTGATATATTTCTACATGGCACATTTTATACAGAGGCACAGTCAAGAGATGTATTGAGGTACCACCATAGAAAATAGATAATGCAATGTGCCCCTTAAGGATGGTATGACTACATGAAGACAATAGTGCATTAATGCCACAATGGCTTCACCGGGCCACAAAAGACATTCTAATCAAATCAATGCTATATAATGACCCAGCTTTATTAAGCATGGGCTATGATCAGTAATAATCCAAACACCAACAATGAGAAGTGAATGCCTTGTTCCAGGCTCATAGGTTGAGCATGTAATGATGGCAAAAAGGCATTGCATATATGTAGAGCTTTCAAAACCATATGGCTACAATCAAAGGCTACCATGAGGACTATGCCACAAAAATAATAGCAATATCCTTCCATGGCACCCTCAATAGTATAGAGTATTATTTTTGTAACTTTCAAATACAATGTAGAAGTCCGCACATACAATGATCACAGCCACACAAAATATCAAATGCTGGATACAGTCAATAACATATAGTGAATTCATAGAATAATAACACCACTAAGAGCTCTTGGGCCCATAGATACCAACAGCAAATAGTGAACATCAAAAATCACAAAGCAGCAGCACCCCACGTAATATCAAGGGTGTATCAGTCTTTTCAAAGTGGTAAAATACAATAGAGGGAGCAATAACAGAGCATAAGGATGAACACAATGTAAGCATCCAATGATGCCCTAGCTCTTTCAAGGGAAAATACAACTACAACACATTCATAGCCTGAGCTACATCACAAGCAAAGAAATGCAATCTAATGCCATATGTATGCCACAGTTTGTTACAGATAACAAAGATTCAAATAGATAACAGTGTCTACAGATGCTTCAAATAATAGTGGTGCAATACATACATGTCATGCCCTAGCTTTAGTGCTCTCTGGTAGATTGCAAACAAAAAACAATATGGATGTAACTATTCAGTGGTGATAATTGAAGGGTAGAATCGAGCAAGCAATGACACAGATACAATAACCAACGCCCTTATAGGCATGTAATACAATGAGCTCATGATACCCTGGTGTTATTGGGATTTTCAAAATAGATATAGAACATATGCATCAAAACAACAGTGCCCTAGTTGGCATTAACATACAGCAAGCATGTCGTGCCCCTGTCAACACATTGATGCCCTAGCATGCTATCGGGCCTTATGGTTTTCAAACAACAGTGATCATTTGCGTCAATAGGAATATGATGCCCTAACACCAATAAATGAAAATGATATCATTGCAAATAGAAAGTAGAATGTTTCAAATCACATAAATGCTAGCAGTACATTGAAATAACAGTAATAACCTAGGTTCTGGAAATAGCCAATGCATGATACCCTTGTTTCAAATAGAGATAAAAACAATAAACAGTGAAACCTCAATGCATGATGCCACAACAAATATAGAGATAGAACTTCAATGCAAATAAGGACAGAGCTCAAGATCTAGTACTATAAAAAATACAGTATATGATGAGTCAAGTGTGCCTACCTCAAGATATCATTGGCGAGATCATGTTGTTGTTTCCCATATTAGAATAGAAGTTTCCATTGAAGGACTGCAGTGGGTTTAGAATGTGCCAGATGCTGAGTGAAGACTGCAATTAACAAAGGATGTTCATTTTTCAAATGAGGGTTCCAAGATACTTCCTAATTTGATTTTCTCCATTTTCTAGGGTCGAGTGATTTAGTGCCATGATATATTCAACTTTGGGTTATGTAATTGTTTATGTATATTTTCCCCATTATTTGGGTTGAGAATATTTTATATTCACTTGTAACCTATAGTTGAGTCCTAGGGTCATTGGGGTTAAAATTAAGACTAGGATTGCATTAAGGTGGGTCCTAGGTTTGAACATATGTATGTGTCAAGTGGATATATAAAGGTTGTAAACATTTTAAATATGTTTTCCCCTTTTTATTTAGGGTTGAAAACTATTTATTAATGTGTTTAAATCCACTTTATTTTGGTGTAGGGGGATAAAATTTTTAAATGTAAAGTCATTGCAAGGGCCTTATTGTAAATTCTAACATGGCATTTTATAAGCCTCATCAGAATATCATTATTATGCATGACTTAGTGGGTCTTGGGTCTTCCTTTGACTAGTCTATTTTCGGGTCCCCACCTTTTCTATCCCCCTAGATTCTTGAGAATTGGGCATCCTAATTTTAGAGTGATGGGATCATGGTCCTAATGGCTAGTTTTATCTATTCTTGGCGAGGTAGTGGACTTTATTGTAGATTCTCTATATTTCCTATTTATGCCTCTCACTTAGGTGATAGGAGGCTAGTTCTTCTTTCCCTCATTCTCATGAGGTGAATTTTGTAGCTCTTTGAGAAGCAATCTGATGTTTTGAATCCCTTTATTCCAGTTAATAGAAAATTGTCTTTCTTTTCTACAGCTTTGTGAGTTGATTCGATGGGCTTAATGTCATGTGTTGTGATTAAAATTTCATCCTTTACTTGATATTACATTAATTTTGATGTTTGTAAGCACTGCTTTTCCTTGAAGTTTCAAATCTGTGTGCATCTATATGTGTTTGAGTTGTGGAATCTATCTTTACTTCTCATTTACAATCCGCACCTAATTATTTTCTAAGGGGAAAAATCAGATTTGGAAGAGTTGTGGTGTTTATCTTAGATGTTGGATTACATTGTGAGTTTGTTTTTCATTTTGTGGATCTATCCAGTTTGGTGAATCACCTAAGTTAGATTTTAGTTATTTCAATTTCATGAAATCTCTCTCCCTTTCCCTTCAAGTTTAGTCCAGTTTAGGTGATACAAACGGGGAAGCCAGCCCTTAATTCAAAGGTCTATTCTCAGTGAAGCAGTCCTGCATCCTAAGAGTATTCCCATGTTTCACAAGATTTCTAGGTTTCATACTTAGCCATCACGGGTGCAATCCCTAGTGACAACAGTTTTTGGCATGCCCGACGAGACAACTTTGTTTCCCATCATTCACTAGGATTTTGGTGTGATCCTCAGTGTAATCAACCTTCAAGAGGTGGTTTTTTTCTAGCACCATGGCGACTCTATGAGCAATTTACTGGTTTTAGCAGTTCAAGTGCTGAAAAGTTTCAAAATATATCTTTACCAGCTCATTTGATGAGCAAGCATGTCAATTCCTAATGTATATTCTTCCTATCACCCCCCATATCATGTGAAAGCCACCCATGTGTAGGCATTCAATCCATATCAAGCTAGCCAAGCAGCAACACATAGTCAAAATAGCCTAGCAGCAGCAAGTTACCAGCATGCACTACCATACCCTCCCACCCACCATCAAGCATCCTGGTAGCATTCCTATCAACCGCCATATGAAAATTATCCTAAGCCTATTTTGAGTCCAAGCTACCATAATTCAGGAGGATATCAATATATTCAATATGCCCCTGGTCCATATGCTCCTATAGAGACCTATGAGTAGGCTCTCCAACACCCATGATCAGTATTGAGTCTCCTACTACCCCACACTGAACCAATGAGGGTTGTCAGAAGCTCTATTCTCACAGAGTTTCTTAGAACCCTAGCCATCTCAAGGAGAGATACTAATCATGTGGGGGGCACTTAGAAAGTGATCAGTGTCAGTATGAAGATATTCTAAAGCATGATGAGCATTGGTGTACACATCTCATTGACATGGAGGCATTAACAAGCACAGATCGAAGATGCCAGATAGCAAATGAAGAATGAAAGCAATACCAAATATGGAACAATCAACATTATGAAGATGCTCTCAAACCATGTTTACATGCATGTATAGCAATGAAACATCAAAATCAATACTGTTCTTGGGCCAGTGCTTTTTTAAAAAAAATAGAGGATATATGGTAACAGATGCTTGATGTCAATACAATATCATAGCAACAAGGCACATATATTGCATTTCATTAGATCAAATACAGAGTGCCTATTTCATACAGAAAATGTATATCTGCATTGCCATGGCATTCAATATGCAAGCATACAAATAGATGGTATCACCATAGGTATTCAGGCAATAGAAAATGAGCAAGTGGCTAATGAATTAATAGTGTCCCTGATATATTTCTACATGGCACAGTCAAGAGATGTATTGAGGTACCACCACAGTAAATAGATAATGCAATGTGCCCCTTAATGATGGTATGACTACATGAAGAAAATAGTGCATTAATGCCACAATGGCTTCTCTGAGCCACAAAAGACATTCTAATCAAATCAATTCTATATGATGACCTAGCTTTATTAAGCATGGGCTATGATCAATAATAATCTAAACACCAATAGTGAGAAGTGAATGCCCTATTCTAGGCTCATAGGCTGAGCATGTAATGATGGAAAAAAGGCATTGCATATATGTAGAGCTTTCAAAACCATATGGCTACAATCAAAGGCTACCATGAGGACTATGCCATGAAAACAAAAACAATATCCTTCCATGGCACCCTCAATAGTACAGAGTATTATTATTGTAACTTTCAAATACAATACAGAAATCTGCACATACAATGATCATAGCTGCACACAATATCAATTACTGGATATAGCCAATAACATACATTGAATTCATAGAATAATAACACCACTAAGAGCTCTCGGGCCCATAGATACCAATAGAAAATAGTGAACATCAAAAATCACAAAGCAGTAGCATCCCACCTAATATCAATGGTGTACCAATCTTTTCAAAGTGGTAAAATACAATAGAGGGAGAAATAATAGAGCATAAGGATGAATGCAATGTAAGCATCCAATGATGCCCTAGCTCTTTCGAGGGCAAATACAACCATAGCACATTCATAGCCTGAGCTACATCACAAGCAAATAAATCCAATTGAATGCCATATGTATTCCATGGTTTGTTACATATCACAAAGATTCAAATAGATAATGGTGTCTATAGATGCTTCAAATCACAGTGGTGCAATACATACATGTCATGCCCTAGCTTTAGTGCTCTTGGGCTGATTGTCAACAACAAACAATATGGATGTAACTGTTTAGTGGTGATAATTGAAGGGTCAAATTGAGCAAGCAATGACATGGATACAATAACCAACGCCCTCATAGGCATGCAATACAGTGAGCTCATGATACCCTGGTGTTATCGAGCTTTTCAAAATAGAGATAGAACATATGCATCAAAACAATAGTGCCCTAGTTGGCATTAACATATAGCAAGCATGTCGTGCCCCTGTCAACACATTGATGCCCTAGCATGCTATCGGGCCTTATGGTTATCACACAGCAGTGATCATGTGTGTCAATAGCAATATGATGCCCTACAACCAATAAATGAAAATGCTATCATTGCAAATAGCAAGTAGAATGTTTCAAATCACATAAGCGCCAGGAGTACATTGAAATAATAGTAATGCCATAGATTCTGCAAACAGCCAATGCATGATACCCTAGTTTCAAATAGAGATAAAAATAATAAACACCAAAACCTCAATGCATGATGCCGCAACAAATATAGAGATACAACTTCAAAGAAAACAAGGATAGAGCTCGAGATCCAGTACTATAAAAAATGCAATAGATGATGAATCAAGTGTGCCTACCTCAAGATATCATTGTTGAGATCATGTTGTTGTTTCCTAGATCAGAATAGAAGTTACCATCGAAGGACTGTAGTGGGTTTAGAATGTGCCAGATGCCTAGTGAAGACTGCAATTGATAGAGGATGTTCATTTTTTGAATGAGGGTTTCAAGATACTTCCTAATTTGATTTTCTCCCCTTTCTAGGGTTGAGTGATTTAGTGCCATGATATATTCAACTTTGGGTTATGTAATTTTTTATGTATATTTTCCCCATTATTTGGGTTAAGAATATTTTATATTCACTTGTAACCTATAGTTGAGTCCTAGGGTCATTGGGGTTAAAATTAAGACGAGGATTGCATTAAGGTGGGTCCTAGGTTTGAACATATGTATGTGTCAAGTGCATATATAAAGGTTGTAAACATTTTAAATATGTATTCCCCTTTTTATTTAGGGTTGAAAACTATTTATTAATGTGTTTAAATCCACTTTATTTTGGTGTAGGGGGATAAAAGTTTTAAATGTAAAGTCATTGCAAGGGCCTTATTGTAAATTCTGACATGGTGTTTTATAAGCCTCATTAGAATATCATTATTATGCATGACTCAGTGGGTCTTGGGTCTTCCTTTGAGCAGTCTATTTTAGGGTCCCCACTTTTTTCGTCCACCTGGATTCTCGGGAATTGGGCATCCAAATTTTAGGCTGATGGGATCATTGTCCCAATGGCTGGTTTTTTCTATTCATGGCAAGGTAGTGGAGTTGATGATAGATTCTCTAGATTTCCTATTTATGCCTGTCACTTAGGTGATAAGAGGCTAGTTCTTATTTCCGTCTTTCTCACGAGTTGAATTTTGTAGCTCTTTGACAAGAAATCTGATGTTTTGATCCTTTTATTCCAGTTAATAGAAAATTGTCCTTCTTTTCTACAACTTTGTGAGTTGATTTGATGGGCTTAATGTCATGTGTTGTGATTAAAATTTGATCCTTTACTTGATATTACCTTCATTTTGATGTTTGCAAGCACTGGTTTTCCTTGAAGTTTCAAATCTGTGTGCATCTATATGTGTTTGAGTTGTGGAATCTATCTTTCCTTCTCATTTACAATCCACACCTGATTATTTTCTAAGGGGAAAAATCAGATTTGGAAGACTTGTGGTGTTTATGTTAGATGCTAGATTACATTGTGAGTTTGTTTTTCAGTTTTTGGATCTATCCAATTTGGTGAATCACCTAAGTTAGATTTTAGTTATTTAAATTTCATGCAATCTCTCTCCCTTTCCCTTCAAGTTTAGTTTAGTTCAGATGATACAAATAGGGAAGCTGGCCCTTAATCCAGAGGTATATTCTCAATGAAGTAGTCCCACATCTTGAGAGTATTCCCATGTTTCATGGGATTGCTAGGTTTCATGCTTAGCCATCACGAGTGCAATCCCTAGTGACAACATATTTTGGCACGTCCGATGGGACAACTTTTTTTCGCATCATTCACTAGGATTTTGGTGTGATCCTCAGTGTAATCAGCCTTCAAGAGGTGGTTTGTTTCTAGCACCATGGCAACTCTATGAGCAATTTACTAGTTTTAGCAGTTCAAGTGCTGAAAAGTTTCAAAATATATCTTTACCAGCTCATTTGATGAGCAATCATGTCAATTCCTAATGTATATTTTTCCTATCAGCCCCCATATCATGTGAAAGCCACCCATGTGCAGGCATTCAATCCATATCAAGCTAGCCAAGTAGCAACATATAGTGAAAATAGCCCAATAGCAGCAAGTTACCAACATGCACTACCATAGCCTCCCACCTAGCATCAAGCATCCTGGCAACATTCCTATCAACCGCCATATGAAAATTATCCTAAGCTTATTTTCATTCCAAGCTACCATACTTCAGGAGGATATCAATATATTCGATACACCCTTGGTCAATATGATTTTGTACAGGCCTATGAGTAGGCTCTCCAACAAGAAGGATAATGGGCATGGGCTCAAAGACAACAAACTCAGAGTTACAAACAGAGGCAAGGAGATCAAGAAATTATTGTTGCCCCTATACAAGAAGGCTCACCAGATCTACCAGAGGATAATAAGGATTGGATGCTATCTTGGAGACCCTCATGGACTATGTATCTAGGTTATGAGATGCCAGCTCTTTATAAAGGAAAGATTAAGAATAAGAAACCTCATGTTGCCGAGGAGAACCTAGAAGCTTTGCAGACTAGATAGGAGAGTCGCAAGGTTCAAATCCCAAGTTTCTTTCCTAGTAAGGCCAGTAGCGCTCCTATTGAAATTCCAAGCTTTAGGATTTCTTCTTCAGTTCAAAATCTTAGTCAACAAAACCTTGATCTCCATGCATGTTTAGAGCCTACTCATGACCCTATCTCAGAATTCCAGCCACTCCATTCTATTCCTATAGATGAGACACCTATGATGTTTGACTTCCTAAATAAGAGTGAGCTTGTCCTACAATAGATAAAACCCTATCAGCCAATTCCTAAAGAGCCCACTACACCTCATGAAATTTTAGGCCATCGGGAAGAGAATGATTCTTGTCTCTTAGGTGTACTTTTCCATAATGGAGATAAGGAACAAGTAGATTTATCATATGATGATGGATTAGAGAAGCCTGATAAGGAAATAAGTAGAGAAGATGAGACACTAACTAATTTATTTGAGGAGATGCCTTATTATATTGAGCAAGATGAAGTAGTGGAAGATTTACGAGTTGAGCTCTCTGTTTATGATAAGAAAGATGATACAACTGCTGCTAACTTAGAACAACAAGATGAGTTTGAATCAATAATTGATATTTTTTGTTCCACTCTTGTTGATGTTCCCTATCTTCCTGAGAAAGATAATGGCTTGCATGTCCTTGAAGAAGAGATTGTGGTTCGGGAGGTTAACACTTTTCCAGTGATAGAATCTGTGCCTGTTTTCAATAACGTGATTGATGAGTCTCAAGAGTCCTATTTTCTGGATTATGAGATGGGTCTAGTAGTTGCTAAAGACCTAATGCAATTTGATGGATTTGATGAGCTGTTGGATGTTCCAACTAATGAGGAGGATGACCCCCTAACTATAGAAGAACAATTGTTGTGGAAGACTATCATGTAGGAGCAGAGTTCTAATCAGCATGCTGAAGATTTTATTGAAATGCATGTTGTGCAATAGGAGAGGCCTAGTTTTATGCTCTCTAGGGGGTGTCCTATCTGATACCTGGCTCAAATGGGGTTAGACAAAGCATCTATACTCAGTGATTTGGTGGAGGGTGATGTCAAGAGTTCACTCATTAGTGACCAGGAGATCATTCAGCCTTATCAGCCTCCCTAGGAGGACAACACCTATGACCTAAGCAAGGTGGGTTGCCTAGACTACAAGTTTCAAAATTTTATATGCCAGGTAGTTTAGTGCATTTTTGTGTTTCATATTCTTCCAATTGGCATTAAGTGTGAAAATTATAATATGTTGAGGAGAATGGGAAGCTATTTTAACAATCCAGTTAATGGTTTGTTTAACTAGTTTGCTGAGACTGGTTAGAATAGGGTAGGGTAGAAGCTTTGTTTCCTATTTCCCCTAAGTGCCTAGCACAAGCTTGTTTCCAGTTGAGTTTTCAGTTTGGTTTGGGTAGCAATAATCCTAAGTAGTTTGCCAGGTAGTCAGCTTGTGTTTGGTTGGATAGAAGGAGTTTGTTTTGTTTGAGAGCTAGGTTGAATTCTATGGCTTATAACTCTATGCCCAATGGATCTATAAGGCAACTGGTAAGTTGCTTAGCAGGAAAGAACTCCAAAGAGGTCACCAGAATGTTATCATACTTTTGCACATTTTGGAAAACTAATTACTAGATGTGCTATGTACCCTAGTTTGCATTATTATGTGGTCTTGATTAAGATTTGTGTTCATTTATTGCAAGTACATGAAAAGGAAAGATAAATAACTACATCTGAGATTACATGTCATATCCTGAATATGTTGAACATTAAAGAGAGAATTCAAAAGAAAACATTCATATGAGCTCACACATGCCATCAACATAGAAAATGAAAGAAATGCATAAATGAGTGCAAGTATACATAAATTAATGGAGCTAGATGTAGGGGTACCAGATATTGCTTGGTAGTGAGTTGATCTTCTGTGTGCCTGGTGTGCTCCGGTGATCCTAAACCTACAGAGAGAGAAAAGAAGAATGGGTTAGATCCAATGGATCTAAGAAATGAATGGTGCCACAACATCTACAAACATACATACGTGCACTCAGTCATGCACCTTTGGCATGGGCTGTGATCAGGACAAGTGCATCAAGGAGGCTCTAGAAATAAATAAAAAACACCACTATTTTCACTAATATGTTTGTTCCATGTGCAAAGATAGAAGATGATTGATAACAAATAGTAGAATACCAGGATCTAGATGAATGATGATGCCCTGTGATGTGGGCTCTATCGAGAGGATCTCAAATTTCCTAGAGAGAGACCACATCATAGGCCATGAACACCCATGATTAGTATTGAGTCTTCTAGTACCCCACAGTGAACCGGTGAGGGTTTTCAAAAGCTCTATTCTCACAGAGTTTCTAAGAACCCTAACTATCTCAAGGACAGGCACTAATCATGTGGGGGGCACTTAGTAAGCATGCAGTGTCAGCATGAAGATATTCTAAAGAATGATGAGTGTTGGTGTACACATCTCATTGACATGGAGGCATTAACAAGCATAGATCAAAGATGCCAGATAGGAAATGAAGAATGAAAGCGATACCAAATATGGAACAATCAACATGATGAAGATGATTTCAAACCATGTTTACATGCATGTATAGCAATGAAACATCAAAATCAATACTATTCTCGGGCCAATGTTTTTTTTTTTAAATAAAGGATATATGGTAACAGATGCTTGATGTCAATACAATATCATAGTAGTAGGGCACATATATTGCATTTCATTAGATCAGATACAGAGGGCCTATTTCATATAGAAAATCTACATCTGCATTGCCATGGCATTCAATATGAAAGCATACAAATAGATGGTATCACCACAAGTATTTAGGCAATAGAAAATGAGCAAGTGGCTAATGAATTAATAGTGTCCCTGATATATTTCTACATGGCACATTTTATACAAAGGCACAGTCAAGAGATGTATTGAGGTACCACCACAATAAATAGATAATGCAATGTGCCCCTTAAGGATGGTATGACTACATGAAGACAATAGTGCATTAATGTCACAATGGCTTCATCGGGCCACAAAAGACATTCTAATCAAATCAATGCTATATGATGACCTAGCTTTATTAAGCATGGGCTATGATCAGTAATAATCTAAACACCAATAGTGAAAAGTGAATGCCCTATTCTAGGCTCACAAGCTGAGCATGTAAAGATGGAAAAAAGGCATTGCATATATGTACAAATTTCAAAACCATATGGCTAAAATCAAAGGCTACCATGAGGACTGTGCCACGAAAACAACAACAATATCCTTCTATGGCACCCTCAATAGTAAAGAGTATTATTATTGTAACTTTCAAATACAATGCAGAATTTTGCACATATAATGATCATAGCTGAAAACAATATCAAATGCTAGATACGGTCAATAAAATACATTGAATTCATAGAATAATAACACCACTAAGAGCTCTTAGGCCCATAGATACCAACAACAAACAGTGAACATCAAAAATCACAAAGCAAGAGCACCCCACACAATATCAAGGGTGTATCAGTCTTTTCAAAGTGGTAAAATACAATAGAGGGAGCAATAACAGAGCATAAGGATTAATGCAATGTAAGAATCCAATGGTGCCCTAGCTCTTTCGAGGGAAAATAAAACCACAACACAATCATAGCCCGAGCTCTATCACAAGCAGAGAAATGCAATTGAATGCCATATGTATGCCACAGTTTGTTACAGATCACAAAGATTCAAATAGATAATGGTGTCTACAGATGCTTCAAATAATAGTGGTGCAATACATACATGTCATGCCCTAGATTTAGTGCTCTCAGGATGATTGCAAGAAACAAACAATATGGATGTAACTGTTCAATGGTGATAATTGAAAGGTATAATCGAGCAAGCAATGACACAGATACAATAACCAGTGCCTTCATAGGCATGCAATACAGTGAGCTCATGATATCGTGGTGTTATCAAGCTTTTCAAAATAGAGATAGAACATATGCATCAAAACAACAGTGCCCTAGTTGGCATTAACATACAAAAAGCATGTCGTGCCCCTTTCAACACATTGATGCCCTAGCATGCTATCAGGCCTTATGGTTACCAAACAATAGTGATCATGTGTGTCAACAGCAATATGATGCTCTAACACCAATAAATGAAAATGCTATCATTGCAAATAGCAAGTAGAATGTTTCAAATCACTTAAGTGCCAGGAGTACATTGAAATAACAGTAATGTCCTAGATTTTGCAAACAACCAATGCACGATACCCTGGTTTCAAATAGAGATGAAAATAATAAATAGTGAAACCTGAATGCATGATGCCACAAAAAATACAAAGATACAACTTCAAAGAAAACAAGGATAGAGCTCGAGATCTAGTACTATCAAAAATGCAATATATGATGAATCAAGTGTGCCTACCTCAAGATATCATTGCCGAGATCATGCTGCTATTTCCCAGATCAAAATAGAAGTTGCCATCGAAGGACTACACTGGGTTTAGAATGTGCCAGATGCCAAGTGAAGACTTCAATTGACAGAGGATGTTCATTTTTTGAATGACGGTTTCAAGATACTTCCTAATTTGATTTTCTCCCCTTTCTAGGGTTGAGTGATTTAGTGGCATGATATATTCAACTTTGGGTTATGTAATTGTTTATGTATATCTTCCACATTATTTGGGTTGAGAATATTTTATATTCACTTGTAACCTATAGCTGAGTCCTAGGGTCATTGGGGTTAAAATTAAGACTAGGATTTCATTAAGGTGGGTCCTAGGTTTGAACATATGTATGTGTCAAGTGGATATATAAAGGTTGTAAACATTTTAAATATGTTTTCCCCTTTTTATTTAGGGTTGAAAACTATTTATTAATGTGTTTAAATCCACTTTATTTTGGTGTAGGGGGATAAAAATTTTAAATGTAAATTCATTGCAAGGGCCTTATTGTAAATTCTAACATGGCATTTTATAAGCCTCATCAGAATATCATTATTATGCATGACTTAGTGGGTCTTGGGTCTTCCTTTGACTAGTCTATTTTAGGGTCCCCACTTTTTCTGTCCCCCTAGATTCTCGGGAATTGGGCATCTAAATTTCAGAGTGAGTGGATCATGGTCCTAATGGCTAGTTTTTTCTATTCGTGGTGAGGTAGTGGACTTGATGGCAGATTCTCCAGATTTCCTATTTATGCCTCTCACTTAGGTGATAGGAGGCTAGTTCTTCTTTCTGTCATTCTCACGAGGTGAATATTGTAGCTCTTTGAGAAGAAATCTATTGTTTTTACTCCTTTTATTCTAGTTAATAGAAAATTGTCCTTCTTTTCTACAAATTTGTGAGTTGATTTGATGGGCTTAATGTCATGTGTTGTGATTAAAATCTGATCCTTTACTTGATATTACATTCATTTTGATGTTTGCAAGCACTGCTTTTCCTTGAAGTTTCAAATCTATGTGCATCTATATGTGTTTGAGTTGTGGAATCTATCTTTCCTTCTCATTTACAATCTGCACCTGATTATTTTTTAAGGGGAAAAATCAGATTTGGAAGAGTTGTGGTGTTTATGTTAGATGCTGGATTACATTGTGAGTTTGTTTATTAGTTTGTGGATCTATCTAGTCTGGTGAATCACCTAAGTTAGATTTTAGTTATTTCAATTTCATGCAATCTCTCTCCCTTTTCCTTCAAGTTTAGTTTAGTTCAGGTGATACAAATAGGGAAGCCGACCCTTAATCTGGAGGTCTATTCTCAATGAAGCAGTCCCACATCCTAAGAGTATTCCCATGTTTCACGGGATTGCTAGGTTTCATACTTAGCAATCATGGGTGCAATCCCTAGTGACAACAGTTAGTTTGGAAGAAAAATTTGAAGGATAACTACAAGACCTAGATAAGGATAATACTAAAAATGTTGAAATAAAATACAAGCTAAAGAAAGATGAAGACTATATCAAAATACTCAAATAGAAGATTAACATTTAAAATATAAAATGGAAAGAACTTGTTGAGAAAATGAGGGAACTTGAGAATGATTCATATAATTTGATTAAAAATTTGGAAGAAGAAAAGGATACAATAAAACATGAGTATTAAATCATCTATGTGCAAATAAGTAAATAAATTCAATAAGAGAAAGAATAAAAGAGAAAACTTGAAGAAGCCCTGAAGAATGCAAATGTATGGATAGGAAGAACGCATCTAGAAATCAATGATGTCAAAACCAATCATGAAGAATTGGAGAAGTACAATGTAATCATCAAAGAATAGCTTATGGATGCAAGAAATCATATTGAAAAAGTTCACGCAAATACTAAAAAAATTGATGAATAGCTAGAGAGACAAAAACCTAAACGTGACAAGTTAGGAGTTTCCTTCAATGAAGTTGAATATTCTAAATCTCAAAAGAATAAATTTCAAGGTAGGATAGATGAGACACCTTATCAGCAAAAAGAACCTAATGAAAAGGAGAGAACTAGGGAGAAGATCAAACCTTTCAAAGGGAGATTATTTAGATGCAACAAATTTGGTCACGTGAAGAAGGATTGTAAAGGTAAGAATGTCTGCAAACCTTTTTATGTTTATTGTTTTAATTGTTGGGCATATGGACATAGAAGAAATGAGTGTAGATAACTAGATGAAATATAAAAGAGTCAATATTATGTTAGATATCCTATTACATCTAATAATATCATTTTTCACAAATGGAATAATCTTGGACACATTGCAAGGAATTATAAATTACAAGTTAGAGAAGATAGGATTCAACCTAGAAGACCATGTGTTACTTTTTTTAAGTGCAAAAATAAGGACATCTAGCTATGTACTGTAGGTATAATGGACCATTTGGAAATAGAAAACCACCTGTAGTAATGAAGAAAAACATTGGTGATACTAGAAAGATCTTAGTAGAGTATAAGGCTGAGTTTGATCATGCTTTTAGAAAAGAAAGAAACAAAGATAAGAGAAAAGTGTAGAAATAAAAGAACCAAAGTGATTCAAATGGTCACTGAAAGATAGTAGATGCTACTAGATCTTCGCTCGATGCTAATGTCTCTATTTCAACCTTAATGGCCAAGCATGGCCTTATGGGGAGCATTGAAGGAATTCATCAGCTAATTATCCAACCCTTAATATGCAGATTCATAATCTATAAAGATGTGTACAATTACATAAGTGTATGTTGGTAATGTATCTAAAATCGCAATGTTTGAAACTTACTATAGAGTGATCTCCTGATGTTGAATGGGTAACTAGTCTTAAAATAGCCTTTTAAGATGATCTCCCTAAAATTATCAGCGAAGTTATTTAAGTGAAATATCATAGTTGATTTGATCACCATTCAAGCTAAAATAAAGGAGACCAGAGGAGAAAGTAAGAGCTAGAACATATTTTTGATCGTTGAGTGTGCATACTTTGATTCATCGGGTAAAAGGTATTTTGATCTTTTGTAAAGATTTGTTTTTAATGGATAGTCTATTGATATTTGGTGTTGGTGAGAGGCCAAGGTAAAAGTTTAAGGAAAATCCTTACAAATCCATCGAGGATGATCTTGAAGGCACATTTTCACAAACCCCTCACCGTGTTCTTTAGGTGAAATATATTAGGGCATACGTCATTGCAATTATGAGACTTTAGGGGACATTGAAATACTCAATGAAATGAAAGACATGTTAAAAAATGATGGAACTTGGAAGGATGACTTCACTCATTTGAAAAATCTTAGCATGATATGAATGATAGAACTCTACGAGTTTGATGAGGAAGAATGGATCAAGATTGTCCTTAGTAGAGTTCATCATCAGTTTTTATGGATAGGAGAGCAGCTTATTAAAATTCCCAATGATCTAATTGATGATGTAACTAGATTGAACAATGTTGGCATTATCCCTACTGTGGAGAAGAACACAAATAAGCGGGTAGAAATGCTAATGCATTCCAAGTGGGATAAGAGGGAAATGACAATTATCGACATCTTTTAGCAAGATGTGACATTGATTTCTATAGTTTTGGGATATAAACTTCATTATAACAGCTGACCTAATTCACTTTTTGCATGTGTTATCATGATGGCTTAGAAAATGTTGAAGGAAAACATGAAGTACAATTTGTGTGAAGTAATGAGACAATTATTCCCAGAGAACATTAAGTAAACTGAGCATGATAGATCAAAATAATTCAATTTTTGATCTTTACTGATACATATCTACATTCACATAGTTCATAAGTTTCTTGGAATGTACCCTAGGGCATGGAAAGATAGTGAACCCATAGGTATTCAAGTGTCTAATAGTTATCAAATATAGAATAGTACATGGGTGGATGGAGAACTCTTTTTCATGTTCAAAATTCTTTAAAGACAAATGAAGGAAAGGATGACAATTCCTGAGGCAATGGTAGAGAAGTACAAAGATAGAATTTGTTTCATGGTATAAACTAATTGTGTATGTTTTGAGTCAGTTGAACCTAGAAAGAAGTGGAGTTACCCTATGGGTTGTGAGGTGAGTGCAGATGTTATTACTATGAAAATAGATCATGTTGTTTATTTTGATATTAATCCTACTCAAGAAATATGGGGCACTTATGAATAAAAATATGCTAAAATCATAAATGAAAAATCAAAGGTAGTGAGGAAGAGAAAGATTGAGAAAATAGTTGACAATATTGTAGAGAAGGTAGGTATGAGCCAACAAGAAATGAAAGAGGTAAATAGGAAGATAGCAGAAGGATCTTTCAGGTTGGGGAGAACTACTCCAGCAACCCCTACAATTTCTCAAAGCTTTAGAAGTTGTTGACTCACCTCCTACTATGGTTCTAGCACCTGATACCACCCCTACACCACCTAAGGGGTCATTATAGAGAACAAGCATGAATTATATAGTGAAGGAAACAAATGTTCCTATGAGAAGGAGATGGTTATCTAAACAAAACTCACCTCCTAAAAGGAAAAAGAGTATTGTGGAGAACGAAGAAGAAGAAAAGAAAGAAGACAATAAAATTGAAGAGGAGAAAATTGAAAAATAAACTAGCTCTAACACAACTTTGGAAACATCATCTAAAAATGTTGGTAAAGAGGATATTTGAACAAGGAAAGCTAAATCAATTACCTAAATAGTATGAGAGATATGATGAAAATGATCAAATTCTAATTGAAGATATTATCATCGATCACATGTTAACATTTAAAAGGAATTTACTAGAACTCAAAGGTAGCATTACTAAGGATCTATATGAAAAACTAGAAGAAAGAAATCAATTATGACTCATAGAAGATTAACATGTAAGGGTAAAGGTCAGAGAAGAAATGTTACATATTTTTTTATTCGATGAGAATGGAAGAATAATGAAATCTATTAAACCCCTGCTGAGAGTAAATATTATACTTATAAAGATTGTGGGAAAAAAGTATGAGGAAGTAATAGTGGAAACAAAAAAGGATATTAATAATTAATTGATGGATGTTGAACCTGATAAGCCCTCACCTCCTAATTCCAAGGCTACTAATCCCAAAACTATTCTGAAAAGAGATTCTTCTAAGTCTAAAAAAATACACATTGACTGATGTAAGAATGAAGATGATAGTAACCAGTTCTTTAGTACAATTAAGAAACTAGACTTCTTTTTTTCTAGTGTGTTTGTAATCCTAGACACTTCATAGGATATTGGTGACCCTTTTCAAGTAATTTTTTATACTATTATGGAGGTAGATGACATCAATAAATAGAGTATATAGTTAATCTTGGCACATTGACTAGGGGGAGAAATGGAAGAAGCTACTGAGAAAGAAGAATAAGGCACTAAGGAAGAGATTAAGGTAATTTTGGATGAGGTAAAGAAGGAATTTGAAGTTGATGTTGATGGCATGGATGAAGTTGAACTGATGAAGTTTTCATTCATAGGCTTTGATAAGGCTAAGGAGAGATCACAATAGAGGATAGAAAAGAATTAAAAGCTATTAGATAAGGAAATATATAGAATTAACAATATTCTATCCATACCTTTCACTTGTTAGGAAATAGTGAACAATCTAAACAAAATCCTTGATGACTTTGATGTTCATTTTACTTCTTTGGAGAAGGTTGTAGCCTTGAAAGTTGAAAGAGAATACATGGAGAAGAATCTAGATAAGATATGTCAATCATTAAAGTAGGATGTCACCATATTGGACACCACTATCTCTGGTATTTGGTCTTGCATCATGCATGGGAAGAAGATATACAACTATTGCATAAAACCTTCCAGGCATGTAAAAAATGTAGTGGATGTAATCCACAATGATGAAAAGACAATAGATGACCTAGCAAATAATTGTGGGTCCTCTGCACAATATTTTATAGAGATGTACAAGGAAGTATCCAAGTTATTGGATAAAATAAATGTGTTGGAGACATAGAAGACAAGAGTGCTGGGAGGATTTGCATCTCAAGGATAGTTTAGTATTCTTACTCCTAAACTATCAATTTTAGAGAAGCATCTCAAGGATATGGAGACCACTAAGAAGTCTCTTGATGGAGCTCTACCTACTTTACTAAAGTATTTTTAGATCTCATCATTTGCACATAATCACCTTATTCATGTTGGTCAAACATTGGAGAAGACATGGGAAGTAGATGAAAAGATCTTAGAAACCTCTTTCCAAGATATAGTTCATATGATATAATATTTTGGTGAGAATCTTTACATTTTTTAATATACCTTTTTCGTTGATGTCAAAGGGGGATTAATAAGTGTGAAAAACGTATACTAATGAATAGTCATTTGTTTGACATTGGACACTCAATAATTTTTTACTAAGTGTTCCCATCAATGCAAAAGGGGGAGATTATTGGCAAGTGGCCTTATGAGTATAGCATAGAGGTTTTCATTTATGTAAATAATACTTATTGGTATGGTCACATAGAATATAGTTTAGTTTTGGATGTTTATATTAGAAAAATGACTAAGTCCAAGAAGCAGTTGACAGGGTATAGTTGTGTAGTTTTGACTAGTGAGTATAGTATACTAATAATTAATTCATGCAAGATTAGAGGAACATATTATGGGGTGTAACAGACCTCTAGTTAAGGTTACTTTTATTTTGGAATTGACTAGAGGAAGTTACAGCATGATCTAGGTACACAAAGATAATACAATAGTGAAACTAGGAAGATGAGTGGTTATGATGCTTAAGGGAGTACCATGTGGAATCTAGAGGTGCTACCTTAGATTTTGTTTATGTCTTATCCTATCTTTGTGCATATATGATTACTGATTATGTATGTACTAATTTATTATGTGTTAGAAATTTTTTGAGATATATCTATGAGCTAACTGGAAAAGTTATGAGATCAAGAAAATATAAGAAGATGTTTTTAAATACAAAGGGGTGTGATGAATAGATACATTGTCATGTTAGCATTAGATAGAGAAAGTTTTGAACTATAATTGGGACTACTTAAGAATAGTTGATGCTTGTTAATTCATTTTGAGATAAATCACTATAAGAGCAGTGAGCTCATTATATTACCCCTAATAGGGTTGCTATCCTTTAACATGGATTTTTAAGTTAATGTAATATGCATCTCCTAATAGGGATAAGTCTCCTAATAGGGACATTATACTCTTAGTGCAATATTTTTCGGTATCGTCCCCACCATGGTTTTTACCTTAACATGGTTTCCTCATGAACAAATCATGGTCTTATGAGTTGTGTACTTTATATGTATGTTGTCTTTATTTTAGTAACTATATGGTTAAGTTTGAACTGGTAAAGAGTGAAACTAAATTTTTGTAATATTGATTCACCCCCCTCTTAATATTAGTTGATCCTAATACATAAAACTAAGATAGTTTCAATTTGGTGACCTAGTATTGAGATAGAAGTTGAAGAATCAAGGAGATAGAGAAAAGAAAGGAAAATGAGAAGAAAATTAGTTAGGACCTTTCATTGTTACATCATCCTTTGGGATAGGAACATACAAACTAGATGATTGTAATAGAGAGGAACTACAAGAACCCATCAATAGAATTCACTTAAAGAGGTTTTATACCTAATCAGATGAAAGTGTATTAGATTGAAAGAGTATGAGATGACAGTATATCAGATGAAAAAACATCATTACTTGTATAATAGAAATTGATAATGAATAAATCTAAAAATATTGAGAAATTAATCCTAGGAAAAATGAAAAAACATCAGAAAGAAAAAAAATTACAAAAATAGTGAAAAAGAGTTCCTAAAGGAATAAAAAATAGTAGAAAATCGATCATGAAGAAAGAAAAAACATTAAAAAATGGATCCTCAAAAAATGATTATCTTGGTGAAAACCTGATAAATGGGCACCTTGGTAATATAAAAAAAGAAATAAAACAATAAAAAATTAAAAAAAATACCAGAAAATAGAAAACCAAAAAAATTGCCTTGGTGAAAACCTAGCAATAGACTCCTTGGTAGCCAAAAATCTAAAAGAAAGAAAAAAAAGTAAGAAAATCAGGTGGTGAAAATGTGGTTAACATGCACCATTTTCCCATATTCTATCCTAACCTATGTCAAGCCTAGTTTCATTTTCCATCTACATCTTTTTATCATCCTTGTATATATCCTTGCATTGCCAGTCATTTGTACATAGTCATAATAAAACCTCATAGTTGTATATGTGCACCTAAGGTTTTCATCATGATTTTTAAAGTTGTCTAATCCCAATATCATTGTGGAATCAATCCAAGGAAATTATTTCAAAACCAAGAAAGTTCATCAAACAAACACCAATTGACACAAATCAGTGTATCAAACAAAAGTTTGACACTTGAAATTTTGATTTATATCACTTTCCAATTAAATTTTGATCTTGAACCTAAATGACTGATACATTCATTCTTGTCCTGAAATTGACTTATCTTTATCAGGATTAAAAATACAAAAAAAGATCCAAATGGATGAAGTTCTACTTGAAATATGGATGTGAAAATAATGGAAAAATGTTCAAAGTGTTACTTGAATTTGGAGTCATGTATTTTTAAGAAACTTGATGTCTTTTGACTAGAGGAAAGATGATAAAAGTATGACAATTTCTTGATTTTTGAATTATAGTTTGTAAGGTGGATTCATTGAAGTATAAAAAATTGTCTAATGAAATGATAATCAAAGAATCATCGAGGACATTTATATATAGAAAGGAGCATATCTTTGTCTGTTGATGCAAATGGAAGCTATGGCCATTTAGATATTTAATATCCTAATGCCAAGATCCACTTGCAATATTGAAACTAATGAAAGAGGTATTCAAACCATCATGGTTGTAAAATCAAACTAGTGAGGGTTGTATCAACTTCTAGAAGTGCAAAATATGAAAGAAAAGGGTATTCATACTATCATGGTTGAATCAATGATAGTTGTACCAATTTCTTCTTCTAAAATATTAATGATGAAATAAAGCATTCCTTTCAAAAGTGACTATTAATTGCATCCATGTAGATTAATGTTGCATGCTAGAAGTTAAAGGATTTATTTAATCAAGGGCTAAAGTTAATCATGGTTATATCATCAAAGTCATAATTAATGTCATTAAATATCTGATCCATCAAATGACCAATACTAATTGTATCTGATCAACTAGGGAAAACCTAATTGTGTCCATCACTTGAACTTATGTCTGCACCTGCACCAACATATGACCCTATTCTTCTACAAGTCCCTAATTTTGTATTATGAGAACATCAAATTAACCTTGTATCATGATAACATCAAATTAACCATGTATCATGAGAACATCAAATAAACCCCGTATAACTGAAATGTCTAACTAAGCATATCAAATATAATATAAATCTATCAAAATACTAAATTCATCATCAAACATCAATCAATTTATCCTAACATCTATTTTATAATCTTGACCATATCAAAGTTCCTAACTCTATATCTTTAGGAAGGAAAATAAATTCATCAACCTACATATCCTATCAGATTGACATCAATACAACATCAACCAATCAATTTTAACTGACATCAAATTAAATTAAAATATCAAAAAACTATCTAGAGCATCAACACTATGGCATAAATAAATAAATAAATTAAAACTAGGGAATCCTTATTTAAATTTATTCACATCATATTATCGGAAATGAATTTGAACTCTAATTTTTTCCAAAAAATTAAAAAATTTGATAAAATATTAAAATTGATCAAACTAATCAAAATCAAAATCAATTTCTTTTTTGAGGAGCCAGAATATTGTAACCAAGTGAATCAGAGAATGTTTTTCATATCAAGGGAAATTAGACATAAAATATGTGAAATTGTCAGTGGGGCATCATACAATCGGTAGAATCTATTAAAATCATAATTTCAGCATCTGATAAAAAATCCACTTCATCAAAATCAGTGTCAATAAAATCATTCATCAAGATCAGATCAAAAATCAGTAATTGAATCAATTTTACATTCTTTGAAACAATATGCTTTGCACATTGATTCAAAGAGGGATATTTGTATACTCCTAAAATTGATCAATAAAAATCAAACCAAGACAAAGAAAGCAACTAAGGATTGAAGCATTGAATTAATTGAAAACCGGAGCTATTGTATTAACTAAGTCAAAAGATTAAATAATTATGCAATTGATTTTAATCAGTTAATTGTATAGTTAAAATCTAAAACTCAATCCAACCCATTCAAAGGGAGACATGGATAAATTAAATTGATTAAAGAAATTAATAAATCTTATTATTCTCACCAACCCCATATGGACAAAATGAAATCAACCAATGAGGTGAGAGTGTGTGAAACACATGGATCACTCAAGAGGCCTATCTATTTCCACCATCCATATTTCATTTTCTATCTTGACTGTCCATTCTTGTCTCTTTGTCCCAATATTTGACACCATTGACTCAATGCATCTATAACCATGGGTAAACCTAACCCGTATCTAACTCACCTTCCTTATTTTAATGAATCCTTTAAATAGAGGGCGTTATTAGATAAAATCATCCATTATCATAGTGCATTCTTACTGTAGTAAAATTATTATAGGCATTGCATAATGTTGTTAATTCAATTGAGTAATTTGATCATAATGGATCATGTAGGATTGATTTCTTGCATAACTGAGCTATATTAGGAAAATTTTCATCATAATTACATCATCTAGAGATTAATTTATCATTCTAGGACTGTTGCTCATGAATACTAAGATGAGAACATATTATTATCTTTCTTAGATAGAGAACCATGATATGTCCATTGCTTCTATTTTCAATTTAATATCTTAATTATTGATTCTTTCATAATTTATTTAATCTTATTACAAAACTAATTTCATGAAGATTTTTGATACATAGGTGGATTTATAGCTATAAAAAATCTTCACCATGGGTCTCTTGGTCAGGATAATACCATGGGTCCAATAAAATATTTTTAGCTTACAAAAAGGTTCAATAAGATTTTTTTTAAGGAAAAAGGTAATGAGAATGTATAATTTATTAAATTAAAATACAAGGAGTATGGCTCAAAAGGATTATTAACTAATCATCAGGAAGGGTTATCAAGAAAAATCTAGTTGATGAAAGTTTTTCTTAATGTGAGTTAATGTAGTAAGTTCGATGCATTTTTTATAAGGTTGAATAATAATTTATTTAAAAGGTATTTTTTGCACTAAAAAAAATTAAATATATGAGTTAAAAGGCTAAGCTAAAAATAGGATTTTGTAAATGTTGAAGGTGCATTCAAATTTTATAACACATGAAGAAGGTTTCAATTATATATTAATGATAAGTAATAACTATTTAACTTTATCTTATTGATATTTGTGAGTACGAGATTACATGTAATTTGAACTAGGAAGGCATTAATAAAAAATACATTCTCATATTTTCAAAATAAAAAGTTTTCCTATCTAAAATTTATTTGATATTCTCTCTATAGCTATATCTATTAATTTTTCCATTAATACTCTGAGTGTTCATTTAAAAACCTAAATTGATGGATAAACATATGTTTGAATTATAATTTAATGTTATCTCACTCATTAACAATTTTGTCTTTTATTGGGTATTCTATTTCGGAGCTTGTATTTTACATTATACACTCTTTTTCCACATATATAATCATCCATAATAGGTATTAGAAATAATTCATTTACTAGAAATTTTATCTACTCCCACATTTATCGTATCATTAGTTTTTATTTATGTTGACCAATTTTTTCCAAATTTTCAAGCTCAAGTTTCATGATTAATATCTTTCATTTTTATTTCCATCTCATTATGTAACTTATTCATATTTGCAATGAAATTTTATGTTTTTTCTACAATCCTTTTTATCATGTCTTCAGCTATATAACCATGTAATATTTGATTTTTTAACCTTTTAAATCACTTCTTTTCTAGAAATTCAACTAGCATAAGAAATGGAATCAATTTGGTCTATAGACTGGATGAAACTATCTAAAATTTATTTTAAACAAGATGAAAAAATATCTACTTTTTTTAGTATTTTCTTTAGTTTCCTTTCTTTTCATGTTCTATCAATGAGCCTACAAAAACATATCTATAAACTCTATACATCACCATCTATTTTAAAAAGTTCTGATAATGTTGATTGTAATGTTAAAATATTTACCTATGATTTGGGAAATATCCTCATTCATAATGGGGTAAGAAAAGTATATGAACATATTTCTAGAATTATCTAATATAAATATATTCAAATAGTCTTTGGTTTATTTTGTTGAGGTCTCCTTAGAAAACAATTAGTGAGAGTATCCTACTCTCTAAATTTTAATCCTACTAATTTCCTATTACTACATAATGTTTATTTTTTCCATGCTGTTGATGTATTGGTTTAGGAATATCTATTATAATGAGATAATTATAATAATCTAATGGGAGGACCTGTAAAAATATTTGACCATTTATTGCAGGAAGAAGGGGATGGATTATTTATGATAAATTTTTATTGAGATGTACAAGCGAACAAGGGATATTGTGAGGAAGTTAGAATTAATCTTTCCTTGGTGAAAATATGTAATTAAAGGATAAACCAAGGTATCCTATATTATATTTGTCCTCTAGTCCAAGTAGGAGGACATGTCACTTTTTTGTAATTCCTTTATTAAGGAAATTAGATATTCCTCCTTAAGAGGAATCTCACATTTTTCACACACACAATATGAATGTGGTATTCATATGAGATGGTAGTTACATGAAAACTCCTCCACTCATCTCTACTTAAGAGATGTCTCTCACACACTTGCTCAATAATCTTCTCTATTCTCTCACTTCTCCTTCATTTATCAGTCTTACTCTCCATATTGTAATGAGATTTGTGCTCTATTTCTTTCTTCTTCCTTAGGCTTTGAGCCTCATTCATATAATTCACAAGGGTTTTTTATTTTATTTTCCCCTTTCAAAATCTTTGAGTTCTTGTTGTTCTTGGAGCACTTTGGTGATCTTTTGGCTTGATACTTTGAAGCAATTCCTCTCTCTCTCTCTCTTGGTAAACTTGTGAATTCCTTTCATGCACTCACTTGGGTTCTTTACTTTTCTCTACTACTTTTTAATTATTTATAACATGGTATCAGAGTAGGTTTAACCCTTTCTTGTTGAGTGTTGCATGTAGGGAAATTTGAAGGATATTTTGGTTATGAAGTAGAAAGAACTTTTTTTTTTTGATTAAGTAAAATAGGTTTTGCATGGTTCGTGAAACCCACATCAAAAATAAAGAGGCGATTACAAGTTTAGAAAGTAGCTTAAGAAGAACATCCATGAAACTGGCCACAAACTGACGAAAGACCTTGAAACCATAGAAAAACTAAACTGATCAAAAAGGAAGAAATTGAAAAGAAAGCACTAGGGGCTAGGATATTGTTGTCATGACACTGTCTTTCTCAACCTCCCTTCTGTGTCTTTACCTCATCTTCTCTCTAGCTTGGATGTTGGTGCTTCCCTGGTGAAGCTTACGCCTAGTGATTACTTTGTTTCTCACAACAATGAGGCTTTGTTTTCTATTTTTCCTTTGCACTAGATAGATTTTCTTGGGAAAGAATGTCCAGAAAGCATGAGGGCGGGTGCATGATTAGTAGCCTTTCATATTATCTAACCATTTTTTGTAGATTTTACTTCATTATGTTTTATGTAAATCTAACAATGGCTTGTTGCCAAATCTAAGTCCATTTATTTTATTTTCAAGTTTTTTTTAAATCCTATCTCTTGTAGGATTCAATCTTTAATTTAGCTCTCTTATCTATTTCATGCAGGTTTTTTTTTAATCATTTGTTCAAAGATTCAATCTAACTATCTTATCTTTTAGGTTATTTCTATCATTATCTGACTTTAACTTTGTCTCTATCTCTATTTTTATCTCTATTTTTTTTTTCTCGACAGCATAATAAATCTGGTTCTATTTGTTGTTTAAATCTAGAACTTATATATCTTTGATTATCTATTGTTTAAATATTTAACCTTATATTTTTGTTTACGTCGATCCATTCTTTATCTCATTTGCTTGATCTTCTGGCATAAGTTACTTCATTCAAAAAATCTAGCTCTGTAACTCTGCTATTTACTTTGTATTACCTTCTATTAAATCATTAGCTTTATTACATAGTTTGATGTTTACATTTTTCTATGTGCAACACTGGTTATAAATTCAAGTCTCATAAGTGGTGCATGAGTGCGTGAGCTCCAAAAACTCCATCTTTTCAGAGTACCTCAGCATCCAGATTACAATATTTTATATTTTACTATTTATTTTTTGATGTACCTCAGCATCCAAACTTTTATCATCTTTGCTAAATCCAGCATAATGCTTATCACTATGAGGAATATCTAATTCCCCATCCAATGCCCCCTTAAGAGCTACCAATACTCAGTTTCCAATGGTTGTCCTGACAAGACCATCATCCAACAAGGCCCTGAATGGCCTCCTTCAACATCCAATGTGCCAACAAGAGACCAGTATAGTATGCGGCAGCATAGTTTTTGAGACCGACTTCCACACCATACTGAGGTAGCTCATGAGAGTAAGAAGCTACAAGTATAACATATCTAGTAAGCATTGCATATCTGATCTTTGCAACAATATCCTTTTTGCTAAATCTCTCTACTACTTTTTTTATTATATGATAGTCTATTCTTATCAATAGAGACCCCATTGCAACTACAAAGAAACTAGAAGTTGTACTTTTCTAAATCTGTCTTTCAGTTCTTGGAAGAGTTGCTACAATATTCACCTCAATATCTTACTATGCAGCTTGTGCACACCTTCTCCTTTAGGCACACCTCTTTTGTCTCCTAACATTTTATTATTTGTTTATGTCCCCTTCACACCACTTTTTCAGGAGATAGAGGTTTTTCAGATATTATATCTGAAAACTCTTGGAATATACCATAAAATTTCACACAAATATCTTAACTCTATTATAAGTGGATATAATTAGAATGAAGCTCTAAATATAAAGTTTTTCAGACCATTGAAAGAAAGTGCTACTTGTGGTATAAGATTTGTGCATGTTTCTTTTCCTGTGCGGTTTGATGTGGCTATAGAAGGCATGTGGGGGATCATTTTCCTCATATATGTGAAGCTGCTCATGGCTTCTTGTGGTACAACATTCACAATCCTCTAACAAATTGGTATGAATTTGTCCAACATGCAATCCTCTACAAAAATGTGTTCCTTCTTTTCAGTCTGACAGAGCATTCACCTAAGTGAAACTGTTACTGCTCCTCCTTCATATTTTTGAATACCAATTTCTTCATTCAACTTGCCACTATCTTCAAACAATAATTACTATATCTAAAAGGAAAATTAGTTTATCAAACTTAAGAGGAATCTATTTTTTTCAGATTACATTTGTCTATTAGTCTGCATAACTCTATTCTTTGTAAGGCATTCTGAGTCATTCATGTCATTTGATTGCAGTCTGCTTCTCTAAGAATGTTATCATTTCTCCTGCCAAATATTTTTTTATCTAAATTTTCTCTGGTGGTTGCAGGCATATCTTTTGATCTTTTGCAGCTCATTTTGTATTAGTTTTGAGATTCCTTTTTCTATGAAAAACTATTTTTATCCATATTTAGTTCTAGTTTGAACATTTCTTTCAATCTTTGTCTCATTTATAATTTGGTCAAATATTTTATTTCATATTAATTCTAGTTGTATCTATTTTAATTCATTTAATTCTTAGTTTAAAATTTAATTCACTTATTATAATTATTCAAGTTTAACTTCTTATTAATTTTATGATAGTTTTGGTTTAACAAATTTTTTGTTTATATAGTTTTGTGTAAACAAATCAAAGTTATATGTTAAACATTGTTCCATATATCTATTTATTTGCTAATTCCCTCTTAATTGTTTTTTTTATCAATTCTAGCTCTTTTTAAAGCATTAAATAAATTTTTTAATTTCCTTAAAATTTCAATCTGTTCAAGTTCATAGATAATCTCATGTTGATATCGTTGTCTTGCTACCTTCAACATGTCTACTCTAATTCTAGAAATCAAACTAAATAGTTATAACTATCATCAATGGAAAACTCATGTTTCCTTTCTATTCCATTTTAAACATTTTCTTGAAGTTGCCATAGATGCAACACTTGAACCGGCTGCCATTGCTACTCAAGTAGAAAAAGATGCATGGAAAATGAAAAATGAAGAATCTCTTGGATTGATTGGTCTCTCAATAGTTCATCATCTTTATTTCTTAATTGGACATTGTACCAAAGCCCATCAAGCGTGGAACATTCTGCAATAGACATATGACAACTCATCTGAATTTCATAAGATTCAACTCCAAGATAACTTGGAGGACTTAACGTATACTAATTTTAAAAAAATGGATTAATTCTTACTTAGGTTTGATGCAATTAGAACTCAATTAATTGGTGTTAATGTTACTTTAACTGATATTAGAATAATTACTATTATCTTAAAGAAATGTCTTCCTAAAGAGTTTCAACAATTTATCACTAATATTCATTCACAGCTTTCTATTTCTAGTTTAGATCCTATTTTAACTTATGCTATTTTTCAAAACTTATCACATCAAGAGGAAGCCAAGTTGTTGCAATTTGGTACTATTAAATCTTTTGAACATGCCTTTCTATCTACAACTCAAAATCAAAATATTAATCATCATAATAATAATAATCATAACAATAATTATTCCAATAGAAACAATAATTATCGTAACAATAATCATCATAATAATGGTTATCATGGTAGTAATAATTGACCCCATTACAACTATTGTGGGAAAGGTGGTCATGTGATCAATAAATGTTTTAAGAAACTCAAACATGAGAGATCATCTACTCCTAATAATCAAATGTCTTATAATACAAACTCTTGTAAAGCTTTTGTTTCTCATTATGGGGTATTTAATCCTCACTATGATGATACTACTATTTGGGATGAACCCTATGATGATGGCTATTCTTGGAATAACCCTCTAGATTACTATCTTCCTAATCAAACAAATTTAATTCAAAATGATTCTATGCACTCTAACTATGATGCATTCCAATTTGATGATTCTTGCTCTCATTTTAATGATATTGTTGAACAAGAAGAAGAAATCATCTCTAACTTTCTTAATGTTACTTTGCCTTGTTTTGATCATCCTATTACATACATGTTTATTACTCAAAATGAAATTCATGATGAAGTTACTAATCCTATGATTGTTGTGGAGGTTAATGATAATGATGATGATTCTTATCCTAGCTTTCCTCCTCTTGATATTTCATATTATGTTGAATACGTTACAGATGTATTTTATGCAACTGAAGATTACATTTCTGATTATATGCCTCATGATTCACAATATGATTTTTCTTTCTAAAGTGTTACTGATTTAGAACTAGGAGTTCCCAATGATGGGAGCTCTACTAGTGGTCATTGCCTTATTGCAGGATCAAGTGTTGATCCATCTCCATCTCTACTTTCTACTGGAAATGAATATTCAGAATGTGTATGCATCTCAAGAATCTCAATGGTCACTTGAAGATTTTGGCTCCCCTCAAAAAGCACATACACCTTTGTTTTCACAAATTTCTATTCACTTATCCAAAAGTCTTATGTACCAGTCAAGATCCAAAGCACAAGTTGAAGAAATGCAAGATGATCAAGACAACGACATCCTAGTGATGTCTCTTTCCAAAGAAACATCTCAACATCATTGTAAACATTTGGGTTTGATACCTATTGATGTAATCACACCAAGTAAAGATTAAAGGGGGTATTAGAAATTAATCTTTCCTTGGTGAAAATATGTAATTAAAGGATAAACCAAGGTATCCTATATTGTATTTTTCCTCTAGTCCAAGTAGGAGGACATGTCACTTTTTTGTAATTCCTTTATTAAGGAAATTAGATATTCCTCCTTAAGAGGAATCTCACATTTGTCTCACACGCAATATAAATGTGGCATTCATAGGAGATGGGAGTTATATGAAAACTCATTCACTCATATCTACTTAAGAGATGCCTCTCACACACTTTCTCAATAATCTTCTCTATTCTCTCACTTCTCCTTCATTTCTCATTCTTACTCTGCATATTTTAATGAGTTTTGTGCTCCATTTCTTTCTTCTTCCTTAGGCTTTGAGCCTCATTTATATAATTCACAAGGGGTTTTTCTTTGCTTTTCCCCTTTCAAAATCTTTGAGTCCTTTTTGTTCTTGGAGCATTTTGGTGATCTTTTGGCTTGATACTTTGAAGAAATTCCTCTCTCTCTCTCTCGTTGAACTTGGTAAATTCCTTTCATGCACTCACACTTGGGTTCTTTCCTTTTCTCTAATAATTTTTTATTATTTCTAATAGGAATGAGAAGGTTAAAAGGAATATTAAATCAATCAAGGAGGTGATAAAGATATGGAAATTGCACTTTCATTTCTAGATACTTCTAATACCATTAAAAGTGCCAATGTTCCTAGGTAGCCTTTAAATAAACTTAGGTAAATATTTGTTTAGGTCCTATGAGAAATACTTATAAGGCACTACACTTAAACACAAAAATATGTTCCTCTACAATTTACCTTTATAAAGTAGGTTCCACCCTACTTTGGCAAGAAGTGCATTATTCAAAGTCTAAAGTTTCATTCTTCCTAGATCTCCAAGCATTCTGGGTAGGCATAACATTTCCAAATTGATCAAGGTCATCTAGGATTTTTCTGTAGTCTCAACCTATACAAAATTTCTCTTAATTTATTGAATCATTTTAGATATAAAAGTTACAGTCTTGAACAATGACAGATAATAAACAAGGATAATCTAAGGATAAATTTTACTACTTGACTTAGACTTTTTTATTTCCACACAAAAAACATAGTATTAAATTTTTCAATATTTTTTAATCTAGAAGGAATTAGGCTGAATATTAGTAATCATGGGTAGGCCAAGATAGGCATTGGTTGAATCATGCAATTTGTATTGTATGGTCCTAAGAATTTTGTTAATCACATATCCCTCAATATTTAAAATACAACTTACCTACGTTATACTTTATGGGCTTCCCAGAGGTTTTGGCATAATCTTGAAGAGTAATTTATCAATGCATAGCTTTGAAGATTGAACCATATCCAAAAAGGATATTATCATAAAAAATATTTCAATGGGTAGAGTAAGGTAAAGATGAAAAATCCTGACAACTTTGAGCAACCTTCAATAAAGATTTTTAAGAAACCTTCTTCTTAGAACCTTAGAAACTATTCAATCAAGAGGTAAAGAGACAAAGGCTCACTAATAATTAAGCCTTTTTTATAATAGAAGTAACCTATTATTGGATTTTATTAAAAAGGACATAGCTTTTAGCTATAGAGACATAAGCATTGATCAAGCTGAGGGTAGAACATTAAAAGCCAAACCTTTTAAGCACTAAAACTAAGAAAGGTGAAGAAATCTTGTCATATGCTTTAGAAATTTCCAATTTCAAGGTCATACATAATTTTATTATATAATCCATAGAATGAAATATTTCATAACAATTCGGTGCATCATTTTATATTTTATGCCCTTTAAAAATATCATTTTATTTATGAGAGACTTGCTAATTTAGTATACATTTAGTCTACTAAATAAGATCTTAGAGAAAATATTATAGGTTGTGTTATAAATACTCAACTCTATAGACTTTTAAAGAGGAAGCTTCATTATTTTTTCAAATAAATATTATATACATAGAATTTTATAGATTATATATGTAGAATTTAATTTTCTTAGAATACTACCAAAATTGAATAAGTCTCTTATAAAATTACATGCATATCATTAGCAATGATTTCTTAGGAGTCATAAAATAAGACAAGGTGAAAAACATCTATTCCTAAATCCTTAAAGGTAATAAATTAGAGTATTGACCTCCTATAAGGAAATAGGTTTTCATAGTTCCTTCATATCATCACTACTAAATATATTTAGAATAACTTCAAGAATTTATTCAAGGCCAAGAGCTATGAATTTAATTCAACTCTAGTTTCCTTTAGAAAATAAGCCATAGACTGAGAAATGTCGGCTTCCTCTATGAGAAGATCTAAATTCTCAAAGGAGATCCCACTAATAATGTTTCATTTCCTATGCTTAATATTAAATATTGCTAAAATAACTTCATATTGTGGTCTCCTTATGCTAACCATTGACTTCTTGACTTTTTTTCCAATAGTCTTCCTCTAATTTTGAGAATCTTAGTCATTCCTCTCTTATATACTTTTATTTATCATATAATTTAGACCATTGTTCTCATTAGCTAAAGTATCCTGCATTTCTTTGAGAATATTTATATTAGTATCTTTTTGTTGAAAATATTCCCAAAGGAAAGCGTATTCTAGTATTTTGTATTATCCTACATATTACTCATAAGTAAATCCATCATGATGCCTACTTAGTATATACTCACAAAAATATTTTACTAGGTCTCTAAACTCTAGGTGAGAAGTCAACAGTTTCTTCTATCTAAAGGGGAATGGGCCAAACTAGTTTTAGGAATACTTAACAACAAAATATTTGGCCAAATTATATTCCAGCTAACAGAGATTATGAATGTCATGCTTAGCATGGATATCGTTATTGATACTCCTAAAGAGTTATTTTATTGTCATTAGTTTTTTCAAAGTCATATTAGAGAGTTAAAGTAAATCAGTGAAAGAAGAAGTCATAGGACTTAGTGGGTAAAGCAAACAAAGAAGTCGGTAAAGGTCAAGACAATTTCAGTAAAGACAAATGAGTGATACACACCAAGTAGAGTAAGTCAGCCACCGATTATTGCATGGTAGTTATCGAGCCAAGATGAATATGTTATCAAACTATAACAAAATGTGTTACTGAGTAACACAGGCTAACATAACAAACTATGTTAGATACATTGAATATGGACACCGAGCATAAAACATTTTACTGATTACAAGAAGATCATTTGGTAAAATAATTAAAATGTAAAAAAGATGACTGTGCATGATTACAAGGTAAGATCCACAATGGAAAAGGAATGGAACATATACATTAGAAGTGAAACCAAAGCTACCACCATTTAAGGAGAAGAATCTAGAATATTTCCATTGCTTCTAGATCAAGTGTATAAAGAATAGTGTGTGAAGATCACAGTGCAGAGAGAGTGGATGATGAGTAGTCAGAGAGGGATCCAAAGTTGATGGAATGAAGTATAAATAACTTACTATGTAACAAAATAGTTTGAGAAGAACAATGAAAGTGAGACAAATTTGACATTGCCGAGTACAGAAACTAAATTTTGATTGAAATATATTGAAGTACAGAATGAGGTAAAATGTCAATGAGCACATTGAGTCTAAACAACATTTGTTGATGTAGTACTATAGATAGTTTTTTTTATTGAATTATATTATAATCGGAGTTGCAAAATCCCATTACTAGGTAGGCCCTAATAGGTCTTCTTTTGTAAATCCTTTAACACAGTACATATCTTAGATTATATATTATAAAATTCTTTAGATAGGTAGACGAGCTATAAGTCTCTTGTACTCCTAATATGGTATTTACTCTTAACATGGTAATCTATCAATAGTTGCTAAACTTTGTAGCTCTAACAGAGCAACCTTTTTACTGTAGAAGTGAAAGATTATGAGTACCATCCCCACCATAGTTTTCCCCTCTAACCAAGGGTTTCTACGTGACAAAATATTGTTTTTTTTATGAGTTATGTTTTTTGGTTTTAATTTATGTGTTTTATGCTGATATATGCAACATTTTCAATTCGGTAAATGGTTAGAATAATTAATAAAAAAATTTGTAGTACTTGTTCACCCCTCCGCTCTTAGTACTTAAATTTTAATTATTAATCCAACAGTCAATGGTCTTGTTCCCTTGGGGCTCAGTGATTCCTTTTTCACTTTTGTTTTCTTTCCCTTGACTTTAGATGGATCTACCTCATCTTTTTCAACACTAACTCCAAGATTTTCTGATAAATCATTGATCATTCTTCTTATTTTCCTTTGAGATTTAGGTATCAATATACCTAGTTTTAAATATTTTCCTTTACTTCTTCATATGTCCCATACCGATTAGTGGGAGATATTATACAAGAAAAAATATGAAAAACTAAATGAAGAAAATCAATGTAAGGATCTCTAAGGGATAATTTCCTTCACCTATATAATTTTACAAAACTAATTATAGTGTGGGGATGTTAAATTATTAGTGAATAAATCTAGAACTTATACCATTATTGGAATACATTTTGAGTTGAGAAGACCATCCTAAATCAATTGTTGAATTGAGTGCATTTGGATCTCAATTTTATTAGCTCTTTAATGTGCCATTTGATTTTTTAAAATATGAATGATACTATAATTATTACCCAAATAATATAGTGGGACTATTAGATGGAAAACCAATTTTTTTCATGAGCATATGAAGCCTTAAAACCTCATGACTAGTGAGAACTAATTCTTGATACTCAATCTCTATAGATGATAATGCAATATTATATTCCTCTAAAGACCATGAAATTGGATCCCAAAAAACACAAAAAGGACAAATGTACACTTCTAATTATCAAAATAACTTACCCAATATGAATTAGTGAATCCAACAAATCAATAGTCCCTTCATGAATATTAGATGTTAAAATGTCTAGTTCCATATATGTACCTTAAGATGATTTTGTGTCCTTCCAGTGAAACTTATGTGGAACATGAGTTAAATGAGAGACTAATCCAATTACAAAGGAAAGATAAGGACTTTTATGAGTTAAGTACAAAATATTTCTAACCAAATCCCTATATAATTTATGAATAATTGATGGAGAAAGGCAATTTATAGTTGAAAGAACACCATATTAAAAGGGTGTAGCATATGGCTTATAATTAGAAATGCTAAATATTTTAATTATTTTAAGAGAATACTTTTTCCAAAAAATATAAATCCCATTTTAAGTTTGAACAACCCAATATCTAGGGAAATAGTATAGAAGTCTAAGATTTGCCTCATCAATTACTCCATAAATGCTCAAAAAACACTCTAAGTCTAGTAGAGAGAGATAACTATAAGGATTCAATAATCTAGATACAATACAAAGATCAAAATTTCTCCCTCTTATTTTTGAGTTTAGATTGTTGGATTGGAGTGTCAGCAAGTGGAACTCAAAAAGAGAAAAAAGGAGTTCATCTTATCATGTAAAATCCTATGGAAATTATTGAGGCCCTACAATTAATGTCAAATTATACAAATAAGTGAGGAGTCTTAAAAAAATCCCTAATGTTTCTCCATATATATCTCCTCATGAAAATCTCCATCCATGAATGTAATATTCACATCCATTTAAAACAATTTCCATCTCTATGAAGTACTAAAAGAGAGTAAAAGTAGAATAGAATTCATCTTAGAAAATGGGGGAAAAGTCTCAAAATAATCATTGCCTTGAACTTGTGAAACCCATCAGCAATGAGACACTCCTTAGAGTTACCAATGAAACTATTTCTAGTATACTTAGTATGATATGCCTACTTACATCACATAGAATTTATTCCCTTATAATGATGAACAAGATCACAAGTGTGATTCTTCATCGAAGAATAATATTCCTCCTCTATAGTGTTATCTTATTCTAGGATTCTTGGTGCATTAAATATATATTAGGAATTAATCAAAATATATTGATTAAAAAGAGAAACCTTTTAATATAATAATTATGTGTGATGGACATTTGTATATTCACCCTAATCTATAGCTACATAAATAGTATAGAGGGTCCACTTAGGAAGTGGAGAAGGAGGTGGTGAAGGTTGATTAACAAAATCATTCTCATTATTTGCATGGAATGAATTCTCAAGAGATGAAGCAGGGGGAGTAGAGAGTGATGGATAAGAATGTGGGAAAGAAGCATCATGAGGATAATACTCGTCAAATTGAACATCCCTATAAAATAGAATTCCTTTATCTTTGGCTCAAAAACCTATATGTCTTAGTGTCATCACATTACAGAATAAATATGAATGGATAACCTTATTCTTCATGACTTTTACTATGTATTTAGAATGAAACACCAAGCCTCATGCCCAAAAGCTCTAAATAAATATACATGGGGCTTGTCATAGGACCAAGCCTACTGAAGAGTCATCTACCATAATACCTTATGAGGCATCCATTTTTCAAATTTATGAGCACACTTCACAACCTTAAACCAATATGAGGCATTGATATCATGAGACTAAATCATACAATTAGCCATCTCCCAAAAGTGTCATTTCCTTTCTCTCGAAAATACCATTTTACAAGTAGTATAAGGATTTGTAACCTTATCAATAATTTTAGGTGACACAAAAGTCCCAAAAAGCATAAGAAATATAGTCTCCCATTATTCATCTCTATCATCTTCATCAAAAGATCACTCTTCTTCTCCACAAATATCTTTTACAACTAGAAGGTATCAAATACATCATGTTTGTACCTAAGAAAGTACACCCATGCCTTCCTTGAGAATTCATCAATGAATGTGAGCACATACTTTACATCAAAAAATGAACTATAAATAACATGGAGTCATTATGAACTAGATCAAGAGGAGCCATAGCCCTAGTGGCCCTAGTGGGATAGGTTTGTTATGAAAAATATGGTGGGATATGAAAACTATCAGTTTTAGGTGAGTTAGAATTTGAATTTTCATAAAAGATAAAATATAGGTCAAAATCCTATTTTAATTTTTTCATGCACTAGCTATATATGTCATCTATGATATATTTTGAAATTAGGGGAAAAACATTTTATTTACATATAGTTTTTTTGTGGGAAGTTGACCCGGTGATTTTCAACATTTTTTTGTTACTAAAAATAGGATTTAAAAATTATAAAAACATACTAATTCTTATGAACAAAGATTATTAAAAATAATAATCATAAACTTAATCCATTTTTATAAATTTCATCAATTTACATCATTTTCAAATTCCAAACAAAAATGCCACTTTTATGTCATTGAAGTTGAACAATTTTTGTGTTGTTAGCATTTTCCTTTAACAAAGTGTGACATAGGTTAGTACTTTAACCCTTGTACCTAAGGAATTAAACCCATACATTCCTTGATAATTAATCAATGAATGTGAGAACATACTTTATGTCAAAAAATGAGGTAGAAATAACATGAAGTCATTATGAACCAAGTCAAGAGGAGTCATAGCTCTAGTGGCTCTATCTAAAGGAAATAGATTATATAGATTCATACCAAGAATACCTCATAAAATATCATGTTTACTTGAAGTCTTATGTAGTCCAAGAACTAAATACTTAATGTTCAATTGTTATAGATACTTATAGTGTACATGGCCAAAGTGCTCATACCAAATATTACTCATTGTTCAATCTATGCATGGAACAAGAGATGGCCCATCAGGAGAAAAACACTCAAATGCATAAAAGTGATAGAAGTGAGATTCAATCTACCAACATTCCTAGTATCTATGATAGTATATTCATTGGTGTCTCAAACAATCACATAGTGAGATCTTAACTCAACTATCTCACTTGCCCCATAATGACAATTCTAATATAGTAATAGAAAGTTGGTGGAGATATTAGGGACAACAAGAGAATCCTAAAACATCCACCCTCAAGATCAAAAATATCTAAAATGTCAACTAAAAGCTAAGTAGGACACCTTGCTATAATATATAATGTGTCATAATTAGAATAAGAGGCAATGAGATGCTAGATATGTGTCATATGATCAAAATCACCATAATTAATTATCTATGAAGTAGCTAAAGAAAGGACCAATCAAAAAGGAGGACAACATTTTACTATCCATAAGAAAAAAGCCTTATGGGTTGAAATTTTATGCTACTATATCACCACCTCCGAATTCTCCAATCTCCAACACTTGGTAACTGTATATTTCTCTTTGTAGAAAAACATCAATGTTTACCAAACTTCATCATTTTCTTTGAGTTAAACTTACAAAACTTGGAAGGAGGTCTCTAATATGTCATATAAGTGAGCTTAGAGCGATGATCACAACTTTATGAAGGTTTATTAATCTTCTTCTTTTTCAACTTCTATTTCCTCTTATACATCTCTACAACCAATGCCTTGGACTTGGAGCAAGGAATTGAATCATTCCAATTCAACAAAGACTACTTCAACATCATGAACTCACATAAAAATTTAAAAGTAGTAAATATGAAGGTATCTCAATAGCATCCATGCTTGCATAAAATGTAAATGTAAACATCTAAAAAGGTGTTTTAAGGTTAGCATATATCATAAAGATTTACTCTTTTTCAGTCCTCTCCTTCCCATATCAATGAAACAAAATCTTTATGAAATAGAAATTATCTAGGAAATCTTTACTAGAAATAAAAGTTTAGGTACTAAATAATTGGATTCTATCTCTAGTTATAGTTATTGAATAGATGTAAAATGGATTCACCTCTATTCAAATGCAAAGGGGGGAATATGAGATCTATTCTCAAAACCCAAATTCCCCAAAGAAGAGATCTGATTTGATCAACCAAAAGGTTAATGAACAATCGAATCAATTTTATGGAAAAGAGTAGGAAGAGAGAGTAAATCCACTATTTCCCCTAATGTGGAGGATTATGCTTGGAATATGAATAATTTAAATACAACTACTAACCTCAAAATTAGGGTAGATCTGGAAAATGTTGAATTCTAGTGTCTGTGTACACTTTCAGGAAAATCTGAAACCTATCCTAGACTGGAAATGCTGAGACAAAGAAAACCTAGAACTCTTTCCTCAAGACAGCTCATCTTGGGTTTGACCCTCATAAAATGTCAAATAACACATTCTTTATTTGAAGTCCAATTCAAATTCTATTCGTAGATACCGAATTTTTTCCAAAAAGGGTATCCAAATTCGCTCTCAGATCCGAAACTCCGCACCTATACCTACAAGAAAATGGGGTTTTTTTTTGTATGGGGGGTTTGCCTTGGTCAAACCCTGGTTTGGAATCAACCTTAATATTGAAATTGAAAGGGAGAATGCTAGCAAGTAGTAGAAAAGGATCTAACAACGAAGCTATACAATTCAATAGATATGCAATTGTATTTGAAATGTAAACAAGTATATTGATATGAAAGCTTGAACACAAAAATAGATGTACATCAAACCTCCATGGTTGTATGCTTGGAATCCATCTTGATAGAAGAATGAATAGATCTTGAAGATGAACAAAAGGATCTTGAAGGAAGTGTTATACACTAAGTTTGCACCCTTAGTTCAAGCTCTTGTAGTCTTGATAACTCAGTATAACATGGGAATCATCTCAAGGTTGTGGGACCTTTGCTAACTAAGATGAGAGCTCTAGGTGCTAGGCTAGTTCCTCTTGGATTATGACCTTAGTTTTCTCTTAAATAGGAAATTAAATCTTTTGAGGGAAAGGGATAGAAGGAGTGCATCAAGGGAAATAATAGGAAAGCAAACTATCTACTAGGTGATGCACCAAAACTAGGGTATGAATTGCAATATAAAGGATGAAACCAGTAGACAATCCTAGGTCTAGAAGATTACAACTCAATGAATAGGCCTACATAAATATTTTATAGAGGGGTCTACAGTAAAGGAATACTATGTAGGGAAAAGGGGATGTCTCAAGATAGTAGTACTCCTAAAGAGTCAAACATAGACTATAACCTGCAGACAAACATTCATCTCTGCAATTGGGTATACGAATGAGATAGATTGCCAGGGGTGAAACTATACCCACAAAAACATTTGAATCAAATCATTCACAAGCATACACATGAATTGCAGAAAGAAAGAGGAATCAAGAAAAACCTAAGAGTTACTGAACATGCATATACTGAATTCAATAAGAGACAATCCACATAAGAAAGCATAAGGATAGGAGAATGTCACAAGATGCTTTATAATATCTGAATAATCAATGGGAAATACAACTGTAGAAAGCCAAAGGGGCAAAAATGCCACAAATTGCTCTCTGAGAAAGAAGCTTTCCTTTTACAATTGCTGGATTCTGAGCTCTACAAGCTCCAAAAAATACTATATACATCCCTCAACGCACGCAGGAAGGAATTCAAAAACTAACTAGGGTTACAAGATTTATAATTTAATAATAAACCCTAGGTCGAACAAGTCTAATCATAAATATATATTTGCAACACTTTGTCCAATCAGATATCTTTTTCTTGTGCCCATCCCTATACTACAATTGCTTGCAGACCAACAACCTGGATTCATCATCTATTCTGCACCAAAGTCTCACCATGAATGCATTGATTGGTACCTCCCCAGGATAAGAGTTGACCCCTAATGGCTAGCTAGACCTCCTTCATTAACTCCGCAACCTCCAACCGTATTGATGACATCAATTTTCTAAGCTACCCACGCCTGTAACATTCACCTTGGAAAAAAGCCTGCAAAAAAATAGTCACACTACCTTGAAAATGTCATTGGTCACATGATCGCATGAGCCCAAAAGTTCATGTGTGATCATGTGACTAGCCTTTGAAAATTTGCCTCCTTGCCATACAGGACACCTGACCCACAAGATCTGCCACCTCAGTCTGACCTACGACAACACCACAAGAAATGCCCTTAGAATCCAATGGTGGTCACATGATCGCATGGGTTCGAAAGATCCCATGCAAATATTAACCACCATAGATCATGCATCTATGGGGCCCATGCTATACCTTCGGCCCACCGCAAACTAGACACGTCTCCACTAGAGGACCCACTAGTAGCTCTTCGTCACACTTCTGCCATTGCAGATTTCCAGACCCACAAGCCACTGAGATCACATCGGGTGGTTGTCACATGATCTCATGGAATCGGAAGATTCCATGAGATTATACGACAACCATCAGATCTTCACTGCACTGGCACCACAAACTTTGGGCCCACTAGCAATTGTTCATCACTAGCCGGCCAATGAAACATGAACACATCACCAAACTCCAGGCTCTTATCGGTGTGGTTAACGGCTAGTCGCATGTTCGCATAGCCTAAAAAGGGACTATGCAATCGTGTGACAAACCACTAGCATTCTTCAATAGGACCATCAATAGTTAGTTGCATGGTTGCATAAGGGGAAAAGGACTTATGCGATCATGTGATAACCTGCATAACAGCTTGCTGAAAACCAACTGGGCCCCACTTGTCAGAATTGCACACTTGTGAAAAATGCTACCATTAGGAAGAACTAGTGTGAAGATGAGGGGTCAAAAACATAGAGGTTTTTCTCTCGCAAAGGTCGAAAACACACTAGGATTTCATGGTGAAGGTTGAAAACACAGAGGGTTTTTGACACTGAACATCTTTTTGAAACTCTGTGACCTGAGTATTTCCTGCAACATTAAAACTTGAATATCTCTGAGGGCATTTTGATTTAGCACGTGTGATCTGAACTAAAGCATGGTGACACATTGAAGATCATGGGGTTTATAGCACAAAGCATAAAACTTTGAGGATCTACTTCACAAGTGAAAATAAGTTGTAGCAGGGTAGGATAAAACTAGAGACCTGGAAACTTGGCCAAATTTGCAAAATAGGAAATTTTGGGAAACATTTTGGTGACTTCTGTGGGATGTCAGCTTGCTAGAAATTAGACCAGTGACCTTGACATATCCATTGGGTATAGGAGTCAATCTGAGGAACACAAAAACTTTGATAGAGACAAAACTGAACCAAACTGTGCTCGAGCACTTCTTGGAAAATAGGAAACACTAACCTAGAAAGCTGGAAGAAAGCAGGAAACCTAACCTAACCTAATCTAACTAGTGCAAAAACTTGATCAAACAAAACCATTCATTGGTGGTGAAAAGTAGCTACCCTTCCTCATTAGGATATTTTGCATTAGACTCATGAGGATATCAACAAGGACGTGAGGCACATAAAAATTGGGCAAATGAGGATGCACTGCCTCTACAAAAACAAGATCAAGTTCACTCACCTCAAATGGATCACATGGAGGTGTCTTAGTGAACTCTTTTTGGGCCAAATATCTGATGGGGCAGCCTCTTGAAAGTATGAAGGTAGGACTTTCTTTAATGGCTTCTTCTTTATCTTCATGGTTGCCTTCCATCATGGACAACCAAGTCAACTCCTAATCCACAATTAGGGAACTGTCATCCTCCATTTTTGAACAAGCCACAAGCTCATTACAAATAGGCTCCATACACAAGCCTCCCATGATGTGCTCCAAACAATCTTCCTCAAGGCTTTGGCTATCCTCTGCACATTGGGAAGTCTCCTCCTCAAAGATGAGATCAAGCTCATGAATCAGCATATCCTCGAGATCAATCTCTTCTAGCTGCTGCAACTTCAAAGAGGTGGCTATGATCACATCTTCATCATCCTACTCAACAAAATCAGGCAGCTCATCTAACAAGGACAAGGCATCCTATTTTATATCAACCTCCTGTTGATGGTGAACCTTTTGTTCTGATTGACCTTCAGCCATAGGTAATGGCATGATCTCTTCTTCATCATCAACAAAGAGGGGAAGCTCATCAAGAAAATCAACCAAGAGCTTAGGCTGGGCATCAAACTCCATCACCACACCCTACTGCTCCATTTCACCATAGTCATCATTCAGCGTTGCCACCTTAGATGTCCTCTCCTAATCACATGAAAGTTCATTCACCATAGGCCCTTGCTCCGACACTATACTAGTATCTTTGAAAAGACTTGGCATCTGACAACCAGGAGGTAGAGTCCATTGGGGAATCCAAATCACCTCATCATCCTAAGAGACTAGAGGAGTTTCTTGGGATAACTCCTTTTCTTGCATAGGCTACTCTTGTAGAGTGGTGGGCTACATCTCAAGCACAGGCTCTTGAAAAGAATTTTTTGCCTTAAAACTTGTGATGTGAAACTGAGGGAGCTTAGAGGGAGATGTAGAAGGTATACGTATCTTGAAGCTTGGAAATGAAGGCTTTGTAGGCTCCACATGTGTAGGTTCTCGAGATAGATGGGCCCTCCAACTTGGGATTTTAGGTCTAGGAGCCTCTTGTCAAGCAATTTGTGATCTCAACCTTGCTGTCTCCATGTCAGCTCGGCATCTAATCTCTTCCTGGAATTGTCTTACTTGTTTCTCATCAACAAGAACCTCTACCGCTTGGTATGGAACTGCCTCTTCATAATAACTTTGAGCCTCCTGCTCTCTCTGCTCCTTGAGCTTAGACACTTGCTTAAACAAATCAAGCAACACACTCTTTGCCTCCTACATCTTCTTGAAGTTTGAGCTCAGAGTCTACATCTATTGTTGAATAGGTTGAGAAGGGGAGGGTGGGTGGTAAGCATGATGGGGAAGCTAGCTTTACATTTTCTATTGTGCCTCTTGTGCTAGCTGGGATCCCACTCATAACTTTGCAGAAGGGAAAACTCATTTGGGGCATACTGGATATATTGAAACCCTTGAGAAGTATAATAGCTTTGGGTAAAAGGAGGCTTTGGGTGGCTTTGATAAGGCTACTGACCAGCCCATTGAGCATTACTCTCATAATAGGATGGTGGGTAACCTGACTGTGCATAGAAACTTGACATGTCTACTCATGTAATCAGTTGGAATTCTAAAAATGAAGATTTGAAACATACCAGCACCTAATCTTTGAAACTAGTAGACCTTCTGGAGTTGCTAGATATGCAGCAAAATGACCTCTTCTAGGTCTATAGCATTCTATCAGCATATCAAAGATAGCATACCTTGAACATGAATCTAAACTTTAGTCCCACCAAGCGTGCCAGAATTGTTATACACTAAGTTTGCGCCCTTAGTTCAAGCTCTCCTAGTCTTGATAACTTAGTATAACATGGGAATCATCTCAAGGTTGTGGGACCTTTTCTAACCGAGATGAGACCTCCAGGTTCTAGGTTGGTTCCTCTTAGATTATCACCTTAGTTCACTCTTAAATAGGAAATTAAATCTTTTGAGGGAAAGGGATAGAAGAAGTGCATGAAGGGAAATAACAAGAAAGCAAACTATCTACTGGGTGATGCACCGAAACTAGGGTATGAATTGCAGTATAAAGGATGAAACCAGTAGACAATCCTAGGTCTAGGAGATTACAACTCAATGAATAGGCCTACATAAATATTTTATAGAGGGGTCTACAGTAAAGGAATACTATGCAGAGAAAAGGGGATTTCTCAAGACAGCAGTACTCCTAAAGAGTCAAACACAGACTATAACCTCCAGACAAACATTCATCTCTGCAATTGGGTATAGGAATGAGACAGATTGCCAGGGGTGAAAGTATACCCACAAAAGCATTCAAATTAGATCATTCACAAGCATACACATGAATTGTAGAAAGAAAGAGGAATCAAGAAAAACCTAAGAGTTACTGAACATGCATATATTAAATTCAATAAGAGACAATCCACATAAGAAAGCATAAGGACAAGAGAATGTCACAAGATGCTTTGTAATATCTAAATAATCAATGGGAAATACAACTATAGAAAGCCAAAGGGGCAAAAATGCAACAAATTGCTCTCTGAGAAAGAAGCTTTCCTTTTACAATTGCTGGATTCTGAGCTCTACAAGCTCCAAAAAACACTATACATCCCTCAACGCATGTAGGCAAGAGTTCAAAAACTAACCAAGGTTACAAGATTTACAATTTAATAATAAACCCTAGGTTGAACAAGTTTGATCATAAATATATATCTGCAACACTATGTCTGATTAGATATCTTGTTCTTGTGCCCATCCCTGTACTACAATTGCCTACAGACCAACAACCTAGATTCATCATCTATTCTACACCAAAGTCTGACCATGAATGCACTGATTGGTACCTCCCTGGGACAAGAGTCAACCCCTGATAGCTAGCTAGACCTCCTTCATTAACTCTACAACCTGCAACCATCCTGACGACATCAATTTTCTAAGCTACTCATGCCTGCAACATTCACCTTGGAAGAAATCCCGTGAAAAAATAGTCACACTGCCTTGAAAATGTCATTGGTCGCATGATCACATGAGCTCAAAAGGCCGCATGTGATCATGTGACTAGCCTTTGAAAATTTGCCTCCTTGCCACACAGGACACGTGGCCCACAAGATCCGCCACCTCAGTCTGACCCATGACAACACCACAAGAAATGCCCTTAGGATCAAACGATGGTCGCATGATCACATGGGATTGAAAGATCCCATGTAAATAGGTGACCACTATAGATCTTGCACCTACGGGGCCATGCTATACCTTCAGCCCACCACAAACTCGACATGTCACCTCTAGAGGACCCACCAGTAGCTCTTCATTGCACTTGCACCATTGTAGATTCCCAGACCCATGAGCCACTGAGATCACATCGGGCAGTTCTCTCATGATCTCATGGAATCAAAAGATTCCATGAGATTATGTGACAACCATTGGATCTTCACCACACTAGCACCGCAAGCTTTTGGCCCACCAGCAAATGTTCATCACCAGCCAGCCAATGAAACAAGAACACATCACCAAACTACAGGCTCTTATCGGCACGGTTAACAGCTAGTCGCATGTTCACATAGCCTAAAAAGGGACTATGCAATCATGCGAAAAACCACTAGCATTCTTCAAAAAGACTGTCAATGGTTAGTCACATGGTCGCATAAGGGGAAAAGGACTTATGCGATCATGAAACAACCCGCATAACAACTTTCCAAAAACCAACTGGGCCCCACTTGTCAGAATTGCATGCTTGTGAAAAATGCTTCTGTTAGGAAGAACTGGTGCGAAGATGAGGGGTTGAAAACATAGAGGTTTTTCTCTTGCGAAGGTCAAAAACACACTGGGCTTTCAGCGTGAAGGTCGAAAACACAAAGGGTTTTCGACACTGAACATCTTTTTGAAACTCTGCGACCTAAGTATTTCTTGCAACATTAAAACTTGAATATCTCTGAGGGCATTGAGATTTAGCATGTGCGATCTAAACTAAAGCATGGTGACACATTGAAGATCATGGGGTTTAGAGTGCAAAGCATAAAACTTTGAGGATCTACTTCGCAAGTGAAAACAAGTTGCAACAGAGTGGGATAAAACTAGAGACCTGGAAACTTGGCCAAATTTGTAGAATAGGAAATTTTGGGCAACAGGAAGATCACACCATCATGATGGCTAGATCTAGGGTTTGAATGATAAATCTTGAATGCTTGAACCAAATCACTTCAATAGCTTGAATTCTTGAATCCTTGATCTTCAATGGAGAACATGGATGGAGAAGAAGACTTGAAATTCTTGAATGGATGCTTGCTTGATCACCTTGAGAGCTTGAGTGCTTGAGATGTGAATGATGGATGTGAAAATGAGAGAGGAAGGCCTCCTTTTAAAGTGATCTAGGGCATGATCCTCTAGATGGGCCACCTTGGAGAATTAAATCCTAGTTAGGTCCTCACCTTTAGAAAATATACCTAGATTAAATGCAATTAAAATATTTACCATCCCGAAACCCGAAATGGCCGACCCAGAGGCGGGAAAATAAATTTCCCAAAAGGTCGAAGCTTAGAAATTAAGGATCTTGAAATTTTGGAGAAAAGGGTCAAAGTCGAGATTGACCTTGACCTAGTCAAGGTCGACCTAAGACATTGACCTTTTTCTTAGGTTGACCCAGAATCAAGTCAAGAGGTCCCAAGGATGTCCAGAAACCTACAATTGATGCCAGAACATGAGAAAATGTCAGGAATAGACATAAAATCCTATGATTACTGAAATGAAGGCCAGGAGGATCCATTTCTAAATCCTACCTAGAAAATAGAGCCATGGAAAAGGGAAATTTGAGAGAATCCTTAAGATCCTAACCCTAATTTCACCTAGAATGAAGCAGAAAAGAAGTGGAAAGTGGGGAGAAAGCCAGATCAAAGAAAAGACCAATTCAAGGCATCCAATATGACCCCAAACCACTTACTCGGAGGGCTAAATGCTTGTAACATGGAAGTGCTTCCATTTTAAGATGATACATTAAGCCGCCACTTTAGCAAGAGTATGGATTCGATGCAAACTCTTGGTAAAGGAGAAGGAGAAGATCCAAGTGGATTCATAAAGAGATAAAATAATAGCTAGCTAAGGGCATGAGCCCCTAGACTAAATATTCTAACTCAACATACAGACACAAGGGTGTGAAACAATAAAACCAAAAGAACAAGGGTTAGCACTAAATAACCCAAATCAATTAGCATAAGAAACCTCACTAAGAAATATTCCTCATGTTAATATTATATTTGGAAAGCTATCATAAAAGCATAAATGTTTACATAAGAAAGACAAGAGAAACACTATAAATAACATAGCTTCATGATCCTATCCTACTTGCATGAAAGTAGAAAAGAGAGAAAGGAGAAAGTGATTACCTCACTCAGTAAGATGCCCACCTTACCGTGAATCACCTTGGAGGGAGAGCCCAATAGGTTCACCCATAAACTATGCTTGCAATGGTAATGCATCTTCTGACGACTTCTGGAATATTCATAGATCCACCTTCTTGTATCACTATGAACATGAAATGTGTGTCTCCTTAGGATTTAGCAACTTATGTGTGTTACCCTCAGAAGATTTAGCATATAGGTGTGTGTCTTTTCAGGATTTAGCAACTTATATGGGTTACCTTCCAAGATTTAGCATATTTGAAACTAGAAATGTGTGTCCCTTCAGTATTTAGCAACTTATGTGCATTACCTTTAGAGGATTTAGCATATTGAAAAGTTTGAAAAAAATATGTGTCTCCTCGGGATTTAGCAACTTATGTGTGTTACCTTCGGAAGATTTAACATATGGATGCATTTCTTTTCAGGATTTAGCAACTTATGTGCATTACCTTCCAAGATTTAGCATGTAAAAATAAAAAAACTATAGTACAAAGGAGGCCCTATATATGCCCCCCTCCTTAATATGGCAAAAAATACTATTTTGACATGTTAAGGAAAGAAAAGAACAAGGATAAAGCCTTCTTCAGCATCAAGACAATATCCATAGACAACACCCAGTCCAAGCCAAGAAGGTCACAACTCCTATGAGGCCATGGAAGGGATGAATGTAAAGAGATATCATGAAAGAAGTGAAAAGAAAGTAACCCTTATGAGGGATAGCACATTGTTCAGTTTCCAAGGTGAGAGATATATCAACCATGGGAACCCAATGTCAAAGAATGAAAGAGGTTGTGATCAAGGACAAAGATCCTCAATGCAAACCAAAATTTTCATGTAGGATTGAATGTCACATAACAGATAAATACTGCTTACCCAAGGAAAGAGGTACATCTAGGAAAGATAGAAGGAAATGACATCCTTGCCCCCCAACGTAGGACAAAGATTGAAGAGGATACCTACTTCACAATGCAAGAAGATATCCTATTTACAATAATGTACACCATATTCTTAGCGAGGGATATTAACCCCTACATCCAAGAGTACAAATAATCATGAAAAGGATATGTCACTCATGGAAAAGGATCCTCAAATGAAAGAGATCTTATCAACAAGACCCCCACCAAAGAGGAGTGCTTTAGATAAAATATCAACTTTCAAAAAGGAGGGAACAAAGATTCAAGCATCAAGCCCCCTACAAGGAAGAGGTAGAGGAATCTTTGAAATGAGGGAAACAACTCTAACACCAAAGCAAGGGTAAGAGTTTATAAAGAGTACAATTTGCAACATAGAGAAGAAGTGATGACTTAGGACAACAACTTCTCATATAACAATATTATCCATAGTCAAAACACCTGTCAATATAATGAAATAATATTGCAATATAAACAAATACCACTAAGCTAGAGAAAGCCACTCCTTAGACAAAGAGAAAAGAAAGAGGTACCTTGCCCCCCAAAGATAGAGACAAGGGATACCTTTGAAAAACAAATGTCTTAGAAAAGATATCTTGAAAAGAAATTATAGATTCTATGAATGATTAAAAACATAATGCAAAGCCATAGAAAAAGAGAAGAGAAATAATACCAATTAAGCCCCAATAAAAGACCTAATGGATCCTAGGAGACTAGATGAAGATGCACCTCTTGGCCCCTAGTCATGAGACAAGAGGTGAAGAACATTTATATTATATCTAAAGGAGGGAAATCCCCTATATCAAAATTATGAAGAAATTGTAAAACTGCACGAGAGTGAGATATAATTTCTAAAGCAGCTCTTTCTCTAACATATGCCTCGAAATGTTTACAATCAGCAAGTAAGTGTTTGTTACTATAATGAAAAGGACATTTTTATTTATATATAGCATCTACCAGCATAGGTCTAAAGATTTCTTTCTTGGAATTCATTAGCTCAACATATACCTTTCTAGCAATATCTTGATGAGTATTAGGGTTATCTAGGATAGGCGTGGGGAGAGGAGGATGATGTTCAGCATCACCTACCTTAACTTGAGATTTTGAACACCCAACACCATACATATTTAGTTTAGGGGGTAGATGAATAGGAAACCTAATACCATGCTCATTAACTCCTAGCCCTAAACCTTTATAACCTTGTTTAGTCACCATATTATATCCAGTAGTGTACATATTATGTAAAGCTTCTATAGGAGGTGATTGTTTATCATGTTCATGAGTAAAGGTTGTATAAGGTGGTATAGTAGGTTTTGAAGAAATTTTGGTACCCTTTCCTTTAATATCATCATGAATAAGAGGAGGAGGTAAATCAAAGAAATCTTGCACATCTGCATCCTGTACTATAGCTTGAATCCCATCATAAGTAGGGGAAGAGAGAGGATTAACAGATGGAGAAGTAGGTATCAGAATAGGAAGACTAGGATTAAGACTAGGATTGATAGGATTAGGATTGGGATTAGGATTAGGAAGATTAGGAGATGGTGTGTCATCTACCAAAGTCTTCACATAATTTAAAAGATGAATAAGGCTACCACATAAATCCCTAAGAAAGGTTTTAATTGTAGGTAGACTAGTGTCGGTCAACTTCCCAAAAGCATAGGCTAGAGCAAAGTGAAGGGTCATCAACATAATAAAGTGAATAATAATCTCATAAACATCACAGGTATGTTAAAGAAATGCTAAAAGAAGAGTGATAAAGAACATAACCATGCACCAAATCATCTTAACAATCGCCATAAAATATTTTTGTATTTTTATTGAATATATAGTTTTTTTTGGATTTTTGAATGTTGAAATGCAAGAGTATAAACTAGATCGAAAAAGGCAATCTTAACACCAAAAAGAAAGAGAGTAAGCTCGTCAAGTTCACCAAAATGAATAGAGGTAAAATGGATTCACCTCTATTCAAATGTAAAGGGGGAAATATGAGATCTATTCTCAAAACCCAAATTCCCCAAAGAAGAGATCTGATTTGATCAACCAAAAGGTTAATGTACACTCGAATCAATTTTATGGAAAAGAGTATGAAGAGAGAGTAAATCCAATATTTCCCCTAATGTGGAGGATTATGCTTGGAATATGAAATAATTGAAATACAACTACTAACCTCAAAATTAGGGAAGATCTGGAAAATGTTGAATTCTGGTGTTTGTGTACACTTTTGGGAAAATCTGAGACCTATCATGGACTGGAAATGCTGACACAAAGAAAACCCATAAATCTTTCCTCAAGATGGCTCAGCTCGGGTTTGACCCTCATAAAAGGTCAAATACCACATTCTTTATTTGAAGTTCGATTCGAATTCTGTTCATAGATCCTGGAAGTTTGCCGAAAAGGGTATCCAAATTCACTCTCAGATCTGAAACTCCGCACCTATACCTACAAGAAAATGGGGGTTTTTTTTGTATGGGGGGTTTGCCTTGGTCAAACCCCAATTTGGAATCAACCTTAATATTGAAATTGAAATGGAGAATGCTAGCAAGTAGTAGAAAAGGATCTAACAATGAAGCTATGCAATTGTATTTGAAATGTAAACAAGTATATTGATATGAAAGCTTGAACACAATAATGAATGTAAATCAAACCTCCATGGTTGTATGCTTGGAATCCACCTTGATAGAAGAATGAATAGATCTTGAAGATGAACAAAAGGATCTTGAAGGAAGATCACACCATCATGATGGCTAGATCTAGGGTTTGAATGATAAATCTTGAATGCTTGAACCAAATCCCTTCAATAGCTTGAATGCTTAAATCCTTGATCTTCAATGGAGCACTTGGATGGAGAAGAAGACTTGAAATGCTTGAATGGATGCATTCTTGATCACCTTGAGATCTTGAGTGCTTGAGATGTGAATGATGGATGTGAAGATGAGAGAGGAAAGCCTCCTTTTATAGTGATCTAGGGCACACTCCTCTAGATGGGCTACCTTGGAGAATCAAATCCCAATTAGGTCCTCACCTTTAGAAAATATACCTAGATTAAATGCAATTAAAGGATAATTTACCATCCCAAAACCCGAAATGGCCGACCCGGAGGTGGGAAAATAAATTTCCTGAAAGCCCGAAGGACGGAAATTAAGGATCTTGAAATTTTGAAGAAAGGGGTCAAATTCGAGATTGACCCTGACCTAGTCAGGGTCGACCTAAGACATTGACCTTTTTCTTAGGTTGACCCAAAATCAAGTCAAGAGGTCCCAGGGATGTCCAGAAACCTAGAATTGATGCCAAAATAGGAGAAAATGTCAGGAATAGACATAAAATCCTATGATTACTAAAATGAAGGCTAGGAGGATCCATTTCTAAATCCTACCTAGAAAATAGAGCCATGGAAAAGGGAAATTTAGGAGAATCCTTAAGATCCTAACCCTAATTTCATCTAGATTGAAGCAGAAAAGAAGTGGAAAGCGGGGAGAAAGCCAGATCAAAGAAAAGACCAATTCAAGGCATCCAATATGACCCCAAACCAGTTACTCAGAGGGCTAAATGCTCTTAACATGGAATTTCTTCCATTTTAAGATGATATAGTTATTAGAGATAATTTTACGATCCTAAAATATCCTAAACCTTGATCCACATGGATCATGGAGTGGTATTGGACTCATGGTAAAATAAGAAATTGTCTAAGAAATTTTTGAATATCAAACCCATAGCCTCATCCATCTTGTATATTTATTAAAAGATCCTAAAAAATTGGGTCAATTTAGGTTGGTTCTCGTCCAACCACAACCCTCTAGACTAAAGTAACCTTGTAATAAGGCAATTGTGTAGAGTGAGAGGAACTATAGAAGTGTTGTCCTCCATAGTGTAAAATTTGAGAAAGTTAAAAAGGAAACCCTCACAATAAGAAAGAAAACCTTCCTACAAATGGAACAAGTATGAACTTAAAAATTTGATAAATCACTCCAAATAAATTACTAGGTAGTTGATGAAGTCAGGTGTAGATCTATAAAAAGTACTAAAGAAGATTTCTAATGATATTTATTTTTTAAATTTAATTATTCAAGTGGCCGAGTTATGGCCTCTTAAGATCATAATGTAGGTCTTACTTCAATTGACAAGTATATAAAATTATCTTTATCATGATATCTCATTTTCAAATAGCAGACATCATATGTGCAAGATATGGATAATTTCATTTTAACTACTCCCAATGAACAAAAATATGTCAATTAAGGACTCAAAAAACCTATCCCCTAATCACATGAAGGATCCTTTCCTTAGTGATAATGGTGTTGTAGTTCCAAGGTAATGACAAGTTAATGGAACTCAATAGTACACTGTTGGAGCACTCTAGAGTGCTCTAGTAAATATAGTTGTACACTCAAGTGCACTCCATCAGAGCATTTGAGTGGCGAGTGTTCTCAAAATAAAAAAAATGATTTGGGATCACATTAGAGAATATTTTTACTCAACTATTTAGGCCAATACGAGTCTATACAAATAAAAACATTTTCCCTTAAAAAATACATGAACTCTAATTTCAAATAAATAAAGAGAAATTTTAGGGTTTTGGGGTGCTCTAATCATGATGATAATATTAATTTTGTTACAAAGTACCCATAATTTTTATTTGTGTTTGGTACTTTCCTTAAATTATAAGCCCATAGAAGAGCCACCCAAAACATCAATTGCTTCAGTTCTGAAGAATTTATAGTTTATATTATGGTTTTAGGATATTGTGATCATATTGGAGAGGTTTGTGAAGCTCTAAAACATGTTGAAAAGGTTACTATATGAAAATTAGATGTCTAACTACTATAAATGATAAATTAACTATTCTAAGATTAATAAATCTAACTAATTAGAAAACAATAATGAAGAATACAATTAAAAATGAAGCTAAAATAAGGTTTTACCTTCACCTACCATGTAGCTTGTCTCCATTGCCCTCCTATGCTCTAATTTCTTGGATGTGTTGAGCTCTCAGATTTCCAATTTGAAGCTCCTTGCACAAGATGATACCAAAGTGTGGAGATTGAATGATTGAATGCAAAACTAAATCCTAATTATGCAAATGATATGATGATAGTGTGGATGCTTCACCAAATGATATGAATATGCTTGATAATGAGTGTTTGGATGCATGATTGCTTTGATTTCCTATTGCTTGAATTTTTTATTACAAAATACCTATTAGCTCACAAAGGGGAAATTAGGCTCCTTTTATAGATTTTTGGAGGATCTAGGCCTAGGTGGCACAATCCTATGGTTCAGAATGAAAGGTGGAAGATCCTAGGGCTAGGATTGACTTGGTTGAAGGAGTTGAGAGAAAGGGGGATGTAGTTGGAATGTGAGAGGAAGAATAGGGATGATGTTCCTCTCACATTGACATGGAGGAGAACAAGGTGGAAGGGAAAGACACATGTCAAGTGTCTCACAAATACTAAAGAGAGAAAGAGGGAGAGACCTTTTCCTCATGAGGACTCTTTGTACAAGTGTCCCATGAGTCATCCTTGACCTTTAGAGGTGGCTTGAGAAGCCCCTTAGGAATAGGGCATGTCTCTTGACTTGGTTTAAGAGAGGACATGTTGTCATGAGACCAAGTCTTATGAGGCCACATAGCCCTTAAGAATAGGACATGTGTGGGTGAGGATAATTATCAATAAATAATTAATAATAATTATTTATTTTAGCCAAAATGATGTGTTAGGTGACTAGGTAGGTGAGGTGGACTAGGGGACTTAGTCATTTTTAGGTGATTGTGTATTTAATTAAATCACTTTAATAAGACTAATTAGAAGACTTAGGATAGAGGAATAAACTATAGTGAATTCATTAAATAAATTGAATAATCTATTTAATAAATAGAGAAAATAATTATTAATTAAATAATAAATATTTAATTAATTTATCAAGTCAATATCAATTAAATAATAAATATTTAATTAATTAATGAAGCCATTTTTAAGTGTATACATTTTGCCCCTCTTTGAAATAATGTGCGTGTTACATTGTTTTCAAAGAAAATTTCAAGCATTTTGCCCCTACCCCAAACAATGTCTGAGATGGCCTAAGCATGCCCCCTTGAGAGATTGATTAACAAGAAAGATTATTTCATTTTTGTGTTTTTTTTTATATTATTTTTCAAGTTGGATAATCAATCTCATGAAAGAAATAGGAGAAAAGATGGGTGAAAACGATGTGAAATAGAAGAAAAATGGGTGATAGGGTCCACACACCAAGCACATCAGGTTCATAGGCTATAAATAGGGAAAAGGGGTCCACAATAGGCTCATTGTACACACTTTTCATTTGGAGATCAGAGCGTGAGAGAGAGAAGAGCAGAGCTACTAGGATGTCGTTCCCTTTGTCAAATCACCATTTTGAAAGGTTCGAACGCTTCCAGTGACCACCCAATTCAGGTGAGCCAGTAGGTGACTCAATCTTTCTTTGTGAATTCATGATTTGATGTATGCTAGAGTAGGATTTAGCATGTTAGGATAGGTCAAATCATAGATTAGATTAGAAGAAAAAAAAATTATTCTTGAGCAAAGAACAAATACGTAGTTTCAACACATCAATGTGTAGGAACTAACCATGTTTGCGCAAAAAAAACTATATTCCTGCAGATCCATTTAGGTTTGATGCACATGTGTTCTAGAATAAAATTAGTCCTATGAAAATACTAAATAAAAGTGTACATATGTTATATCCACGCATTTACCTAGAAATGTTGTGCAAACATGAAAGAAATCAGCACATATGTGAAAATCTGCACAAACGTGTAGAAATTTTGCACATGCATGTTTCAATGCCACGCATATTTTTGAGAAGGTAGATTTTGGTCAAATTAGATAGTCAATTAGGTCAAACTTGATGTTGATAAGCCATTTTGATCTATCAACAATTGAATTTGATCATTTTAATTTAAGATAGGCAACATCGAAGCATGGTCGCTAGTTAACCAATCTTAAATATTGATAATTGATAAAATCATCAATTGAAACACATGATAAACATGTTTAAAATTGATATGATAGAATAGATAGATTGATAGAGAAACTTACCGAAATCTGATAGCTTGATTGGTGTTGACTTCTATAGGAGGATATTAGTAACATTCTGATGTCACTGGAGAGATATCCCATCACACAGAATCTGAGACTGGCGCTATCAGATACTGACAGACTTTTGATTGGTGCTTTTGGGTTATACCATGTTATTTACATGCCCGAGATTCGAGTGAATCTTAGTATGATGACTACCTTAGTAGAGAGATGGCACTCAGAGATGAGTACCTTTCATCTTCTGACAGGGGAGATGACAATTACCTTAGAGGATGTGTATCACATCCTCAAGCTTCCCATTACAGGTGAGTTGGTTCATTACGATCGGCACGGCAAAGTCACAGAGTGTAGAGCTATGTTTGGGGATGATGATATTGAGGATGGGGAGATTAGCTGGGAGGATATGGTTGATTTGTATGACCCTCTTCTATTGGTGTTATCAGGAATGATTGGGTGATTCATATGCCCTAATCGTAGGTCACACGGATTTGCAATTTTTTGGGGCTACACATTATAGTGGATGTTGGATGGGACCCATTTTTCTTGGGGTGTGTGTTTATTCGCACATCTATATCATGATTTGGAGTAGGTTGTGTACCATAGGGGTGCATCATTATCAGTAGGTGTGACACCGCTCCATGTATGGGCATGGGAGCATATCGCAGTGACACGACTAGTAGCTATCAGATTCTATGGTGTAGGATAGCCATATATACATTTATACTCATTAGTTTTGTCTCAGGAAAAACTGGAACACTCAGAATTCTGGTGTTACACCTTTGATACACTAGATACAGTGACATGGAGGCCTTACCTAGGATGTGAGCCCTCAGATGATGAGTGGCAACTGGGATTTTTCTTTGAGTCACGATGGCTTATAGGGTAGACACCTTTCACTTTGGAGAGATAGTTGGTCAGCCAGGTTCTACACTAGTTTGGCAGGATCCAGGGCATGCCTTAGGGAGTTATAGAGTTTTCTAGGACTCATTAGGAGAGATGGGATTGGGGGCCTATGGCTTCATTTAATGTTGCAAGATAGGATTTTTTAGACATGCCATTCCAGGCATGGATGATGAGACAAGGTGTTGTAGACCTAGGGATGACTGTTGATCTGGAGCAGTTTCTTAGAGACTTTCTAGTTCCACGATTGACTGATTTGGTAGCTAGGCCACTAGAGAGGGATTCAGCAAATAGATGCTATGGGAGATGCCGAGGGAAAGATAGGTGTGGATGAGGGAGAGAAGATGGGGGTGATGGTGGAGGAGGTGATGGAGATGGAGGAGATGGAGGAGATGGAGGGAGAGGGGATAGATCTAGTCCATGGATGAGAGGAGGTGGTGTGAGGTAGAGGGGATTGAAGCCACCCCTAGCTAGATAAGGATGGAGACAGCCTCTGGCATGGCCAGCATAGCCACCATAGCTAGTTGTAGGAGCTCCACTGTAGGTACCAGTGGCTCAGGTACAGATACCAACTACCCCAGTATAGGGACCAGCTATACAGGCACAAGATGATGCTAATGTTCTATTATCTCAGGGTGGAGTAGTATAGGGTGGACAGATCCCTAGTGATGGACTAGATGGACAAGATGTATCTATGGTGGATATGGATGCTCAGGAGGAGCTAGCAAAGATGGACCTTAGGGGATAGGATCCCTATTTATAGACAGATGCTATGGAGGAGGAGCATCTTGATATTGACTCATTGCTAGTTTGACTAGCAATGACATAGGTCTAGGCAGACCATGTTCTTGGTCTGGAGAGGTGGATTGAGAGGCTAGAGAGCTAGATGGGACTACTAAGGCATGAGTGGGATGCAATGATTGAGAGACTCAGGGAGTTAGAGATGTTTTTAGATGAGCTACAATGCACACAGGATTTGGTTCCCCATGGAGATAGCTTGAGAGCCATGATACGTGTCGGGAAGGAGATATCCTACCAGTTGGTGAGAGGCTTACAGATAGGTGGTCGATTAGTGGATTGGGAGCTACAAAGAGAGCTCAGTGGCTATTAGGACTATGGTTGATGATAGAAGGGTACCAATTGGTAGTGGATGGGTATCATCATGCCCTCTGAGAGCACCAATAGGTTCAGGAGATCAGGGTGGATCCTTAGCATCAGGTGATTTGGTAGCACGGGGCCTCACTACATCTCATAGATAGAGACAGACAGAGTCTGGAGACAGCGGATCATAGATTTTGAGAGATCATTGTATACACTTTTGTATCATATTATCATTGTATCATTATATTTTTGACTTGATGGACACTGACTTTGGACACATTCTTATAATTTTTTTATATCATTGGACATTTGAATAGTTTTATTGTATTTTTATGGACTCTATATGATGGACTATTTATTTATAGTGATGTAGTTCTATCATGATTTTCTTTGATATGCACAGAATGTATGTCTTGGAATGTGTTGGGGTTCTTTTTCCCCAAAGGTTAGATTGGCGTTAGGATTGATAGGACTAGTGTCACATTCACTCAACACTCCAAATCTAACAAGGCAAAAGACCAACTGACAAGGATCAAAGAGAGATCCTTCTACACTTTGACCTCCACATCACTCAGGTGGGTATACCTCATCTACACACACATACAACTTGAATCACACTACAGGCCTATAGGTAACTAACTATGGAATGGTTCTCAAACCCTTGTAGGTATCCTATACCTTAATGAAACCAAGATCTCATGCAATAGCCCTACTTGCATAGAGTGAGTATGAAAACCAGAGACCTATCCTAACAACATGAAAGGGAAAGGGTGGAACTAAATTTAAATGATTTAATGATGGGTTTGAAAGGTTCCCTGAGATACCCTAAGTCCCTAATAGACCAGTGCCTTGTCCAATGGGTCACAGAGTCAAATACCCTATTGCAATAGACAGCTATGAAATAAGAAAGCAATAAATTCAATGTGTTGATGCCTAACATCAATCACACAACATGACCAAACCTCACTTCAACAACCCACCTATGTATCGAAGTATGTTATTACCCATCCAAAGGCTTTTAACCCTCCCCTTAGAAGAGACCTATAAATAGATAATACATTAACCATCATCCACTAGAAGACAAGCATGACATATATTTGACACCTCAGCTCACACATACATGAAAACTAATCCTAAACCAGTTATCTTTGTGAAGATAACTCCACTTGCAAACATAGGAAATGCAAATAGAAAAATCAAACACCCTTGATGTATGATTAATGAATACAGAATTCAAATGGAGATAGCTTGGTAACAGTAAGAATAAATTGAGTCCTCATACATAAGCTAAATCAATTACAATATGTATTATATTCTCTAAACCAACAAAGGAAGAAATAACACCCTATATGCAGAGAGAAGGAGAAAATCTATAGGATAGAACCTTTCTTGGAACCAATTCTCCTAAAAAGGTAGAAACTGGAACCCCTAAAACAACTATCACAACTCCCTTTATACCCCCTAGTCATCTTGGAATCCTAAAAGGATGCATCAAGCTTTGGATGACTAGGGTTAGGATTACAAAAACTACACCAACAAGAAAAATACATCAGTAGTTATTGCAGGGGAAGAGACATAGGCAACTCAGAGAAAATAAATCTCAAACAAATTTGCAATCATGAAAATCTACGAGATCAGCACAGTAAACCAAGGAATTTCCATGAAAACCAGTCAAATTGGCCACCTGCAAACACTTTTTGAGCACAAAACCACAGTTCTCTTGGTACAAAAACATCATACCACTAACCACAAAGACCCTCAGACTAGTCGGCAACAACCAGCGCCACCAAACCAGTCAAAATTAGCTGCTAAAAAAATAAATTTTGGTACCTCCTGTCGCTGGAAACCCCATTCAAAAATTCAAATTCAAACTACAATGGTCACGTCAAAAATTTTAAAATGTAACTGTAGATTTTTTCCTTTTCCCAGTAGATCAGACGGTAGGTGAGATCTCCATTCATCTTTAAAAATGACTGCGGGACCCAAAATAGTTAGCCACCACCTAGACAACAATCCGGCCAATAAGAAAATACCACGTCAACAACAACTGGCATAAAGGACCCACCGAGCAGGGTTTCCATCTTTAGTGAAGATCGACAGCTATCACTACACCACTGACTTATCCATCACGCAACTTACCCTTGAGGTGTAATGAAAGCCAAGAGATCACACGGCACTTTAACCTCTTTACAAATCGGCAGCCGCACTGACACAACATAGTCAGCAACACACGGACCACTGAAAAGCCCTCACATCATCTCTGTCAGACATCAGGAACATGCCACAAAATTTTCCTTGTCTTCACATCGGATGGTCATCACAAAAGTGCATACCTCTGACACATCCTTCACAAAAACACAACAACCATTGGATCAAGATGCTGTCAGAAGATCGGGCCTAGGAAATATTAAGGCCAAAACATAGGAAATATTAAAAGGCAGGATTTAGGGAAAATCATTTAGTTGGGCACGTAGACTTAGGAAATATTAAAGGCCATTGGGGTTAAAGACCCAGGAATAATTTAAACAGGTACCGACCAATAATATAAAGCATGTGCAAAATAGGATTTTTAAGTGGCCCAAAAAGGTAACTTAAAAATAGAACAAGGCCTGGGTAGACTTAGGGTTTTTTTTTTGCAACAGCTATACTTCTTAAATTTTGTAAGGGTTTCAAGGCCAGAGACAAAAAAATAATTGTAGAGACCAAAGGACAATGAATAAGGTCATGAAATTTTGCAGAGATAGACCATTTTTTGAAGAATTTAGCTATGACATGAAAATGGGCTAACAAATTCATCATTTTTCCTAGTCCATTCTTCTTGTATCAAATACATTGTTATTTAAGTTGAGGACATTTGGACAACAAAAACATTGAGTTTTTACCTTGCATCTTACAAACATTTAATCAAATTCATTTAGGCCATGCATTATGTTCATTTGTATATTATTCATTTATATTACATGCATGTTTCATGTGTTTTTTTTAATAGTTTTCATTCACATCTCATTATCTTTTTATTAGGGTGAACATTGTTATCTTTTAGTCATTTGAATGAACATCATCATTTATTATCCATTATATGCATTTTACATCATCATTTATTATCATTCATTTTACATCATCATTTATATCATGCATTTATTGTCATTAATTTATATCTTTTATTCATTATCCACTCATTATCCCTTATCCACATTGCTCATTACATCATTACATTAAAAATCACATAGCATTGTATAAGAGAAAACTCATTTAAGACATGTATTTATACCAACATCATATGATAGATCATCAAGCATATCAAATAGAATATAAAGCATTTTGCATTCTATTGGGTTTCTTTTTTCCCAAATGCTAGATTGGCATTAGGATTGATAGGGCTAGTGTCACATTCACTCAACACTCCAAATTTGACAAGGAAAAAGGCCAACTGACAAGGATCAAAGAGAGATCCTTCTACACTTTGACCTCCACATCACTCAGGTGGGTATACCTCATCTGCACACACATACAACTTGAATCACACTACAGGCCTATAGGTAACTGACTATGGAATGGTTCTCAAACCCTTGTAGGTATCCTATACCTCAATGAAACCAAGATCTCATGCAATAGCCCTACTTGCATAGAGTGAGTATGAAAACCAAAGACCTATCCTAACAACATGAAAGGGAAAGGGTGGAACTAAATGTAAATGATTTAATGATGGGTTTGAAAGGTTCCCTGAGATACCCTAAGTCCCTCATAGACCAGTGCCTTGTCCAATGGGTCACAAAGTCAAATACCCTATTGCAATAGACAACTATGAAACAAGAAAGCAATAAATTCAATGTGTTGATGCCTAACATCAATCACACACCATGACCAAACCTCACTTCAACAACCCACCTGTATCCAAGGATGTTATTACCCATCCAAAGGCTTTTAACCCTCCCCTTATAAGAGACCTATAAATAGATAATACATTAACCAGCATCCACTGGAAGAGAAGCATGACATATCTTTGACACATCAACTCATACATACATGAGAACTAATCCTAAACTAGTTATCTCTATGAAGACAACTCCACTTGCAAACACATAGGAAATGCAAATAGAAAAATCAAACACCCTTGATGTGTGATTAATGAATTCAAAATTCAAATGAAGATAGCTTGGTAACAGTAAGAATAAATTGAGTCCTCATACATAAGACAAATCAATTACAATATGTATTATATTCTCTGAAGAAAAAAAGGAAGAAAGAACATCGTATATGTAGAGAGAAGGAGAAAATCGGTAGGAAAGAACCTTTCTTGGAACCAATTCTCCTGAAAAGGAAGAAACTGGAACCCCTAAAACAACTAACACAACTCCCTTTATACCCCCTAGTCATCTTGGAATCCGAAAAGGATGCATCAAGCTTCGGATGACTAGAGTTAGGGTTACAACAACTACAACAACCAGAAAGATACATGAGCAATTATTGTAGGGGAAGAGACATAGGTAACTCAGAGAAAATAATTCTCAAATAGATTTGAAATCATGAAAATCTGCGAGATCAGCACAGTAAACCAAGGAATTGCCATGAAAACCAGTCAAATCAGCCACCTAAAAACACTTTTCGAGCACAAAACCACACTTCTCCTAGTACAAAAACATCATGCCACTGACCATAGAGACCCTCAAACCATTTAGCAACAACCAGTGCCACCAAACCAATCGAAATTAGCTGCTAAAACCATAAATTTTGGTACCTCCTATTGGTTGTGGATTATTCACTTTGATCTTCAACTTGCAGATTTACACTTTGATGGATAATTTAAATAAAAGTTTGACTCTATCACCACTCCAAAGTCCACAAGGAAGAAGGCCAACTGACAAGGATCAATAATGAGATCCTTCTTCACTTTAAGCCTTAAGCTTGGGTGGGTGTACCCTTGATTCACTTCTCTAAAGGAGTCACCAAATAGATATTCAAATAGGTCCTTTACAAACAAACTGAAGGTATGATCATTTAAATTGTGTGTGTGTGGTTGAAGACCATGAAAATCTTCCAGAGAATGGACCAGTGCCTTAACCTAGGGCAAAGAGTCACCCAATTGCATACATCAGCTCAAGATCTTAAATCAAACACTCTCAGGCTCAGGATAAGTTCTTTGCCTATTACCCCTCTCCCTCAAGCACTTAGAACATCAAATTCTTACTTGGTTGTAAACTCACTGAACTCACCCAAAAGACTTTAATCCCAACTTTGTTAGGAACTCATAGATGACTTCACAATACTCTTTGTTTACCATATGCTAATACACTTTGTGAATTTAACATATATGAGCTTAGAACCAAGATAAGAAGACATACACAAATGCAGGATTGGAACCCAATAGCATTCTCATTCACATATTCAAAATCAATATACAATCAAAGCAACACTAAGATAGGAAGCAGGCCCAAAATCTAGTTTCTCCTTCTTCAAATGTACATGAATCTACAATTAGGGATCAAAAAGAAATCTTGGAACCCAATCTAAGTCAAAAATGCTACAACTTATACCACTAGCTACCTTAGAAACCCAAAATAGGTTGCAACAAGCTATGAACAGCTGGGGAAGGGCTAAGGTTTCACCCACTAGAACAACTTAACCAATCAAAAATTTATTACATTGGGCGAAAAACCAAACAACCTGGATAATCAGATCCAAGAATGATCTGTAATCATGAAAATTTGTGAGCTCAGTATAGAACACCAGGGATAACCATGGGAAACAGTCCTATCAGCCACCTGCATACACACCTCGAGCAACAAAACAGTCCTTCTCACATGGAAAAACATCTGCAAGCAATCACCCAACTCATTGGACCACACTACAACAATTGATGCCACCAACCAGATTAAGAAATGGCTAGAAAACAATAAATTCTAGGTACCTCCTATCGCAAAAAATCTCTACAAGTTCAAATGGTCACAATCATGGTGCCAGAAGTAAATCAGTAGTCTATATTCAAATCTTGGCCAACTTTAAGTCCCCATCGTCAGATCTTCACTCAAGCATCGACAAGACTAACCGCAATAGGAATCGGTTACATTTGTGCTTGGTCGCATGATCGCAAGGCACCATATTAACCTTTGTGATCATGTGACTGTGGCTTCATAACTGCACTATGCCAATCACAAAACATCCTAAGAAGTCCTCGGCCCCACCACTAGTCAACAACCAATCAAAACTGAACAACTTGGCAACAACCGCACAGTGGACCCGCCTCAACTCCGCAACCACGATGTTCATCATTTGTCACATGATCACATAGCTAGGAAAAAGGCTATGCAAACATGCGACAACCCGTAAACCTTTACCTTGCCCCATAATCACCACCGCTGTTAACACAAAGTGTCAGTTGCATGATCGCATAGCCTTGAAAAAGGCTATGTGAACATGCGACTAACCGCCAGCATTAGCCACCGAATGTCAAACATGGTCGGGCACTGCAAACATGCGCCCAACCACAAACCCCCTGCCACCTCGGTACACTGGCAACCAACTAGAACTCAACATGTCACCACTTGCCACGGGCTCAGGAACACATGTCAACCAGTCGCATGATCACATGTCAGAAAACTCTGACATGCAATCATGTGACAGCCAACCACAGGCCACCACATAACCACCAGTGGGACCATTGCCTTCCCACCAATGGGCCCCAACACAAAAAGGTAATTGGTCGCATGGTTGCATGTCAAAAATTTCTGACATGTGATCATGTGACAACCAATCATTTTAAAGCTTTTGAAAACTCGGGCCCACCAATAGGTCATAGCTGCGCAGATAGGAAACGCTGAAAAACACGAAAATGTGTGAGGTAAAAAACACACAAGGTTTTTAGTGAAAGATCGAAAACATACAGGGTTCTTAGAAAGGAAATAGAAAACATCATAGGTTTTGGACACTATGGCAAATTCTGAAGCTATTTCCTACAGACATTAAAACTTCAATAACTCATTGGATTTTGTGATTTTGGAGATGCAATCTAAACTGAAGCAAGGTGACACATTGGAGAACCTATGGCTAAGAGTGCATACCATGAAACATCATGGATCTACTTCGCACATTAAAACTTTGATTGCAGGTAGGGTGGGACACTTTACAAAACGTTGCAGGGAAGAGGCATTTTCAAAGGATTTTTACTATGACTAGAAAATGATCCAATAGTGGCTCTAGTTGGGGACATGTATCTCCTATAGATACAATGAGGACCTCAGATCTTTGGGAAGAAGCAGACAACCCACTAGAAAAATACAGAGACCTCAAAAAAACATAGTGAACAAATAGGAAAGGGAAACTATTCACAAAATGTACATTTTTTACCAAAAACCTACAGCAACAAATAAGAGTTAGTTCTTGCCTCTATCAAAAACATGATTTTCATTTCTTCCTTCATGTGGCACACCAGATATTTTGTCTTTAGTTGTTTCAACAGGCGTGTCAACGTGTTCAACCAGCATATCAGGAAGAACAAAGTAGCTATCTTCATAGTGCATGTAAAATTTATTGGCACTCTCTCCTTTTTGCTCACTATGAAGAAAAGATTTAGCATGTCCATGAATAGTACCATCAGCTCAGAACCTATTCTTCTCCATTGAATCATGTATGCTATCAATTGGAAACACAAAAAGTTCATACTCTGTCTGCTGAAAGGCTTCATTTATACCCTGACCTTGTATTTCCACAGGTGCAACCGGCTAGACCTCAAATGAATAATCAGATTGATACCCACAAATGGAAAATGGGCATCCTGATTCAACTAAATCTGAGACCTCCACATGTTCTTCAAAAAAAGGATTGATAACTCCATGTAATGCACCATGTTGAACATCATGACAAAAAATGCGCTGATAATCATCATAGTCTTCATCATATAAAGTGTTAGTGAACGCTTTAAACTCACTACCCATTTTGACCTTATGGAGACTCTCAGCACATGAAGAGAAATCAGAACCATATGAAGACTCACTAATATCACATTTAATTAATTTTTCTTCATCTTCATACCCCTGACTGAAGGAGTGCTCACTTCCACCATCACTTTCTTCTTCCCACGTTGCATCTGATTCATATGAGGATACATCAACATCAATGCCTTCATCATCCTCACCTGAATAACCACTGAAATCACATTCAGACATCTCTAAATGAATGGAGGATCCTACACACCTTGATTTTGATTCCTACTCACTACCACAATCTGAATACTCCTCTAACAAAATTTCATCAGAAGAAGTACCCTCAGCATTAGATATGGGTTTCTCTAAAATACAACTTGTATTCCCTTTTTGCTGATGATCCTTTTGTAACTCATTCCATTCATCATCATCAGCAAACTCCTCTAAAAACAACCACCTGAATTCAGTCAAAGAAGAGATACATTTTGGGGGCAGATTTAGATACCAATTAGATGCAACCCCTTTGAGGGATCTCCCAAAAAACATCATACTAACATCCTCATCAAGAATCTGATATTCTATAATAAATCTATATAATGCTAGGACATGCTTCACTGTTGAATCAAACTAACAATCAAAAGCAGGAATCAAATCCAAAAGCTCACTAGGAAAAGAGTGAGGAGACCTTCGAAGAGCATAACTCAAAGGTCTATCCAACTTGAGGAAACCAAGTAGCCTAGACTAACTTTTCCCTTGATTATCTATTGGATTTGAAACAAGATGAGAGCCACTCATCTTATCTCAGTCTTCCCTTTATACTAGCACTGAATACTTGATAGGGAAACATTGTAATCATAAATACCTAGAAGTTTTGCAATAGAAACCTTGCTTGTTGATTGGAATCAAGGCAGATCTAGAGCTCACCATGCAGCTCCATCAAATTCTTTGCAATGTAGAGTCACCACCTCCTTGAAGAGGAAAATATGTCTTCTATAGTATCTCATCTAATTAGCCAAAACTCACCAAGTAAACATGCACTATTTATTAGAAGATGCACTAATCAAATTGAGACTTTAGAGTCGCCACTCAAGATGCAGTGAGAAGATATTACAAATGTGTTTTTATATCAGACTCTGTAACTATGATCTTCAACCAAGACTCTGGGATAATCCAGCCAAGAAAGGAAGCTTGTTGTCTTTTACTCCTTCCCCAGCAGAGTCACCATTTTGTTGGCTATGGATTATTCCCTTTGATCTTCAACTTGCAGATTTACACTTTGATGGATAATTTAAATAAAGCTTTGACTCTATCACCACTCGAAAGTCCACAAGGAAGAGGGCCAACTGACAAGGATCAACAATGAGATCCTTCTTCACTTTAAGCCTTAAGCTTGGGTGGGTGTACCCTTGACTCACTTCTCTAAAGGAGTCACCAAATAGATATTCAAATAGGTCCTTTACAAACAAACTGAAGGTATGATCATTTAAATTCTGTGTGTGTGGTTGAAGACCATGAAAAGCTTCCAGAGAATGGACCAGTGCCTTAACCTAGGGCAAAGAGTCACCCAATTGCATACATCAGCTCAAGATCTTAAATAAAACACTCACAGGCTCAGGATAAGTGCTTTTCCTATTACCCCTCTCCCTCAAGCACTTAGAACATCAAATTCTTACTTGGTTGTAAACTCACTGAACTCACCCAAAAGACTTTAATCCCAACTTTGTTAGGAACTCAGAGATGACTTCACAATACTCTTTGTTTACCATATGCTAATACACTTTGTGAAATTAACATATATGAGCTTAGAACCAAGACAAGAAGACATACACAAATGCAGGATTGGAACCCAATATCATTCTCATTAACATATTCAGAATCAATATATAGTCAAAGCAACACTAAGATAGGAAGGAGGCCCAAAATCCAGTTTCTCCTTCTTCAAATGTACATGAATCTGCAACCAAGGACCAAAAAGAAATCTTGCAACCCAATCTAAGTCAAAAATGCTACAACTTATACCACTAGCTACCTTGGAAACCCAAAATAGGTTGCAACAAGCTACGAACAGCTAGGGCAGGGCTAAGGTTTCACCCACTAGAACAACTTAACTAATCAAAAATTTATTACATTGGGCAAAAAACCAAACAACCTAGATAATCAGATCCAAGAATGATTTGTAATCATAAAAATTTGTGAGCTCACTATAGAACACTAGGGATAACCATGAGAAACAGTCCTATCAGCCACCTGTGAACACACCTCGAGCAACAAAATAATCCTTCTCACATGGCAAAACATCTGCAAGCAATCACCTAACTCACTGGACCAAACTGCAACAATCGATGCCACCAACCAGATCAAGAAAGGGCCAGAAAACAATAAATTGTTGGTACCTCCTATCGGAAAAACTCTCTACAAGTTCAAACGGTCACAATCATGGTGCCAGAAGTAAATTGGTTGTCTATATTCAAATCTCAGCCAACTTTAAGTCCCCATCATCAGATCTTCACTTGGGCATCGACAAGACTAACCACAACAGGAATCGGTTACATTTGTGCTTGGTTACATGATCACAAGGCACGATATTAACCTTTGCGATCATGCAACCACGGCTTCATAACCATGCTATGCTGATCACAAACCATCCTAAGAAGTCCTCGGCCCCACCACTAGTCAGCGACCAATCAAAACCAAACAACTCAGAAAAACCCACACAGTGGACCCTCCTCAACTCCGCAACTACAATGTTCATCAGTTGTCTCATGATCGCATGGCTAGGAAAAGGGCTATGTGAACATGCGACAACCTGAAGACCTTTACCTTGCCACATAACCGTCACCGCTGTTAACATAAAGTGTCAGTCGCATGATTGCATAGCCTTGAAAAAGGCTATGTGAACATGCAACTAACTGCCAACATTCACCACCAAATGTCAAACACGCTCAGGCACTGCAAACATAGGCCCCACGACAAACCCCTTTCAACCTCTGTACATCGGTAACCAATCAGAACTCAACATGTCACCACCTGCCATGAGCTCAGGAACACATGTCAACCAGTCGCATGATCGCATGTCAGAAAACTCTGACATGCAATCATGCGACAGCCAGCCATAGGCCACCACATAGCCACCAGTGGGACCATTGCCTTCCCACCAATGAGCCCCAACACAAAAAGGTAACCGGTCACATGGGCGCATGTCAAAAAATTTTGACATGCGATCATGCAACAACCAATCATTTTAAAGCTTTTGAAAATCTGGGCCCACCAACAGGTCGCAGCTGCGTAGATAGGAAATGCTGACAAAGAGGAAAAGGTGCAAGGTCAAAAACACACAAGGTTTTTGGTGAAAGATCAAAAACACATAGGGTTTTCAGCAAGGAAATAGAAAACATCGTAGGTTTTTGACACTATGGCAAATTCTGAAGCTATTTCCTGCAAACCTTAAAACTTCAATAACTCCTTGGATTTTGTGATTTTGGAGATGCGATCTGAACTGGAGCAAGGTGACACATTAGAGAACCTATGGCTAAGAGTGCACACCATGAAACATCACAGATCTACTTCACACATTAAAACTTTGATTGCAGGCAGGGTGGGACACTTTACAAATCTTTGCAGGAAGAGGCCATTTTCAAAGGATTTTTACTATGACTGGAAAATGACCCAATACCTCCTATTGCTGGAAACCCCATTCAAAAATTCAAATTCAAATTGTAATGGTCACATCAAATATTTGAAAATGCAACCGTAGATTTTTTCCTTTTCCTGGCAGATCGAATGGCAGGCGAGATCTCCATTCATCTTTAAAAATGATCGCCAGACCCAGAACAGTTAGCCACCACCTAGACAACAACCCGATGAATAAGAAAATAGCACGTCAGTGACAACTGGTGCAAAGGACCCACCAAGAAGGCTTTCCATCTTTAGTGAAGATCGACGACTATCACTACACCGCTGACTTATCCATCGTGCAACTTACCCTTGTGGTGTAATGATAGCCAAGAGATCATGCAGCACTTTAACCTCTTTACAAACTGGTGGCCCAACTAACACAACAAAATTAGCAACACACAGACCACTGAAAAGCCCCCATATTATCTCTGTCAGACACTGGGAACATGTTACAAAATTTTCCTTGTCTTCGCATCAGACGGTCGTCGCAAAAGCGCATACGTTTGACACGTCCTTCGTGAAAACACAACAACCATTAGATCAAGATGCTATCAGAAGACTGGGTCCAAGAAATATTAAGGCCAAAACATAGGAAATATTAAAAGGCAGGATTTAGGGATCGACCAATAATATAAAGCATGTGTGAAATAGGATTTTTAAGTGGCCCAAAAAGGTAGCTTAAAAATAGAACAGGGCCTGGGTAGACTTAGGGTTTTTTTTTTGCAATAGCTATATTTTTGAAATTTTGCAAGGGTTTCAAGGCCAGAGACATAAAAATAATTGCAAAGACCAAAGGACAATTAATAAGGTCATGAAATTTTGCAGAAATAGACCATTTTCTGAAGAATTTAGCTATGACATGAAAATGGGCTAACAGTGGCTCTTTCTAGGGATGCATGCCTCCTCTAGGCATAGCAAGGATCTAGATCTCTGGGAGAAGCAAACCATCAACAAGGAAAAAATAGAGGGGCCACAAAAACTGGCAACCAAACCAGGGAAAAAGGAAGGGAAGCTCACAACAGGAAAGAAAAAAAAAAACTATACAGAGTGTACATTTTTATAAAAAACCTGCAGCATACAACCTAAGTTAGTCTTTGCCTCTGTCAAAAATTTGGTTTTCATTTCTTCCTTCATGAGGCACACCAAGTATTTTATTTTCAATTGTTTCACCAAGCGTGTCAACATTCCCAACTAGGCTATCTGGCAGAACAAAGTAACTATCCTCATAGTGCATGTAAAAAATTTTGGCATTCCTTCATTTTGCTCACTATGAAGAAAAGACTCATCATACCTATGAACAGTACCATCAGATAAAAACCTATTCTTTTCTACTGATTCATGTATGCTATCAATTGGAAACACAAAAAACTCATACTCTTCCTGTTGAAAGGCTTCATTTATACCCAAACCTTGCATTTCCATGGGTTCAACCAGCTGAAACTCAGATGAACAGTGAAACTCATGTTCACAAATGTGATTATTACCAAATTTTGCAACTATTCCACAACCTTCTGATGAATAGGAAGCAACATCATCACTTAAAACTTTATCACAGATGGAAAAAGAAGAACATCCTGACTCAAATGAATCTAAAATCTCCACATGTCCCTCAAACAAAGCATTGACAACTTCATGCAATACACCTTGTTGAACATCATGACAAAAAATGAGCTGATAATCATCAAACTCTTCATTATATAAAGCATTGGGGAACACTTTAAGTTCACTACCCATTTCAACCTCATGGAGACTTATAGCATATGAAGAAAAGTCATAACAACATGAAGATTCATAGTCATCATCACCTACCAAGCATGTAGTATCCATGATTATGTCCTTGTTATCCAAAAGAGACCCATCAGATAACACTTTGTCCAAATCTTCATGTTTTGCCTCACTGATATCATAATGAATTATTGTTTCCTTGTCTTCATACCTTGAGGATGAATCACCCTCAACATCTTCACTGTCCAAAGAATGTTCACTTCCATCATCACTTTCTTCTTCCCATGTTGCATCTAACTCATATGGAGACATCACAACCTCATTGTCTTCATCACTTCAATTATCAGCACTTAAGGGCATAACCCCAAGTGCATCATCAAGCCCAAGGCTATCATCACTAAGTATCCAATGTCTAATACATATATAATACTCTTCCCATAATGCATTTGACCAACTAGTTGACTCATGAAAACAAAGATCCAAGAATAAACCAATGAATTCAGAGTCTGAAAACTCAACATCATCAGGAAGCTCATTATATACATCTCAAAATCTATCATAGAAAAGAGATATGGATAGATCCTTTCTACATCCTACTTTCAATCTCATCAATGACAAGAAATCCCTAAGGATGCCTTGCTCAAGGAATGCAAGCTCCTCCTCAAGCTTACCCATCAAACTTAATGCAATACTTCCATACAATTTTGCAGAGATGCAACTAAAAAATTGAACTATGAAAACCTCTACTCACACCTTATCCTTTTCCTAGTGCTGGATCACTTAATAAGGAAACACCTAGATCTTGAAAAGTACTTGATAGTTTTTTAGCAGAAGACTTTGTTGACTGGAAGGCAAGGTAGATCTAGAGCTCACCCTAAAGCTCGATCAGATTCTTTGTTGTGTAGAGTCGCCACCTCCTTGGAGAGGAAAGTAATACACTAGTTCTTGTTTCTTCTTCCAATTAACACAAAACTCCACCAAGTAGACACACACTATTTATCATCAAATGCACTTATCAAACAGAGAAATCAAAACCACCACTCAACACATAGTGAGAAGATTTAGCAAATGTTGTTTATTTATTTGACTCTATTCTTTCAACCAAGACTCTAGGATGATATAGCCAAGCAAGGAAGCTTGTTGTCTTTTACTTCTTCCCTAGTAGAGTCACCAACTTTTTGGTGACTCGGATGGGTAAATCAATCTGGTCAACAAAAGATTTTGAACATAACAATATAAACACAACCAGAGATTCTGACAAATATCTTCAACTGTTCTTCTCCCCAGTAGAGTCACCATCTTGTTGGGGTTCTTTTTCCCCAAAGGTCAGATTGGCATTAGGAATGATAGGACTAGTGTCACATTCACTCAACTCTCCAAATCTAACAAGGAAAAAGGACAACTGACAAGGACCAAAGAGAGATCCTTCTACACTTTGAGCTCCACATCACTTAGGCGGGTATACCTCATCTGCACACACATACAAGTTGAATCACACTATAGGCCTATAGGTAACTGACTATGGAATGGTTCTCAAACCCTTGTAAGTATCATGTACCTCAATGAAACCAAGATCTCATGCAATAGCCCTACTTGCATAGAGTGAGTATGAAAACTAGAGACCTATCCTAACAACATGAAAGGGAAAGGGTGGAACTAAATGTAAATGATTTAATGATGGGTTTGAAAATTTCATTTAGATACCTAAGTCCCTCATAGACTAGTGCCTTCTCCAATGGGTCATAGAGTCAAATACCCTATTGCAATAGACAGCTGTGAAACAAGAAAGCAATAAATTCAATGTGTTGATGCCTAACATCAATCACACCCCATGACCAAACCTCACTTCAACAACCCACCTGTGTATCCAAGTATGTTGTTACCCATCCAAGGGTTTTTAACCCTCACCTTAGAAGAGACCTATAAATAGATAATACATTAACCAGCATCCACTGGAAGATAAGCATGACATATCTTTGACACGTCAGCTCATATATACATGAAAACTAGTCCTAAACCAGTTATCTCTGTGAAGACAACTCCACTTCCAAACACATAGGAAATGCAAATAGAAAAATCAAACACCCTTGATGTATGATTAATGAATTCAGAATTCAAATGGAGAAAGCTTGGTAACAGTAAGAATAAATTGAGTCCTCATACATAAGACAAATCAATTACAATATGTATTATATTCTCTGAACCAACAAAAGATGAAAGAATACCCTATATGCAGAGAGAAGGAGAAAATTAGTAGGATAGATCCTTTCTTGGAACCAATTCTCCTGAATAGGCAGAAACTGGAACCCCTAAAACAACTAACACAACTCCCTTTATACCCCCTAGTCATCTTGGAATCCTAAAGGGATGCATCAAGCTTTAGATGACTAGGGTTAGGGTTACAAAAACTAAACCAACTAGAAAAATACATCAACAGTTATTGTAGGGGAAGAGACACAGGCAACGCAGAGAAAATAAATCTCAAATAGATTTGCAATCATGAAAATCTGGGAGATCAGCACAGTAAACCAAGGAATTGCCATGAAAACCAGTCAAATCAGCCACCTACAAATACTTTTTGAGCACAAAACCACACTTATCATGGTACAAAAACATCATGCCACTGACCACAGAGACCCTCAAACTAGTCGGCAACAACCAGCACCACCAAACCAATCGAAATCAGCTGCTAAAACCATAAATTTTGGTACCTCTTATCGCTGGAAACCCCATTCAAAAATTCAAATTCTAACTGCAATGGTCACGTCAAAAATTTTAAAATGAAATCATAGATTTTTTCCTTTTCCTGGTAGATCAGACGGCGGGTGAGATCTCCATTCATCTTTAAAAAAGATAGTAGGATCTAGAACAGTCAGCTGCCACCTAGACAACAACCTAACGAATAAGAAAATAGCATGTCAGTGACAACTGGCACAAAGGACCCACAGAGAAAGCTTTCCATCTTTAGTGAAGATCAACAGTTGTCACTACACCGCTGACTTATCCATCATGCAACTTACCCTTATGGTGTAATGACAGCCAAGAGATCACACGACACTTTAAACTCTTTACAAACCAGCAACCCCACTGACACAACACAGTCAGCAACACGTAGACCACTGAAAAGCCCCCACATCATCTCTGTCAGACACTGGGAACATGTTACAAAATTTTCCTTGTCTTCGCATCGAATGGTCATCACAAAAGTGCATACCTCTGACACATCCTTTGCGAAAACACAACAACCGTTGGATCAAGATGCTATCAGAAGACCGGGCCCAAGAAATATTAAGGCCGAAACATAGGAAATATTAAAAGGTAGGATTTACGGAAAATCATTTAGTCGGGCACGTAGACTTAGGAAATATTAAAGGCCACCGGGGGTAAAGACTTAGGAAAAATTTAAATAGGGACGGACCAATAATATAAAGCATGTGCAAAATAGGATTTTTAAGTGGCCCAAAAAGGTAACTTAAAAATAGTATAGGGCCTAGGTAGACTTAGGGTTTTTTTTTTACAATGGCTATATTTTTTAAATTTTTCAAGGGTTTCATGGCTAGAGACATAAAAATAATTGCAAAGACCAAAGGACAATGAATAAGGTCATGAAATTTTGCAGAGATAGACCATTTTCTGAAGAATTTAGCTATGTCATGAAAATGGGATAACAGACCTAATAATAAGGGTAACCTACAAATCTTTATAAAAGGAGCACTGATATGCAAGTCATGAACTGTTTAAATGAAATGTAATATCAAATGAGTATATCTCCACAACTTCATGTAACATCTTAGAACTTCGTAATAACTGGAATTTGATTTTCATCATTGAGCTCATTATGTTGCAAGGAAATGCAAGCATCATGGTATTATTAAACTAGGATGACCTGAGCACTTCTTGCATGGAGTTTAATATAGAAAACTTGACAAGCATCTAGGTATAATTGAACCGAGATGACCTGAGTTTTGTTTGCATAACAAACAAGGAATATCCCCCCTCCATCACGGAACAAATATTTGGAGTCGAGGTATGTGCTGGCGTATCACTATTAATAGTATTTGTAGAACAACATGATTTGTATGTTGTGAATGCTATTAAATTGATGAAGGCACTTATGCACAGACACCCCAACTATTTGTTCCTTCAACTTCATCGGAAAATATCCCACAAATAGTAATCAAAGAAAATACCATGCCCCATCCTGGCTATCCTAATCAATGACATATGGGAGTTTCAAACTCATGTCAAAGATATCACATAATAGCATAGAAAACATGATAAAAATGAAATCTACATATGAATGCATAATCTACAACAAATCATTCTAGCATGCCTACCATGAATATACATTTCTTTTTCCAAAATATAGTGTAAGGTATAGTGATTAGTTCAATTGATGATGTATAGTCAAGAATCAATAGATAAACATCCATGTTTTGAAGGAGAGATCACAGATCATGATTCATCATAAAGAATTTTAACAATTGTTTTATTTGACACCTCAACTTGGTCAATTCTATCTTGCTTAATAGATACTTTAAAGGATCAATCTTTGCAATGAGCTTGATTGAATGTGACAACATGTAATGTCACCACTTCTGTGAAGCAAAAACAATGGCTAGGTATGCTCTTTCTATAGGAGAATAGTTTAACTCATATCCCACTAGAGTGCAACTGATATAGTAGATGGCTTTTTCTTTTCCTTCATGATCTTGCTAAGCCAGAAGAGCACCAAGTGAGACTGTCATAGCTGAAATGTAGAGCAAGAGTGGCTTGCCCAGAATTGGTGACATCAAAGTTGGAGGATTCACTAGATATTGCTTGATTTTATCAAAATCTTCTTCACACTTATCATCCCATTGGAATAAGATATTTTTATGCAAAAAATGTTGAAAGGGATGACTTCGATCTACTAGTTGAGAAATAAATCTTCAGATGGATTGGAGACGTCCCTATAAAGATCTTAACTGACTGATGTTAGTGGGGGAAGCCATCTCCATTATTTCTTTAACTTTTTCTGGATCTACTTCAATTCCTTTGGCTAAGACAATGTACCCTAATAGTTTACCAGATGTGACTCTGAATGCACATTTCTTTGGATTGAGTCAAATCTGATACTTTTCCATCAGGGTGAATATTCTATCCAACACTCTCAAATGACTAGCTCTATCTTTGGCTTTTGCTAAAATGTCGTCAACATAATCTTCCATAATGGTATGCATCATATCATGAAATATTGTGGTCATTTCTTTTTGGTAAGTTGCTCCAGCATTTTTGAGGCCAAATGGCATCACATTCCAGTAGTATGTACCCCATAGGCAAGTAAAAGCAATCTTTTCCTAGTCTTCCAGCGTAATCTTGATTTGGTTATAGCCATAAAAACCATCCATTAATGATAACATCTCATGCCCAGCTATCAACTCAACAATAATGTCAATATTTGGTAGAGGAAAGTCATCTTTTGGACAAGCTTTATTAAGATCTCAAAAATCAACACAAATCTTGATAGACTTGTCTAGTTTTGAGATGGTTACAATATTTGAAATCCACTCAGCATAATCAATAGCACGAATGAATCCAAAATCTAGGAGCTTCTTCAATTATACTTTAACCATTAGTGCAATGTGGGGGTGCATCTTGTGGAGCTTCTGCTTAACTAGTTTTACACCTAGTCTAATAGATAAATGATGCATAATGAGATTTGGATCCAGGCTAGGCATATCAGCATAGGACCAAGCAAAGTTGATTTGTCTCTCTTTGAAAAACTTTGCAAAAGCTTCTTTCTTGGAGTCTGTCAAGGATGCTGCTACTTTTAGGATATGTGGAGACTCTTTTGTGCCAATGTTAAGAGGTATTGTTGGTTCTATAAGAATAGTAGATTGTTCTAGATATAGATAATTGGGAAGAGTGTCAACCCTTCCATCGTCAGGTGCCTCATAGAGGTTTTCACCATCAAATGCATCATTTCTTTTTACTATTTTTGGATCTAATACTGCCACTGAGTGGTTTTCACCATTAGATCTATTGACTATTTTTATATTTTTATGACTAAAAGGATTGGCACTCTCACCAAAGTAGGCCATGTCATTGAGTTCTATCAGAAATCTTGACTTGTGATCCCCTGGTGGTAAATGATCTCTAATTCCAAGATAGTTAATGATTGCATCATCATTATGGAATACATCAAGTTCTGGATGATCGGGAGAATCCCAATCAATAAGCTCAAGATGTACAAGGGGCATTAGATCATTCAGATCAGTTTCAAAGGTAGAGATGGTATTGATGGAAAAGTTGTCAAGGTTTATGATGGTATCAGCAAAGTCTATTTCCATACTCTCATTTGATTCATCTATCACAAGATAAAGGTCACTTTCCTCACAATCAACAAAAGCAGTATTACGTTGGACTAATCCTAGCGAGTCAGTCTTTGAACTCTCCCCCTCATGGTAATCATTACTATAGTGATGGACAACATCAACATCAACTCTTCAGTACAATTAGATAGTGAATCCCATAAATAATCATTTGAGTCAGAATCATCATTATCCCCAATTCTATAAATGATTCTCTGTGCTATCCTTTGTTTCTCTGGATCTACATACATACCATTCTTTCTGAATTGTAAGGCAGGAGCATTAGATATCTCATGAAAAGGAGTGATCTTTTCTTTTCCTTTTGGTTCTTTTGGTCCTTCTCCTTTGTATCCTAATCCTATAGTGTCTCTTTGATAGTTTGGATTTTGCAAAATTGGTTTGATAACACCTTCTCTTTGTAACCCTATAGGTCCAGCACCTTGGTATCCCATCTTTTGTAACAAAGTATACCCTTTACCATAGACATCAGGTGATATATATTCATGTTTGATATCCTCTGCATTCTTTTGTGAGTTAAGAAAATGATTAGCATTATGCTCAGTTGCATCTTTGGATATTGTGCCCCCACTTATAAATGTTCCATAAACAAGTGTTGAAGGGGGTTCTGATTGTTGTTTAGTGATCAAAGATCTACCATATGATCTAGGGGATAAAGGTAACTCTATGATGCAAAGAGCTTGACCTAAAGTGTATTCTCCCATACTTCTTTCTTTTGTGTCTATCTTGATCCCATTTGATTTAGAAGTTGATGCTACATTACTAGGATCACTGGGTGTAGTTGTAGAAGATCCAGTACAGTTATAAGCTATCAAAGAATCAGATGTCTTCACAGAGCTGCAATACTGGAATGGATTAGTGTCTCCTTTAATAGTGACTTCTTGACCATTATGAGGGAATTTCAAGCATTGATGATAAGTTGATGGTATAGCTTGAATGGAATGAATCCATGGTCTTCCCAAGAGAATGTTATAAGCAAGATCCATGTCTAGAACTTGGCAAGGTACATCTTTGATTATAGGACCTACTCTAATTGGTAGAACAATAGACCCCTTGGATGACTGCTCTTTCTCATCATAATCTTTTATCATGATTTTCTTCTTGGGATCATGAGCATTTTCAGAAAATCCTAATGCAAGGACTAGTTTCAATGTACAGTTATTTAAGAGAGCACCTCCATCTATTAGTACTCATTTGATTTTATGACTTTGGACAAGGACTTCGATGTGTAGGGGAGCATTATGAGGTTGGGTAATATCTAAGTCATCATTTTCAGTGAAGGACAAGTAATGCGGGGTTGTTAAATGGCCCACCATAGCTTGAAATTGATCATGATCTAAATTTGTGGGTACCTGGGTCTCTAAGAGAGATTTTTCAAGGATATCTTTGTGGGATAGGGATAGATGAAAAATCTCTAAGATGGATATCTGGGCAAGTGTTTTCTTGAGTTATTCCAAAAGATTGTATTGGTTGGAAATATTTGGTGTAGACTTTGGGACATAAACAAACTTGCTTTGAGGTGCATTTGGTTTAGACGAGACTCCTTGGAGAGTAACTTTGGATTGAGCATGAGTGGTAACAGGGACTGGTTGACTCTTTGATTTTCCTTTTATGGTAATGACATTGGCATAATACTTAGAAGGATGACATTCAGAAATGTTACCAACATATCGATAGGGAGTAGAATTATAATTAGCTTGATTGTCACTCTTAGTGTTGGAAGAACCTCCTTTTTCATGCTCAGGAAGTGGATCTTTGAAAGTCATATGTGATTCATTTGAGGTATGTCTGTCAACACCAATTTCACTACTTTCAATTAAGTCTTGAACTACATTTTTGAGTCTTAGGTAGTCATTGGTTTTATGTCCTTTTCCTCTATGAAATTAACAATAATCATTCACATTCCACCAAGAAGGTTTTACTCTAGGTTCAAAGTATTTCATTTCAAGAAGTGTAATGAATTTCTTTGTGATTAACTTCCATAATGCTAATTCGAGAGATTCCCCTAAAGGAGTAAAATTTCTTCGAGGTGACATAAAAGGCAATCTTGGTTTTGATGAGTCTTTGTTGGTGTTTTGATTTGCTGATTGATTGTCGTAGGTACCTTGAGTAGCATTGGCTTGACTTGTGAGATTGAGAAGGTGTTGTGTTGGATTGACATTAAGATTATCAACAATCCCATCATTGACAATGTTTTTTTTTTATTCCAGAATTTTGATTTGTCATTGTTGTAGTTGTTGGAATTGGAATTTGAGGACCCAGCATTGTCTTTGGAATAAAGTTTTATCTCACCTTTTCAGACCATGGCTTCCTCAATCTTGATACCATTTTCTATGAGCTTGTTGAAGTTTGGTGGACATTGCAATTGTAACCTATAACTCATTTTTGGTGTAAGGTTATGCACAAAGATATCCATCTTTTCTTGTTCAAGAGTCATTCATGGATATTTGGCAAACAATTGATGCCATCTTTGCAAAAAAGTAAGGAAGGGTTCTCCATTATTTTGATGTGCATTCAAAAGATCAAGCATAGTGACTTCATCTTTGATGTTATATGAATAATGAGTCACAAATTTGTCAAGAAGCTCATTGAAAGATTTGATGCCTGGGGGTAGTTTGGAGAACCATTCCATGGCTTGTCATCCTAAACTCCATGGAAATAGTCACATAAGATAAGTGTCACTATGAGAGACTTCAATACAAGCAGCACAAAACTCACGAATGTGGTCTTGTGGATCCAAATTCCCTTTGTATTTGTCAAATTTTGGTACCTCAAAATGACGAGGGAAAGGAATCATTGCTAAATTCTTATCAAAAGGATAAGGGCATATATCATCCAAGGAATACTTCTTAGTTGATAATCCAGTTTGGATGTCACGGATTTGTTGTTGAAACATCTGGATTTGTTGTAGAACGGGATCCAAAGATAACTTGTTTCCTTGAGTGTTTTGGGAAACATTGTTGTGGGAAGCATTATTTTGGGAAGCATGGTTTTGTTGATCATTTTGAGAAGCATCGGATGGCTGCTTGGTTTCTTTTGCTCCATGAGTATCTTGAGAACTACTAGGAATTTCTTGATTGGTTACAATTGTCAGTTCTCTAAGATTAGAGATATCAAAATCAGTTGGTAGTTTGGCTCCTTGTTGAGAAAGCATGAGGAAATACATCTCTCTATCTAGGTCTAGGAGTCTTTCCATGACATGATAAAATCTAGGATCTTGTGTAGCATCCCTAAGTTCTTGATCTGCGGGTTCCTCTTCGGATGTAAAAGGTGAAGTTTTCTTAGGAGCTTCAGGCCAAGGATTCTTGTCATTACTTTTATTTCCTTCTATTTTGTCTAGGGATTCTGAATCAATGGGTTGTTTAAGTTTCTGAGATCAAGTTTGAACCATAAAATGTGAAAATTGATTTGTGTGATGAAAGATGTTTGATGAAAATATATGGAAAAGAGTGGTTGATAGAAAAGATAGTGAAAAGGTGTTGAAAAATGATGAGACAACTTGATAAAATCTAAGTCAATAAGAAGTATAGATTTCACTATGATACGATAAAGAAAATCAAGAGATAGTAACCTAGGTAAGTTTGATTGAGGATGATAGATCCTGATAGGATAAACTCACAAAGATCAAAATCTGATAGATAGGGTAATGTTTCAACACTATATTTGGAATTTCAAAAGAAGATTTGATGACTTGTGGTGAAGGAAGAATGATGAAAATTGATGAAAATGGTCAAACTAAAGATCAGAAGTCTGTGTAACGCAAATGTTTTTCTAGAATCTTACTAAGGATGAAAATGGGTATCTAAAAAAGTGGTTTTGAAAATTTTAAAGTTTGTGGAAATGCTCACTGTTGTAAATGCGCAGCAAACTGAAACAAATGTGTAGCAAGTTTGAACTGATGCATGGGAAAATGATCAAATGCATAGAGTAGTTTAATTTATGCATAGCAGATTGTGATGAATGCGCGGGTTGTATTTTTGAAAAATTTGAATTGCAAGATTTGGAAATTTGTTTGATTTTCTAATGTTTTCTAGTTTTTTTGGCAAATGGAAAATGTATGATCACACACACACAAGATAGAAATGATTTAATCTAATTATTCTAGTATGGTTGCACAAACACGCTTACAATCCTAAGGTTGGCAAGGACAATATCTATTGAATCCCCACTAGGATAATAAAATCCAGCCACGCAAATCCATAGCGGACAGCCTAGGAACTTGGAGGCACGGGCTCCTCCTGACTGTGCACTCACTTCTCAGGCACACCAAGTTCCAAATTCAATGGGTCATTACTTCCCAAAGAACTACTATCTCTACTATGAACCGTGAGTAATTTGGGGTATCTTCACTAGCTTGGGTGACCCCTTGAGCTAGCAAATAGAAGGTTTTTGGCCCCTAAACAAAAATTTTTAGTAAGGACATCCATTCAGGTGGTTGTGATCAAGTCATTTTCCCAATTAAGGGGGCTCTCCTAATCCTTTCAAAACAAGGCTTTCACCTCTACTAAGTAGGACTTTAACGTACCAGTGGGGTACTGGAGGAGATTTTGGTTGCCACAACGAATTCACACCCATCTAATGTGAGATTAATCACACTAGCATTTTTTATATACCAGTTTGGAAGGGCTTGGCTTTAGCCTATTACTGATTGGGTCATTCCTTGGGGTGAGTACCTATTTTCCCACCAAAGACCACCCTCTAAAAATTATAACAGTTTCTCTTACACCCAAGGTCCACGAATGGCGAGGGGAGAGGATACATTGTTATAATTTTGGGATTACAGATAGCTTAATAAGAAAAACATAATAGATGCTCAAATCTATGCTAAAGAAAACACACAAAGCAAAAGCATGTCATATTTTAAGCCCAAAAAAGATTTTAGTTTCTTTTACAAACCCCTTGGAAATCTGCAAACAAACCGTTAGAAATTTTCTTAGCAATGCGGTCTTCAAAATAATGTCCTACAAAAATAGCCTAAAATACTACTAGAATGAATAGGAACTTGTTAAAAAGATTAGCTAAAAACCTAAACAACTCTAAAACTAAATGTAACTACTGTATAAAATAAATGTGCAACAATAGTGAATGAATGCGTAGGAATTATTAATGTATGCATAGAAAAGATGGATGCGTAGTAGAGAGATACTAAAGTGTAGTGAGATGATGTAGATGTGCAAAAATTATAGATGCGTAGTAGAAATGTATGTATGCGCAAAACAATTGAATGAATGCACAGCAATTTGACAGAAAATGGAAAGTCAAAATGGAAAATTGTGACTGTGGAAATAGAAAATGTATGTGTAGCAAAAATTAACAGATGCACAGAAATCGGGGATGAATGCACCGAAATAACCTGTAGAAAAACTTGCACATGAAAAACTAAAAATTGAAAGTGAAAAACGTGGGTTGCCCCACGGTGGGCACAAAAAATGTATGCAAATTAGATGTCTAACTACTATAAATGATAAATTAAACTTTTCTAAGATTAATAAATCTAACTAATTAGCAAACAACAATGAAGAATACAATTAAAAATGAAGCTAAAACAAGGTTTTACCTTCACCTACCATGTATCTTGTCTCCATTGCCCTCCTATGCTTTGATTTCTTGGATGTGTTGAGCTCTTAGATTTCCAATTTGAAGCCCCTTGCCCAAGATAAATAAAAGTGTGGAGATTGAATGATTGAATGCCAAACTAAATCCTAATTATGCAAATGAGATGATGATAGTGTGGATGCTTCACAAAATGATATGAATATGCTTGATAATGAGTTTTTGGATACTTGATTTCTTTGATTGCATGTTTCTTGAATGTTTTATTACAAAATACCTATTAGCTCACAAAGGGTAAATTAGGCTCCTTTTATAGATTTTTGGAGGATCTAGGCCTAGGTGGCACAATCCTATGGTTGATAATGAAAGGTGGAAGATCCTAGGGATAGGAGTGACTTGGTTGGAGTTGAGAGAAAGGGGGATGTAGTTGGAATGTGAGAGGAAGAATAGGGATGATGTTCCTCTCACATTGACATGGAGGAGACCAAGGTGGAAGGGAAAGACACATGTCAAGTGTCTCACAAAGACTAAAGAGAGAAAGAGGGAGAGACCTTTTCCTCATCAGGACTCTTTGTACAAGTGTCCCATGAGTCACCTTTGACCTTTAGAGGTGGCTTGAGAAGCCCCTTAGGAATAGGGGATGTCTCTTGACTTGGTTTAAGAGAGGACATGTGGTCATGAGACCAAGTCTTATGAGGCCACATAGCCCTTAAGAATAGGACATGTGTGGGTGAGGACAATTATCAATAAAAAAATTATTATTATTATTTATTTTAGCCAAAATGATGTGTCAGGTGACTAGGTAGGTGAGGTGGACTAGGGTACTTAGTCATTTTTTGGTCATTAATAAATTATCAATCATTTCTTCTAGTTTTCCTCATTGGCTCTTGATGTCTTGAATCAGACGTATACTTCTTCAAGCCCTTTATAGTAAGTCTTTTTTTCGTAGCACGTGATGTTTTTTTATTATTAGCGATGAATAGTAAATAAATTCTCCTAAATTTGACATATTTATCGAAATAAAATTCTATTAAATATTTGAAAAGATGAAAATTTATATTTTCTAAATTTTTATAATATTTTACAAGTACAAATTAATAATTAATATTTTACAAGTTGATGTATTGCACTAGATTTAAGTGTAAATTAATAATGTAATCTAGATTTTTCTCACATATAGACACATATTAAGAATTGAGCTAATGTCCCCTATATTATTGCTTGTGTGTCAGAGTCTCCCTTGTATATTGACCCTACCCCTAACTCAAGTTAGAAACATAGCAGTAGTTTCAATGATGGGTCTTCTTAGTAAAGAAATGGTGAGTTGTCGTAGCTTACATATTGTCATTCTATTGCATCTCAAACTTCAAGATAGGGAAATTTCTAGATGGATTAATGATGACACTTTTTTGTCTAAATATTTCTTAATTCTCATGTTCATAAAAATCATCAAGAAAAACATTAATAGAAAGATGGAGGTGTGATTTTGAAGTAAGAAGCAATTCATAATATTTAGATCCTATACAATGTATTAAAGAATCCTTCTCATAAAACCCACTACCACTTTCTATTAAATAACTTATATAGCTATTTGACTTCTTTAAAAGAAAATTGGTTTAATGTTATATGGTACTTTGATTATTCAAAATATAAAACAAAAACCAAATTTCCATCTACACAATAAATAAACATAAATAAAGACTTATTCCTCAGATAAAATCATTTCCAAAAGTTAATTACCCATGCTTTAGCGCCATGTTAAGGTAGAGGCAGGCTCATAATGACTGAAAACCCCATTGAAAAATATCATTATATTGAAACCGGCAAACCTACTACCCTCACTGGAAAAACTTACAAAAACTAACAATCCAAAGAAACACCTGAAACCACTGGATGAGCAAAAATAGAAAAGCATTCTGCCACGCTCAAGCCACGCGCCCGACGTATCCACTTAACATATTCTACTCCCCAATCGACAGCTAAGATGCCGTAAGCAATTAAAGAAAACCCTAAAATGTCCAAGAGATCAGGCTCAAACTGGGAAAGAGATTCCCCGTTTTATAATAATGGCAGCCCAGGTCAGAACCCACAGGAAAAGCCCATTCCCTACATAAGGAGAACTACCTGAACGTGGAGAACACGCGCTCCACAACACACTCAAACTTTTCTCTTCTGTTCAACTGCTGACAGAAATCAAAAGTTTCGCCATGGACGAGAAAGTACCAAGCCTCCGCGTTTCCCAAATGGAGGCGAAGGAGCTGAAGAAAATCATAGACGAATTCGGAGAAGCAATTGTGGAGGAATTCGTGCACTCAATGCGTGAGAATTCAAGCGTTGTGATTACCATTCCTCCTGAGATAGAAGACCAGAAGAGTGTAGATATCCAGCAAAGAGGACAATGGCTGCGCGCCGCCGTATTGGGAGCAAACGATGGCCTTGTCACCACAGCCTCCCTGATGATGGGTGTCGGCGCAGTCCAAAAGGACTCAAAGACTATGGCCATGTCTGGACTGGCGGCGCTGGTGGCGGGCGCATGTAGCATGGCGATAGGCGAGTACGTTTCCGTACAAACGCAGCGCGATGCTGAGCTTCAAGACCTGAAGAGAGAGAAGCAAGGAAGAGCGTCTCTTGCTTCTCCAGTTGTGTTAACGAAGGAAGAGAAAAAGGGGCTTCCAAGCCCTATTCTGGCGGCTTTCGCATCGGCCGTGGCTTTTGCTGTTGGAGCAGGCTTGCCTTTGCTGTCTGCGGCGTTTATCGTTGACTACGTTATTAGGGTTTCAGTCGTGTGTGGAGTTTCGACCTTTGTTCTTGTTGTGTTTGGTGCTGTTGGAGCTTATTTTGGTCGATCTTCTTTGTGGAAAGGGAGTTTAAGGGTTCTCTTAGGAGGATGGCTTGCCATGTTGGTAACTTACGGTTTGCTTAGGTTCTTTCACGCTACTACAAGGGTGTAATTAGGGTTAGGTTTGAGAGTTGTAATAGGCTTCCCGTTCAGTTGTTTGAGTCGATAATTAGTGTTCAGTTGTTTGAGTCGATAATTAGTGTTCAGTTGTTTGAGTCAATAATTAGTGCAGTATAGTACTATTTTAATGGTATGTGACCAACTGCCGTAACTTTCTTATTGAGGAAGATTTAACATTCTAATTGTCTAAGATTGAGTATCAGGTTGCCAAATTGTATAAGACGATTTGTATTTTCTGCATTACTACTGCAAATATCATGTAAACTGTAATGTTTCCTATTTGTTAGGTTTTTCTCTCTCCGTTTGTTTGGCTGATTATTTACTTTTATCTTTATTTTTCTCATCGTGATTTAAATGTCTAATTTATTATTTATAAGAAATAACATTTGGCTGGTCTTTGGACTAATCCCCTCCTCCATTTTGTAGCTTGTCTTTGGACTCCTCTCCTCACCCTCCTAGCCTCTGGAAATAGTGTTTCTCTTTCCTCTCCATCATCACTATCATCTCCCACCTCTTCATCCTCTGTCCTCCTCATCCTCATCCTCATTCTCATCCTCTGACTTCTCGAGTGCCTATCCTGGCTTTGTCAGTAACACTGGTATGTGCCTCTCCCACCATTGTGCATACTCGAATGTCACCCCTGCGTCTGATTTCCATCCTTATGTCATTGTCCATGGTACTAGTTACATCTCTCTCCAACTAGCGTTGGCAAGCTGGATATCTACTCCTACCCCCTGCAGTGATCCATTCTCCCTAGTAACCAATAGATGTGGAAAACTATCTGGTACTGCATCCTGTCTGACACCAAACTGTCTATGGACCTAGGAAAGCATGTATTGAGCTATCTGAAGAACTATCATGCCAATCAACTAGCAATACGGCTGAACATATCCCAGATACTCTGCATCGAGGCTTGCATTCTCTCTACCCTACTACTCACCCCAATACCCCCATGCCTCACAACTTCTGTAAGACATCCAATCGAACCATACAAGATCATCTAGTGCCCTCTGCCAAATCCCCACAGATGTCGCATTGCTATAGGCAAGTGGTGGTCTATATCAACATGTGTATAGCTCGTATCATTGTCATATCTCCCATGATCGCATGAGCCTGACCATTGCAATATGCTCCCAAGCCCAAATAAGTAGAAGTGTCACCCTGGCCCCATTGTCTATTGACTATGATATGTGCACATGTGTAAATCATAGTATACATATGCCAAGATCATGTACCCCCAGTAGTACACCATCCCCTCCCCATCCTTTGACATCCTGCAGAGCACTCTAGCTCATCCGATAGGAAACTCGTACCCTGAGTGATCTGTATAATTTTCCCTCTAATCAATCCAGCTAGGTACAGAACTAGTCTAGGAAGTATGGCCTTTACTCCCCCTTGCCAGGATAGCCACTATCCTTATATCAGTAGCTCGTCCATCTCTTGTAGCACACCTCTAGATAGGTCCATGTCTCATTTAGTTGATACTCAGCCATGTGCCCTATGATGGGTACTTGTAGAATCATCCAAACATGCAACAGTGTGACTATTGCCTCCTATGCTAGTAGGTGAAAGCTTGAGATATCAGAGTGTCATATCTCAATCAAAGCCGTCATGAGTGCATTATGCATTCTCATATGTGGCCACTCGTAAGCATGATAAAATCTGCACAACATCACATCACCCCACTCTGCAATAGTCAATCTCTTCCTCAGCTCCATAGAGTCTGACCAGTGCTCCTTCGAGTTGAACGACAGATCTAGCTCCTGCATCTAGAAAATATGTCAGTCCTAGGTATAATGTGTCAACCCTCATTGTCAACCCTAGTTATCCATCCTAGTAGGATAATCTCCCTTGGTAAAATCGCATTCATAAAATTCATATAATTTAACATCTATGTTAGTAAACAAATTATTAGGGGGTTTTATTGGAATATTTTCTTGTTGGAAAAAAATCTTATTTATAACTATTAAATTTAAATAATGATTAAATTTTACTTCTAATTAGCGTTAACTATTCTTGTGAAGTGAAGATCTATTTTTATTTCCAAACTCTATAAATATTTTTTTGATTCTTCAAGATGTTTCTCACAACTCAAAGAACTCTCTAATGTTAATTACACCACTTAACCCTAATTCACAATATCCTCTATATTGCAAGAAGTTATGTACAAAGTTTCAAGTTAACTTAACACCAACAAGCACACATTATGGATGATGAAAGCCAACATTTTAATTAACATTTTCATTAACCAAATCCATGCTCTTTTGTCCACCAATTGGCCTCTAGTCAAGGAATTATTATGGGTAAAATTTCCTACAACATATAGGAATATCCTCAAGATTGAATGTCCTTATTTTTAGTTTTATGTAAATTCATTCGAATATAAGAACTCTTCACATGTAAATAAGTGACAATTAAAAATAATATTGGGCAAGGAAGTCTATAAAGTTTTAGCTTAACCTGCAATCAAACTAGATCTACATAGAAAAGAAAGAATTAACTTATAAGCATATCTTGAGATGAAATTTAGAAGGCTTGAAATAAGATGAAAGTAATGTTTCATTAATTACAAATAAATACATTTACAATATATAACCTTCCTCAAAGTAAAAAGTGAATGAAAAATAGGAATAAAACTAGAAAAGCATAGATATTCCTTAGCTACCTTAAAAACTAAGAACTTGTAGCTTTGTCCCAAAAAAAAAGCATGGATAAAACAAGATGCAATAGCATTTATTGTAAAGCATGGATTTTTAAAAATTCCCAATTTTATTGCACTATTACCACCTCTTAAGTATAACTAAGGAGAAAAAATCCTATGAGAAGGGAAAAGAAAAGAGGGAAAACCTAGTAGGAATGAAAGCCCCCCCTCAAAATCTAAACTAGCTCTGCATGATAGTTAATATGCTCCAACATCCTTCATGTTAAGAAGGTCTCACAAAAATCTAAATGGAAGAGACCTAAAATGGAAGGACAAAAAAATCCCTAAACAATGTTTGATGTCCTACAAAAAATTTGATTACTTGAAGACAATACAAATTACAATGCTTCCAAACAACATTTCTCCCCTTTGAAATTTGATAAACCAAGTACAAATGTAGGAATTATTTCCATTTGAGGTAGAAATTTATAGAAAGTAGAATCCAAATATATGATCATGTATCTAAAAAAAAATTATTTGTCACCAAGTCCTTGGATGATGAGGATTCCGTAAACCAATCAGGTACACACCCAATCACTATAGATGGTAACAAGCAAGGAACCAATGAAAAATGGTTTTGTAAAAGCTATAAAGAAAAAGACAAAGTGACAAAATTGTTGTTGCAACTATCATCAAATAGAAGGGTTCTCTTTGAAAATTGAATAGGAGTCTCCAAGTTTGAAAATTCCATCACATGGCCATGATTAAAATAAATAATGAAATGTGCCAAATCTAGTGAAGGAGAATCGTGAATGCTAATCTCCAAAGATAATGTAGAATTTTTTTTTAATTGTGATGAAACTATTATCAAAGAGAAGATAAATCCCCTCAAATGTGTCCTCCAAATCTAAAATGTGGGACTCCACAAACAATGAGCCAATATTTGGAAAATAGGAATCCTAATTAGGAAGACAAAGAGATGAGTTTTCTTTGTTAATGGGAATCGTATTCTTAAAAAATGAAGGTAAAATAACTATCTTTGTATATGGGGAAGGACTAACTTGCAATTTTTATACACCCCTAAGAAAGAGTTAAAGAGCACTATGCAAGAAATAAGGACAAAACTCATGTCCATTTTGATTATGATTCTCTCCTTAAATAATCTCCAAAATGGTACAAAATTAGAAATCGTCAATGCAATGTAATTTTCACTCTAAAATAGCTCTTATCTTCAGTACCTACAAATAATTATGTATTCTCCTTTTTAGCAATTATGGGCTTTGATACCATGTAAATTTTTGTGCTTTGATACCATATAATTTTTTTAGCTTAACCTGCACTAACACTGGATCTAGATAGAAAAGAAGGAACAAATTATAAATTGCATAAAGAAAGAATTTAAAAGAGGAATGCGATAAAAGAAATGTTTCATTAATTACAAATAAATACATAAATACACTATACAAACTTCCTCAAAGCAAAATGTCAAATAAAAGAATAAATAAAATGAAGAAAACAAGATAGTCCTTGGTTAGCTTAAAAATGAAGAAACTATAGCTTTATCCCAAAAAAGTGTATTAAACATGAATAAAACAAGATGGAATACAAATTATCAAAAAGTATGGATAAAAAATAAAAAATATTACTAATTTTATTACTCTAACAAAATCAACATTCACCCTTATGACAAAGGATTTTTTTATTCTAGAGTTCTATTTTCAATAACAAAAGGAATTTGTTCTCAATAGTGAGTCACCTACAATTTTTTTCAAGGATACTTAACTTGCATCAATCCCTAGTTCCTTTATTTTAATCCACAATCTATGACTTTATCATCTCCTTATGAGTTCTTGTACGTTATCTCATCACGTAATTCTACAAAATTGTTTACTTGAAGTCCATTCATAATTGCTTGGGAAATTCCCAAATCATTTAAAAAGAAACAATCAACTACAAATGGCCCACATGTGCTCTCATATGTGCCAAAATAGATCTTCCAAAGGGCTTCCAACAAAGGGTTATTTCAAGATAGGTAATAGGTGTTGCAACAAATTATAGATAATTAAATTTTTTCTTTTAGAACACTCCAACTCCCAATGTAGCAAGAATTTTGCTTGTGAGAAAACTAATTCATCAATCAATCATCCCACTTGGTGGGTAGGTTTAAAATTACACCATTATATCATATTCCTCCTCAAATACAAAATGACTTGGTTCCCCCACAAGCACTTCATAAAATTGATCATAAGTCATTGACAACCCTTTACTATGTCCACCTCATTGGACCTTGCATGAATGCAATTAAAAAAACTAATATTTATGAAAGATCCAGTCACCTAGCCTAAAAGATCTTGAGATTTATTCTAAGTCTAATATTGATCCAAAAAAGAAAAAAGTCATAAAGTATATCTCCCATCCAAGGTAGAAGATGGATGGACAAAAGTGAAATAGAAGAAATCTCCGCAATCAAAACCTAAGGTTTGAATAATCTTAAGAAAGGAGGGAAATATTTTGAAACTATTATAGGACAACCATCTTTGTCTTGATGTAAATTTCCATTTAGATCAAATTTGAACAATAATGCACCCCTTTAAGGATCTAATGCACCATTGTATTATTTGATTTTCTTCAACTCCTTTTGATCAATACCAATACATGCAAGTTTCTCCTTGATAGTGCATACCTTGAAAAAATATTTTTTAATTTTGTTTCTAAAAATCAATATATTAAACTATAAATTTTGTTTTAAAACATCTTTTAAATATTGATATAATTATATATTAAAATGAGTATATAATATATTAAACTTACGAGTATAAAATACCTTAAATACTTATTTTAAGAACACTAAATAAATAATTTTATTTTATAAGATTTTCAATGTCATAAATAAAATCAATAAATATTGATTATTTTATAAATAACTTCTTTTTTTTTGTAAATGTCTATATAAAAATCATGAAGTATAAAGAAATATATTTTTATATATTTATGATACATAAATTTAAGATATATATAGATTGTCAGTATATAGAACTTTAGAATGGTAGAAAAATGAATCAAATACTACATCTTGAAAGATACTTAAAAGCATAGTATCCTAAATAAAGAATATAAAAAATATTTTTATATTAATCATTAAAAGATTAATGATTTATTTAAATTATATAATCTTTTAAATATTATTTTTTATTTAATTAATCATATCTTAAATAAAAATATTCCACATATAAATTAATTATAAACTTATATAGATTATAAAAATCTTTATTTTTAGATTCATTTAAATATTCAAAAACACAACATCATTTTATCAAGTATCAAAAACAAATTTTAATAGAGGGGAAAGCCCTCAAACTTTAATACAAATTATTTAGATTAAACTGACTTTAATTATAAGAAAATATGTAGCCTATTTTACTTATGATAAAAATGAACAAAATGCATTAAAATAGACATTCTTAAAAGTTAAAAGTTCTTCACTAAATACTTAAAATTTAAACTTTCTTGAAATAAAAAGGTATGCCAAAAGTTCATCCTAGCTTAAGGTTTCCAAATATACCATTCCTTACATTAGGCACCCATGGCATGCATACAAGTTGGCACGCAACTCAAAACTAATTCTGAAGATAACATTGTATCAAGAAATCCACCAATTTTTGTCCATCACCGAAAAAACCAAGAAAGAAAAATAACAATGCACGGAGATGCCCGAATCCAAAAATGGAAAATTGCCAAATCATTTAAAAAGAAATAATTAGCTACAAATGTCCCACATGTGCTCTCTGATGTAGAGGTGCAACATTGGAACCCTTAGGAGGATAATTCACTCAACTAAGGTACATCAAGGGACCCAAACATCAATGGTTTCCATAGGTACCTTTACATTCTTGGGCCTCTTAAGAAACTCAGCATACACATTTAATCTACATCTTGTCCTTCACCATCCTCCTTGAGTGAAAGTGATCGCATGAACTCATGAAAATAATTTTTCCTTCAAAATAGTGCATGATGGAACTCGATGTAGATAAGACTCTGTATAGATAGGATCATTTGGGTGTGAACTAGGAACTTGGTCTAGGACTTAGCATTATAGTGTACAAGGTTGTGGGGATCATTTAAGAATATCAGGGGAGAGGATATTTTAGCATTGTGGTAGTCACCCAATTTTGGTTATGCTTTGATTTAGTAACAAGACATACAAAACCGAGTAGCCCTCCTTCTATTGGTTTCCCTCAGTTTCTTAAGAACCTTCCAAAGGACTTGGCAATTAAATTACAGATTTGGATACCCTTTTCAAGTTATAGAAAACTACAAAGAGATAATTACTCACTTCCTCACGATAGGAATTGTTTCACTATAGTGATAGGTCTGAATAGACTTAATTAAGCTTACCTAAAGAAGCAACAACCTTCTAAAGGATTATTTAAAGCCTCAAAGTACTTGGAGCATCTTAAAGGAACTAAAAAATTGCCAAATTCTAGCTTTCATCTTCTGGAACATCTCGTAATAGAGGTTATGTTGCTGATTCCAAAATTCTACTCAATGGACACATAGAGATGTCCACCAAGGACATCAGTTTCCTTCCTCCTTCTTGCATAATGTACAAAATGGAAATCATAAACATAAAGTACATAGTCCTCCCTTGAATCTCTCCAAGGGCCATGAACCGACACTCTTGGGAGTTCAAGTTATAGCCATTTCTAGATCAAAACCCTTACTACGGGCTACAATCAGAACCACTAATACAAAAATTAGGATAAATCATGTCTCATCTCACTTCACGACCTCAAATCACTTGCAAATGAAATCCGACTACTTAGATTAGAACATGCATGTAATACTTTACACATATGCAGTCGTACAAGGTCTTACAAAGGTTGATAATAGAAAAAATTTGCAGGAAAAATAATAAAACAAATTATTTTCTTATTCCCAGTTCAATACAAAATTTGGCCTTTATCATTTTTGAAGGATATTTACCTATAACTCCCAAGAAAGTATCACAATGCCCTTGGTAGTCATTACAGTTGAGTTGCAGCAAGAAAATGAGTTTTTCAAAACCTTGCCAAGTAGAAAAAACTTGCAATGATGCAAATTTTGCATTTTTGACATATGGAGCTACAATTAAAACCTTTTCTTTTGGATTTTTTTGACTATTTTTGAACACACCAAAATCTTTGTTAAAAATAGAATCCATAACTCCATACTTGTTATAGGTGGCTAAAGGCTTGGTGAGCTTTTATGGTTGCCACCTAAGCTTTGCCACCACATATGAGGACTTTATGGAAAACTTACATACAAAAATAAAGACTTCCTACATTATTCAATCCTATATGCTTGGTGAGAGCATTTAGTTCTCTATTATGCCTGATTTTCAGCTTGTGCTCATGCACCACTCTCATATGTGCCAAAATAGATCTTCCAAAGGGCTTCCAACAAAGGGTTATTTGAAGATAGGTAACAGGTGTTGCAATAAATTATAGATAATGAAGATTTTTCTTTTAGAACATTCCACCTCCTAATGTAGCAAGAATTTGTCTTGTGACAAAATTAATTTGTGAATCAATGAGCCCACTTCGTGGACATGGGTAAAATCACACCATTATATTATATTCCTCCTCAAATACAAAATGACTTGGGTCCCACACAAGCACATCATGAAATCGATCCTAATCCATTTACAACCCTTTTACTATGTCCACCCCATTGGACCTTGAATGAATGCAATTAAAAAAAGTAATATCTATGAAAAATCCAGTCACCTAGCCTAAAAGATCTTGAGATTTATTCAAAGTCTAATATGGATCCAAAAAAAGGAAAATAGTTATAAAGTAGATCTCCCATCCAAGGTAGAAGATGGATGGACAAAATTCAGATAGAAGAAATCTCCGCAATCAAAACCTAAGCTTCGAATAATCTTAAGAAAGGGGAGAAATATTTTGAAATCATTATAGGACAACCATCTTTGTCTTGATGCATATTTGTATTTAGATCAAATCGAAACAGTAATGCACCCCTTAAAGGTTCTAATGCACCATTGTATGATTTGATTTTCTTCAACTCCTTTTAATCGATACCAATACATGCAAGTTGCTCTTTAATAGTGCATATCTTAATAAAAAAAAAAAAATTATTTTATTTCTAAAAAACAAATATATTAAACTATTAAAATATTTTTTCCCATACGTCTTTTAAATATTGATATAATTATATATTAAGATGAGTACATCTTGAAAGATACTTAAAAGCATAATATCCTAAACAATTAATATCAAAAATATTTTTATATAAATTTTATATTTATAATCATTAAAAATTAATAATTTATTTAAATTATATAATATTTTAAATAATTTTTTTAATTAATTAATCATATCCTCAATAAAAATAATCCACGTATAAATCTATTATATATTTATATAAATTATAAAAAAAACTTTATTTTTAGATTCATTTAAATATTCACAACCACAACAAGATTTTATCAAATATCCAAAACAAATTTTAATAGAGGGGAAAGCCCTCAAACTTTAATACAAAATACTTATATCAAACTCACTTTAATCATAAGAAAATATGTAGCCTATTTTACTTAAGATGAAAACGAACAAAATGCATTAAAATAGACATTCTTAAAAGTTAAAAGTTCTTTCCTAAATGCTTAAAATAAACTTTCTTGAAATAAAAATGTATGCCAAAGTTCATCCGAGCTTAGGGTTTCTAAATTATACCATTCCTTACATCGGGCGCCAATGGCATGCATACAAGTTGGCGCACAACTCAAAACTACTTCCAAACTAGAAAGAAAAATAGCGAAGTACGGAGATACCCGAATCTGATTATCTCTCAGCACACGCAAAAGCATCTTGCCACGCTTATGCCACGCGCCCGATGTATCATCTATTATATTCTATTCGTTAAAGATGCCTTGATCGATTAAAAATAACCTCTAAAATGTAAACAGATTCGGTGATCTTTCCAATCATTTGTCCATACCTATTTGTGGTGTGATAAATTTTTGACGTTTTGATCATTTGAGTATCTTTTATTTAGTGCTTTAAGGAAAATATTGATTGTCAACAAACATATTAATTTATAAATAATTTGATACCAAATCTTTAATATTTAAATACTTTTCGAAAGTTTATCAAGCAGATGAATTAAATATGGAAAAATATTTTTTAACAAATAGTGTAAGTAATATAATTATATAAAAATATAGTATATTAAGTTATACAAATTTGAAATCTATAAGGATAAGGAATGTACAGGTTGCTAGTAGTAAAGTTAGGTGCTTGGAACACAGAATATAGGATAGTTTTGTATCCACCGTAAAATGGTCGCCTAGACTTTGGGCTCCCATTCAGCAATTTATCAAATCCCTGAATCAATATTTTTAAAAATTAGCATTTTTTTCAATTATATCAATTTCTTTGATCAAATCTTATTTTATCATTTTCGATTATTTGCCTTGAGCTAACCATTTTATCCTAAAGTCTTTATTTATTAAAATGAATATTTCTTCCCCTTTTATTAAATAAAAAGCCCCCCACCTTTTCCTCTTATCCTAAGTTGCACAAATAAAACATTATTCCTATTTTATAAAAAGGAGAAAAAACACTTTTTGTCTCACATGGGGCACAAAAGTCAACACTTCTTTCTCACTGGAGGAGACTTGTGCTCAAAAGATTTCTCCCACTTTCAAACTCCACCCTTGATCAAATCTTTTGCCTCTCAATCTCCATGGTCCATTTATCTTTAAAATGAGAGCTCTATTCTCATTCTAGAATCAATCTTTTTATGTTAATGTTATGTTGCAAGTTTTCTAAGTCACTTTGGAGCTTTTGAAGATTTAGAGCATTCTTGGCTTTTGCATCTACATTCCATTCTTAGTTTCATTCATGCATAGTATCTTCATGTTTATGCTTTCATAGTGTAGATTTCCTTTCAAGTTTTATAATAACTCATCTAGTTTAACTAGGAAGACTTGGTAATACTTGTACTTTCCTTTTCATAGCATAGCTTGTACTTTCATTTCCATAGCTTAGCTTGCACCTCTCATTTCTAGCTTGCATATTCATCTTAATCTAATTTGCATTTGCATTTCATAGTGATTTTTAGAAATATTGACATTCTTGCCTTTGTCTTCATTTGAATCTCTCATTGTGTGGTTGACTAGCAAGGTCATAAGCTTAATAGCTCTAGCTGAGAGAAAACTTCAAATAATCTTGCAACTCCATGCATAGAGAGCTCTAGGTCGGTTTCTAAGGTTTCTCATTCATATATTCTCTTGGATATAATGACTTAGAGAAATGCACCATTTGAGTGTGTACAAGTTCCATATTATTATAAGTCATTTTTAAACCTATATTCAGAGTTATGTATGTTCATTTGTAACACATTTAGGTGTCTCTCACAAAGAGTATGAGATAGTCTTGTATTACTATAGGTCATCTCATTTGTAGCACCCTTAGGTGCTTCCAAAAAGATGAAAATGCACACATCATTTGTAGCATAGTTAGATGCCTCTTTCAAAAAAATTGAGATAATACTATATCATTATAAGCCATCTATAGATCTATAGTGCATCTAGATTGTAGTACAATTAGATGTTTCCTATAAGAAATATGGATAGTTCCTTGTTACTAAAAGGTATATACGCACCCCTCTATATACTGACATTTTTAAAAATTGTACAAAATTTACACCATTAATATGAACTTTGCTTGACATAAAGAATCTTTTTTTTTCTTTATAACAATTTTTTAAGTTAGTCATATACCATTAGGGCCAATTGCTTAGTTGATTTCTATCTCCTTATTTTAAATAGTCTTCTAAAATATTATTTAAAATTAATTTTTTACTTATATTTATTAAAAAAAAGGTGAATCCAAAATGGAGGCATATAAATAGAAGATTAAAAAATGCGAGGTCAATAAACAGATACTACTTATTTTCAGCCCTCTTTTTTTCAAAGCTTATTTCAACTTTTAAACAAAAGCTTCACAAAAATAGAAAAAAATTCTAAATTATCTTTTCTCTAAAATTAAAAAATTGTATGGGGACACTCAAGTGCAGCTGCATAAGTATATGGGATTAGAAGAGTCTAGACCATCAAATAAATACCAGGACTGCGTGGGATCCGTGTGAGCCCCAGGAAAAGAATGCCTGTCAAGGTGGCACCAACACGGGCCCCACGAGCAGCCGTGTGGTTATATAAAGCGAATTACCTGAGCGTGGAGAACACGCGCTCTTTAACAGTCTCCTTAGTATTCTGTTGCAGATAAATCAAAGTCCGCTATGGACGAGAAAGCACAAAGCTTGTGCGCCACAGAGATGGAGGCAAAGCAGTTGAATAAAATCATGAATGAAATAGGAGAAGCAATTGTACATTCAATGCGTGAAAATTCCAACCTTGTGATCACCATCCCCGCCGCCGAGATCGAAAGCAAGGAAGAAATCGATTTCCAGCAAAGAGGACAGTGGCTGCGCGCGGCAGTTCTCGGCGCAAACGACGGCCTGGTGACAACGGCGTGACTCATGATGGGTGTCGGTGCCTTCAAAAAGGACTCCAAGACGATGGCCATGTCCGGACTGGCGGCGCTGGTTACCGGCGCCTGTAGCATGGCCATCGGCGAGTACGTTTCCGTACAAACTCAGCGGACGCCGAAGAGACAAACCTGAAGAGAGAGAAGTTCGCCAGACCGGCTCTCGAGGGATTCAAACTCGCGACCGATGCGCCGTCTTCGTCGAATAGCAGGCCTCGGGCTTCTTCTGTCGTGTTATCGAAGGAGGAGAGAAAGGGACTTTCGAGCCCTATTCTGGCGACTTTTGCATCGGCCTTGGCTTTCGTTGTGGCAGCCGCTATTCCTTTGGTTTCTGCAGCTTTTATCGCTGATTACGTCACTAGGGTTTCGGTTCTCTCTACTGTTTCCACCCTCGTTCTTATTCTGTTTGGCGCAATCGGGGCTTATTTTGGGCGGTCTTCTATGCTGAAAGGCTGTTTCAGAGTTCTGGTTGGAGGGTGGATTGCCATGTTGGTCACCTACGGTTTGCTTAAGCTGTTTAACGCTACTACGGGCGTTTGATTTAAGTTTTTTTAATTTGCTTTCTGTGTACTAGTTTTTTTACTACCACAGTTTGTAATATATAAATACTGTTTTGTTTGTAAGCCAATTTTATTAGGCTTCGTAGCTTTAGCGTTCTTATATGGGATGATTCAGCGTTCCAATCTTCTAAGATGGAATACAGGATTGCCCAACAGCCTAAACGGCTCTATATTTTATTTTATACTGTCTATCGTAAACATCGTGTCAAATTTAATGGTTTAAAATTGTTTGTTTACCTCTCTGGTTTTTGGCGCGCGTGTACTTTTCTTTCTTCGAGCCTTACCTTTCTTAATTGCAGCTGTGATTTCTTTCGAGATATATTAGTTTGAACTTATCCAATTTTTAGAGTTCATGATGTTAATTATATATTTGTATATGCTTTTGATTAAATTTTTTTAGAAAGTCTTAAGCGAATCCTGTGCAGTGAAGTGGATGTATTTAGTGTTTTAGTGTAGACTGGAATTGAGATTGTCAAATTTCAAGAATTGATGTTTTTCATGTTTGTGTTAAAAACATGAAATTGGAATAGGGATTTGTCTCAAAGCATTTGGATTTTCCATCTAAATAGGTGGAATTGGAAAATCAATTCCATTTTGACTTAAATGAGAATTGTGGGTAAAATAAAATTTATAATATTTTGAAATTCATATGGAAACAACATTTTCCATCTTCTCATTATGAATTTCATGAGAATTCCAGGGAAACCAAATGATTTTAGCCAAATTCCAAAAAACATTTTCTGAATTTAAACCTATAATTATAATTTCATTCATGAATATAAAAAATTCCAAAAAAAAAAGGGAGCTAAGAGAAAGAGTAGCAATTGTCAAAAAATTTCCAAGGTTGGTATTCATTCCTTCATGTGGGAAAGGTAAATGGGTTGACTTTTTCATATCAAATTTATTTATGTACAAACCATTGCATGACATAGATCACGATATTGGTCATGATGACTCCATAGTAGCAAACTAGGAGTTATTCGATTACAATCCTTGGCGTGTTGAGCCAACAACCACTACAAAAAATCTTGAAACTGAAAGTGATTCTGAATTTAAAGACAACTCAGATGTTCATATAAATAATATAGAGAATGAATGTAAAATTATATGTAGGTTGCATTAGATTCACAATATACATTAATTTTTAGATTTAGATATGTCTGGGAGAATAGACATTTATTGACATGAAAATTAGTCTATTGATTATAAAGGAGAAGAGGGCACCTAAAGAGAAATTATTTTTTTAGTAAAATGAAGGATAATTGATTTATTATATATAGAGTGCATCAACTACATGACCCTAAGAAATAAACATAAAAAGAACCTTGACATAATTATGACACATTATGTCAAAAATTAGAATGGAGATCCATTTTTCATGATAATTCAAGGAACAATAGTAACATGAAAGTTGTATCTAATTTGTCCCATTAGTCAAGCTCTAGAAAATGCAATAATGCCCTCTCAATATCACCTTTTATTAGCTGCACCAACAATACATGAGGCTCTATAGTTCATTCAAAGTTAAAAGAACCAAATGAGATTTTCTACAGCTAGAAAGAGCAAGAATCACAAGTTTTCAAGAACAAATAACACATATAAAATACATTTTGATTAATGAAATAAACTTCATTAGTCATAACCTATTGGGAAATATAGATTCACAACTCCATCAAGCATTCCCACAAAGTGCACACATAATATTTGGAGGTATAGATTTCAATTTTGTCTTATAAATACAACTAATTTATATTTTCATACACTTTACTCAAACTAAAATAGGATAAAAAAACAACATAGTTCTGAAAATAATTATTGTTGTCAATTATATTTTAGGTGTATCTATGATTTTCGTAGGACATTTGGGTCAATTACCTCCACTCAATGATAGGCCAACATATAATAAAAAATATATTATATTCATTGAACCATCCTATTGTGCACAACATTGCAACAAAGGACGTGTTAATACATCAGAAGATTGTTTAAATGATGAATTTAATCTAGAGTTATTGATTAGTAAGAATTCAAGAGTCATGTTGACTTCAAATATTTGGATATTCAATTTTTTTTTATATAAACCAAGCAGTGCTCCAACTAAACCACCAACATATCTGATGGTTGAGTTTGATAGCTAATCAAGACTACTATTTTAAGATCTCATCGAAACACAATTTCATTAATAGTAATACAAAAAGGTGAGAATCTTCAATTTCCATTGAGATTGAAATGGGCATTAACCACATAAATCTCATCAATTGACTCTCAAGAGAAATAATTGATATAGGACAAAAAGGAAGAACATGATTGTTATTTGTGGTAGTATCTCATGTGAAATTTGTAGACAATATGAGAACAATGCCACAATTTACATATGATTGTTAAGAAAAAATGAAAAAGGGTAAACAACTTGCCAAGTTCAAGGCTAAAGAAAATAGGTTCAAATGTTTGGAAAATAATTGATGTAATATATTTTGTGTTGAAATTTTCTCGGATTCCTTTAATACATGGTTTCTTTGGAGACCATGATAATTTCTAACATTTTATATACTATTATATACTTTTGTTGAAATATTTTAACATCTCCTTGACATGCATAATTCCTAAATGCATGTTCAATATAACCTTGTATCATTTTTAAGATCCTTTCAACTTTGTTTCAATTTATATACTCTATGCCAAACAAAATTTTTAAAATTCATTTAATATACCAACCTTTAAAAAATTATGTTTTTACTTGTTAACTTGATTAAATACATTCTAAGTTTCTTTGATAACACACACTTTCTTAATGCTTACCATCCTTGATGTAATTTTATAGTTAGTTTTAAAATCATATTTCTTTTCCTATTTAATGATTATTTAAAAGCTAATATTAATTTTTCTGATGCTCAACAAGATGTCAGATAATGTGCATACATCACATGTGTCATCTTGGCTATTAAACTATCACTTATATCTTCCACCCAATGTCCTCCTTCATACAGAGGAGTTGAGGGTGTGGTATTGAGTAAGAGATAGGATGGTGAAACAATTAAGAACAATGGACCAAGGACTACCTAGATAAAATTTAATAACTATGTGGTATACCTTAGCTTCCTATATGAAAGAACAATCAAGACGAACATTAATGTGGAATTTCATCATCTACTAATAAAGATTGTAGATTTTTGTGGATGACTAATTTCTCTAAGACACAAGATTTAAGATCTTTACCTTGCTAGATGCATTTGGAAGATCAGTATTCCACCAACTAACCCTAACACAAACCCTAACTATAACCATTATTACAACCATGATATAAATCAGTATTCTATGTTTATTTTAGTGAAGCTGTATAAAATTTTATTGTCAATTTCTAATATTGTTAATGCTTTTAGTTTCTTAATTAATAAATAAAGAATTATATAGGTTTTCACTACATGTTTTATTTCATAAATATCCTATTTATGAGATTAATTTTAATTTTTGTTAATAAATTGGTAGAATGTTTTAATGAATATATTGAAATATTTATTATACATATATTTCTAATTTTAATTTTTTATAAATATAATTTAGTATATATTAGAATGTTTGTCAATTAAATTTTTTTTTAATTTTAATATGTTGTTCTTATGTAAAGTGGAAGAGGGTCTCAACCTATTACAAAGTAGTCATTAAGATAAACATAAATAAATTATTTTTGTAACTTGCAAGTTAGTTATCTTAAGTGGCACCTTAGAAGATAGATAATGACTATATTTATTATGTACTATCCATTGTCAAAGTATTGGGAAAATATCATAGACTTACTATGAATGTTTCACATGTAATCTCCTATGTCAAAATAGATATTCCCAAACAGCTTCCAACAAAGATCTCTTTGAAGAAAGGTATTAGATGTTAGAGACAAAGTATAGATTATGAAAAAATTTCTTTTAGATGTGGAAAATGGTTTTCAATAGACAATTCTACCTTCCAATGTTGAAAGAAGCTTGCTCATGAGAGATTTAATTGCTCAATCAATTAACCCATCTCATTGGATTTTCAATCAATGCAACACAATTACAAGTATTTTTGAGGGCTCTATGATCTCAATGAAGAATCTAGTCACCAAGCCCAAAAGTCATGATATTTATTTTGAGTTAGTTATGAATCCAATAGTCACACGCAATAATGAGATCTCAAAAATGAAAAAATAGCGATGAACTGGATCTCCGATCTAAGGCACGAACAAAAAGAAGTGAAATTAAAAAAATATTTTCCATCAAAACTAAAGATTCAAATGATATTGAGGTCATTAGAAAATGGGGCAATAGCTTGAAATTATTGTAGCACATCAATCTTTTGGGTTGATCCTAGTTTATAGTAGAATCAAATCTTACAATAATGTGTCCCTTTAAGGGTCTAGTGCGTCTTTGTATGGGGTGATTTTCGTAAGCTCCTTTAGATTAATATATATACATAGTAGCTATCCCCTTCCAATACTTACTGAAAAATTTTAAATTTTTTTTAAAAAAAATCAATGTATAAAGCTATTGAAAAAATATTTTATTAAGTTTTTTTAATATTAATATAATTATATATAAGATTATTATAAAACCTATTAAAATTATAAATTCTAATATCTTAGTTACATTTACCTAAAATGTACTTAATAAATAACTTAATTTTATAAGTTTTTATAAGTTTTTTATGTGATTGAAGATCGTTAAATATTAAGAGATATCACTTTGCAGGTTTACAATAAATTCATTTAAGATCTATAGGAGTCTATGCACAAAACTTAAAAAAATAGAAATCTTATAAATTAAATAATTTTTTAAAAAGATATTATGTAAAGATATTTTAAAATATAATATTTTAAATAAAGAATAATACAAATGTTTCCATACAAATTTTATTTTTTATAATCTTTTATATTGATAATTTACTTATATTATATTTTAAAAATCAGTATTTATTTTATCAATTATATCAAAAAAAAAAAATTCATATGAAATTTATCATATACTTAAATCAATTATAAAAAAGCCTATTTTTTAAACTTTTACTTTGAGAATCATGTAAACATTCACAATCAAATTTAATCAAATCCAAAAAATAAACAGATTTAAATACTTAGATGACTTTTTTACATAAGATAAAAAAGAACTAAATGACATTCTTAAAACAAAAAATTCAAAAAAATAGATTCGGCGTGATCTTACAAAGGCCTTTATCCATGATTCTGGGTTTGCCGTGGGAGCCGTTGTTGCTTTCATTTCTGCGGCTTTTATCTATGATTTCGTGTTGCAATTGTCTAATATGGAAGATAGAATCGGCAAAGAGCCTAAGCGACTCTCTATATAGTTTATTGCTGATTTATTGCTCTTGTAAGCGTCATGTCAAATCTAATGTTTTAAAATAATTGTATGTAACTTTTTATTCTTGGAGCATTTTTCCAGTCTGTTCTGATGTTTATTGTATGTTTTTGGATTCAATTCTGTAGAACATATACTAAAATCTGTGATGTCGTGCATACTTTTTCGATTCAATTCGAAATAGAAAGATTTAAGCAAATCTTATGGACTCGTGTAGAATCTCATCTATGATCTATAAATTCTTAAGCAAATCTTGTGGATGGAACCTGTGGGTTTGCATTCTAATGATTATACACAGTAATTACATATGCCAATTTATGACACTTGTTATTCTTTTAGTTTGTTAATTAATAACTTTCAGATTCTACGGTTTATCAATTTACTACATGTTTTATCTAGGAAAATCGTTTACATGAGATTAATTTTACTTTACATTAATAAATTTGTAAAATATTTTATTAAATATACTTATATATTTATTATGAGTATATTTTCAATTTTACAATCTACTTTCTTGGTGGACATCCCACAGCAATCAGGGAAGCTATGGCAGAGGGTACACTAATGGAGAATAGCTGGAGGATCCCAGAAGAAGAAAGCGGGAATGAAGAACAGCAGGAAGCAGCCCACAGTGAGTGGGAAAATAAAAATGTTAATGATAACTAGACTTCTCTAAATCCAAGGAACAGTGAAAGTGGATGGGAAAGTGACACTATCAGGAATAGCCCAGCGGATGGGTTGAAGTGTAACCGTTCTCTAGATTCTCTTTTTTTATTTACATACATTATACTTGTAAAGCGGGATCCTATTTTGATCTAATGCCATAGTTATGGCCTTATGTACATATAATGTCCTACTAAGGTGCTCTTAGTAGTAACAATACTTTATGTTGCTGTTCTTACTTGTTATTTTGTAATTGCACAGTTGATACTCTATTTCAATATAATTTTTTTAAAATGTTATATTAACATAATTTAATAAATGCCCACAAACTCTGAGCTCTGCAACTTCTCACCCATCCTTCATTTTCAAACCGCAGGCTCCCATGCCCACTTCCCTTGAGGGAGAATCTTCCCCCTGGCAGGTCCCCACACTAGACCCCATGTTGGTACCAAAACTATCTCTGTCACAGACCCAACGAAAGAGTCAACAAAGGGAATCCAAAGGGCGTCCTCTTCTACTGATGCCCCTTCATCCCCACCAAAATCAAGCTGGAAAGGTGCACTTGTTGGTGAGGCCCAAAAAATTCTAGATGCTCTCCTAGTGGATTTCATTTAGACTAAGGAAGGCACCGAAATCTTGCTCCCAGATTCTGTGGTGAATAGGACTATGGAGGATTTTCAATTGGCACTAGTGCGTCGGTTCTTCAAATTTCAGCCTACCATTGAAATGGAAGATTAAGGGGTCTGTCATTGTCTCTACCATGCCGGGCAGGCTGTTCCTATTCAAGTTCACTACTATGGAGGTTCTGACCTTTGTTCTGTCAAAATCATGGGTTTATGGAAAGCACTTCCTAGCCCTAGCAAAATAGAAACCCAGGTTCAGTCCAATGACTGAGCTGACCAGGATGGCACCAGTTTGGGTACGGCTTCCTAGTCTTGTGCTTGAATAGTGGGATGAACAAGTGTTCAGATGGATAGGTGACTCTTTTGGCATTTTTATCATGGCAGATCATGTAACCCGCTCTAAATTGAGGCTAGTGTTCACAAGATTCTGCGTGAATATCACCCTGAACAAAACCCTACCCCAACTTTGTCATTTTGAAATCCAAACTAGGCAGATGGACTCAAGCTCTGGTGTATGAGAATGCCACTCTCTACTGCTAGAAATGTGATGCCACAGGCCATTCGAATGATGCTTCCAAGTCCTCCCTAGGGGGAGCCAAAAATAGAAATAAGGATAAAGGCACTGTTGAGGAACCACCCTTGGTTGCCAGAAAAGAGAAAGAGAAGACTAGCCCACCCCTGGTGGCTAAAGCGCTGGAAAACACAGAGCTAGAAAACCCAGAGGTGGAAGAAGGCAAGATAGTCTCCCCTCTAGAGAATGAAGTGGTGCACCTTGAATTTAGAGCCTCGAAATCCCTTCCAATGGTGGAGTCATTGGAGAACCCCCTGGTGAATACCCCAGAGACAAGTGTGATCAGCCATGCTGAGTTGGACCAGCCTGCCATTATGGTTTCCCTCAAGCTAAAATCCCCTACGACTGATGCAAAACTTCTCCTATAGTTGGACGAAAAGAACTACCCTTCCTCACCTAGCTCCCTAGCCATAGATCACTATGGTGAGGAAGATGAGGGAGAATGGAAAACACAAAAAAAGAAAACCAAGCCCAAGAAGGCTGAAGTGGGGATGGAGACACCCATAGGAAGGCCATTAGAATGTGCTAGGAGATCGAGAGGGACTACAATGGATGTTGCAGCAGGTAGGCAAAAAACCCTAGAAATAAGCTTTAGAAATAAGAAATGATTTGTCTTTCTTAGAATTTTAGAGGTCTCAATAGCCCCCTCAAGAAAAGTGTTGTTAAACAATACATTTCTTATTATAAGCTGGATATTCTACTCATTCAAGAAGTTAAGATGTCTTTCCAAAATTTTGCCACCTTGGCTACCAGTCTCTGGCCGGGTGCTGATTTTCTCTACTCCAAAGCTACGGGTACCTCTAGGGGCATTGCAACTCTCTAGAACCCCAATAGTGTTACTGGTGAACCTCTTGCATTGTCCCCAAACTTCCTTGCTATTACCTTCAGGAAAAAAAGTTGATGTGGCACCTGTTTAATATTTACGCCCCTAATACCCGGACTGGCAGGTCATCCCTATGGAAAGATATTTCCTTTTGGATCAACCAGGACACTTGTGCTAATTATTTGGTGGCTAGCAACTTCAACACTCCTCTTTACCCCTCAAAATTGACCATAGGCTTAATGGACTACTCTGACAGCATGGGGGACCCAGCGCAGTTTATCTCCTACACTGGCCTACTGGATATTGACCTGAAGGGAAATCCCTTAACCTAGACCAACAATCAAAAGGGTTCCCACCTCATCCAGGTGCAGCTCGACTAATTCTTAGCCACATCTTCATGGGATTTCTACTTGAGCTCCACTTTGTCCTCCCTCCCTAAGACTACTTCTGATCATAACCGCCTCCTCCTTTGTTGGCGGGACACCCCAAGGATTGGCCTGACCCCCTTCAGGTTTGAAATTATGTAGAGATCTCATCCCTCTTTCAGAGACCAAATGAAATCCTAGTGGGCCACTAATATCAAAGGCACTTCCATTTTCAAGATTGCCCAGAAACTAGAAATCATCAGAAGAGAGGTCAAGGGCTAGAGTAAACATAACTTTGGAGATTTCCACAAAGAGAAGAAGGATCTTACGAGGACCTTAGAATCCCTCCAAGCCCAGCTAGCTACTAGGACTTTCTAACCCCAAATACAAGTGGAAGAAGAAACAACTAGACACAAATGGCAAGAAGCTCTGAAAAAAGAGGAAATCTACTAGAAGTAGAGATCCAGAATAGAGTGGGTTATTGAAGGAGACAGAAACACAACCTTCTTCCATAGATTTGCCAGCAACCACAAAAGAAGAAATACCATTAATGCAATTAGGGATGAAGGAGGGAATGAACATACTGAGAAGGAAAAAATCAATTAGGTTGCGACAAACTATTTCAAGGGATTGTATTTGAATGATGGACATCTCTACCTAGTCAATGTCTAGAATCAACTTCTAGATCATATCCAATGTGTTGTTACTAACAGTGATAATGCTCAGCTCACTGAATGTGTTTCCGAAGAGGAGGTCAAGGCGGTGGTCTTTGCTATGGGCACCTATAAAGCTCCAAGCCTGATGGCTTCCCCTGGATTTCTTCCAAGAATATTGAGATATTATTGGCTTAGATGTTACCCATACTACCAGAGACTTCTTCAGAACAGGGTGAATTTTAAGGCAACATAACAAGACCTCTATTGTTTTGGTCCCTAAGAATGAAAACCCAACCTCTATGCTGGACTTCAAGCCCATTGGTCTTTGTAATACATTATATAAGATCCTTACTAAGATCCTTGTCAACAGAATGAAGCCCCTCCTGGATAAATTGATTAGTCCTACTCAGAAAGGTTTTGTTCCAAGAAGGTAGATCCTTGATGCGGCCATTTCCACTCATGAAATCATCCACTCCATGGATAGGAGCAATGTTCCAATATGGCCTTCAAACTTGATATCTCTAAAGCCTATGATAAAGTTAATTGGTCATTCCTCCAAAAATCCTTAGTAGGATGGGGTTTAATGAGAAGATTATTCACATTATTCAAGAATGTACGCAAACTATTACCTTCTCTATTTTAGTCAATGGCAACCCAGGTGGATTGTTTCAACCTAAAAAATGCTTAGATAGGGTGATCCTCTCTTCCTGTATTTATTTATCATGGCAGCTGAGGTCCTTAGCAAGAATCTGACTATGCTCTCTTCCATGGAAAGAATAAAAGGTGTCAAACCTACTTCTACTTTGTAGCAAGCTATGTTAGAGAAATTTGTGGATGATACTTTCCTCTTTGGGTATTCGTCGATGATTGAGGATAGATAGTGGAAGAAACTATTAGAGAATTATGCCTTGGCCTCTAGACAATGCATTAACTATTAGAAAAGAAGAATGCTCTTCTTCAACACTCCCAATGAGACAAAAACTAGAGTGCTTCAAATTTTGGGATGTTAGTCAGGTTCGCTCCCCTCTACCTACTTAGGTCTCCCCCTCACAGTCAAAGAGGTTTCCCATGAATTCTGGAACTTCATCCTGGAAAGAACATAGAGAAAACTTGCTGGATGGAAAGGGAATATTCTTAGCACCGCTGGTAAAATTTAATTGGTGGCTTCTACTCTCCAGGGGATCCCGGTCTACTTTTTATCCCTCTCAAGATCAAAAGAAACATGGCAGACAGGTTGGAAAAGATACAAAGAACTTTTATGTGGCTTGGATCAGAAGAGAAAAATAGGATGTCCCTGGTCAATTGGGATATGGTGTGTCTTCTAAAATGTCTGGGAGGTCTGGGCCTTAGGTGACTTAGCTTACTGAATAGAGCCCTCACCACGAAAGTGGCCTAGAAGCTCATAGACAGGAAAGAAAATTGGTGCAAGATAATGGAAGCTAAGTATCTTTAGGGACACCCCTACAGGTTGATATACCAAGATAACGACCTTCCCAATGGCTCTAAACTTTGGGCCAACATCTGTAAATACAAAACCTTGCTATCTAAGGGTGCTTTCTAGCAACTCAAAGATGGGAGATCCATTAGGTTCTAGAATGACTCTTGGATTCTAAATCACCCTACCCTTAGTGTTAGGTTTAACCCCATCATAAACTACGTTAGGCCTATCCTTGGTAAAAGAACTTCTAACTACATTACTGGTGGGAAATGGAAAGATATAACTAGTCTACTTAGTGATAGACTAGAATTAAAGCACTTGGCTAATGAGCTCATGGAAATCTTGGGGAATGTCAGAATCCCAGGAATTGTTGGCCAGGATTCCATCATTTGGGCACCCACCCAAGCGGGAACCTTCTCGGTCAAGACTACCTACAACCTTCTTCTAAAGGAAGAGAATAATCTAGGAGATTGGATGAAAGTGTGGAATCCACACCTTACGCCAAAGATCAATTTCTTTTGGTACACTCTCATGCATGGTAAAGTCTTAACTCAAGATAACCTCATAAAAAGAGGTTTCTCCATGGCCAGCAGGTGCATCATCTGCAAAAAGGAGGAGGAAACAGTGAACTGGGTGGTCCCACAATAGTTTGTCCCACTTTTTGGCCAACTTTGACATAGAGATCAACATTAAAAGAAAAAACTTCACTTTTGAACACCTGTTGCTGCAAAACTATTAGGAATTTGAAGATGATGTAAACTAGAGTCTTTTAGAATTTTCTTTCTAGTTTCTAAATATTTTTTTTAAAAAAAATTAAAATTCATTTTTCCTTCTCCTTTGAAAAGTGGTTTGTGTGAAAAACTATATGTTTAAGGAGTTACTATCACTTGGATCAACATAGCTTTAAAAAAAAATAAAAATGATGTAATTATTTCATGATTATATTTGTAACTTCAATATCTAAAGGATGCAATTGGTTTCATTCATTTTGGGTCAATATTTCATAGTTTATTAAGTTCTAAAGTGACAGTAACTTTAATTTAGACATAAGGTCACTTGGATCGCTCTAACTTAATTTGTGTATATCGAATTTTTATTTTTATTTTTATAGAAAGGTAACACAAATACTCTTTTTCCTTTTTCCTGAAATCTTGAAGAAACAGGTTGTTGAATGACCAAACAACCTATGTTTAGTTAAAGTAATGTTTAAAAATGATAATGAACTTAATATGTATTAAAATTATATTCATTAGAAAGATTGTTCTAAATAGCATCATACTACATAGATAGGGTTTTCAAATGAATTTATTTGATCTTTCAAAACATAAATTCGAAGTGATTTTTTTGTCTGTATTTTAATAGGTAGGAAGGAGACTCCATTGTGGGTATGAATAAGGAGTATAGATGTTATATCAATGTTTTTTTAATCTAAGAGGCTTTGACCTAGCCATTTGTAATTAATTCCTTCAAATGGAACCTCTCAAGGCTTAAATCATCATATTTTATTAAAAATATGTTATTTCAGCAAAAATCAACATGTCTAAGAAAGTGGGACACACTATTTTGGGACCACCCACCTATTCATACATTATGAGTACGATGCTAATATCTGGGAGGAAGTTATTGGTAAATTGGGGATCCCGTGGGTCTTGGGTAACAAAAAAACCAATTCACTGGTTGGTGATCCCCCTCCAATCACTCTCTCCTCCAACTCCTTTGGTGACTTCTACCTCCGCACATCTGCTAGACTATCTGGAAAGAAAGGAACAACAAGATATTCAGGGAGTCTATCTCCCCTCTTGAGGCTTGCCTCTATCTTGGGACCAAGCTCCCATGTGAGAATGCTGGCTCGACTAAGTGGAAACTCCACTCAACACCCCCCTCTTCCTGGGAGATCAAAATGGCTAATAATTGGAACTTGTTGATTGGCTTCACTAAGTTCGACAACTCTAGGTTGATGGTGAGGAATGCTACCCATTGGGCTACCCCATCTAGTCACTGGACTAGATGAAATTTTGATGGGGCCCCAAATAATCTCACTCTGGGTGGGGGAGGTATACTAAGAGACCATAATGGCACTTGCCTCTTGGCTTATGTTGGGCCACTTAAAAATTATATAGTCAATCAAGCGGAAGGTACAACTCTTTTATGGGGCATTAAATTTTCCATTTAAATGAACATCAAGTTGTTGGATATCGAGGGGGATTCCAAAGTAGTGGTGGAGGATATTAAAAGGAGATCTAATGCAGGGTGGTGAGTGAACACTATAATTGTGAAGATCTGGGAGCTTCTCAACAACCTCCAAAGCATCACTATTTCCCATACCTATAGGGAGGGAAATGCAGTTGCAGATTTGATGGTAGCCACTAGGCTTAAGAAAACTAGGATAAATAAATGGGAGGAGGTCAGGGAGCTACGAAAGGTGACTCACACCTGATCGAGTGGGATAAAAGTGACACCAACAATGCTTACAATGTGCCAAGCTGTCAAATTTTGACAAAGGCCCCACCTTGATTATGTGTCGACGTACTTGATGATTGTTGTGGTTATAAATAAGTATGCTCAAAACTCCATAAAGGTTCATAATTGCCTTTTATGTGAGTACATGTTGAAAGATAGTTGTCTGCATCAACCGGTAATTTTGATTACCAAGGACACTAAGGGAAACTTTGACTTAACTTCTAATTATTACGCCTTGAGATCTGATAGATTTTTTCATACCGAGCTCGACTCCCTAAAAACCACCCAAGGCCTTCTTTTTGTGTATAATTTGATAGAATAACTAAGAGGGGGGTGACTCAGTTATCCACAGTCCCAAATACAAAATGTAAAACTTCTAAACAAATTTAGCTTAATCTGCAGCTCGGTAAACAATAATACTAAACTGTCTGTGTATTTTACCGATTACTAGTTAATTGTTCATAGTGATTACCGACCAAGTCAGATATGCAATATGTAAATTATGAAAATCAAGAAATCACCACAATAAACACATAACACAAGATATTTAACATGGAAACCCTAAAAAGAGAAAAACCACCTGGGACCAGTAACCCAAAATTGTTCACTCTTCTGAAGTGAGCTCAGTGAAGTGCCAACCTTGTTAAAGGTTATAGAACACACTGTAAGGTGTGACCTTGTTAGAGGATTTAACACTAACCATTATCATCCAACCAAGATTCACTATGGGGTTGATAGGATAACAAATGTACATTCTATGAATGACATTATAAGATTTTCAAGTCTACTCGGTTAAGAGATTTTATCTAATTACAATGGTTAAACTGTAACAAAAAGTGATCTGAATACAATACAACTTGATTTACAAATGTTCAGATGTATTCTTAAGCTCAAAAAATCCTCTGATCAATATTTCTATTCAATCCATCAACATTTAGTAACTTACTCTCCCTCGATAAAAAATCTCTAACGCTCGCTTAACTCTGTAGTTCAGTTCTCCTTTAACCAGTATGATCAGGCATGCATGAAGCTTGTTCACATGATATCTCTGTAGTTATCTTCCTCCAGCATTAGTTTCATTGTGAAACCCTAGTCTCTTAAATAAACAAGTAAACTATTTTCTTCTCATCCATCAGATTTTACTACTTAAACCTTCCTCGGTAGATGTGTTTCAATTCCATCCTTTGGATCTTCCTTGAATTTTGCTATCAGTTGATCTTATAATAAACTTTATCTTTCCACCTCTTGATCATACACTTTACAGCTCATCAACTTTTGTCGGCTAAACTCATCATTTAGTTCTTTTGTCCATACTTGGTTAACAAAGAAATGCATTGGTGAAAACAAGCTCAATTTATATTGTGCTCAGTATACACTACACTACTCAGTGTATACTGGAATGCTTCATTAACCAACCACACTTCTTTGTAACATTTTTCTTCTAGCTCCATAATAGATTAATGTAACATAATCAAGTCAACCATATGAAGTCATAGACTCATCAATAAGTTACCAAGAGTATTCCTTATCCTCATCTGTCATATCCATCTTCCTCAATGTAGATATGGCAGTTCTTCATCTTTCTATTCTCTTCTACAAATGTGTTAGATATTTGTAACTACCATGATAAGTACTATTAAAACTAGTTGACATCAATGACAACATAAAATTGATTCAATTATCTTGCATAACACTCCAATGTTCAGTTTCTTTATTCTTCTCAATTACTGGTTGGTTTCCCCCCGTGTTCTTTTTGGGGGTTTTGTCAATTGCTACTATTTTAAGACTAGCCTGATGTGGCTCTGGTTTGCTTACAGTATGACCACTATTAGCTATAGGTCTATTTTTGTTTTTTGGCTTGCTAGCATCGTGATTTTTGTGTTTTATAGGGGAAAGTATGTTTAGAGTATTGGCTTCATTGTGGAACTTTCTTTCGGCTAGTGCCATTAACATGCTGTTAATGTGCCTCTAGTCTTTGTTATGGGCCAACACCCTCTTGCTACTTTTATCTATCAAAAATACTCCAAAGTTTGGTGATCTCTAATCACTTGTAGTTATTCAATCACGTTCTCAATGAGTTTTAGTTCATCAATCTCTCTCTTTGGCATCGATGAAAACTCAAGCAATATGAAGTATACCATACATATACCAAACATGTATTCTACAACTCTGTAAACAAATGTTGTAGCTCGGTATAATCTCTACCTAGCTTAATATTTTTAATCACTACGTTACATAACAACATTGTAAGTGTAGACTATCTTCTACATATATGATCTTTGCAACTCTCAAATTTATTCTTTTGTTCTCAGCAACTGATCTTCAACACTCTCCCTAACTTTCTCAGATTGTCTCTCCCTTAGATAGATGTTCCAGTATTCTCCTCGGTTATCATATTGTTTATCTTTCCCTTTGACAACAATGCCAAAGAAATACATAAACATACAACTCTGTAGTAGCCATGTAACTCTTTGTTCTCCGGTTCATTTATTGTATCTCAATATACTGATTATGCCACTGGTTTCTCAAATCTTTCACAACCTTAGACAGAATCCAAAGTGTGAACTATGCTGCATCAACATGAATGATCTTATGATAAGATTAGGCTGATTGAACCTCTAGATCACATTAGTGACTGGTAGACAGGGGACAGACCCCAAGTCTAGTCCTCAAGTATTCAAATGTATCTTTCAGTAGAGGCTTGGTAAATATGTTTGCAAGTTTCTCTTTAGATGTAACAAATTGTACCTTCACTTGCTTCTCCTGTACTTTTTATCTTAAGTAGTGATACTTGATAGATAGCTTCTTTTATTTTTAATGCATCACTAGATTCTTTGAAATTTTTATAGCAGTAGTATTATCACAATATATAATCACTAGCTCAGTGATTACCTCATTCATTCCTTCCAACACTTGCTTGATATATGCAATATTTGAACAGTTTGTAGCAGTAGCAACATACTCTTCTTTGACTGTAGACTAGGAAATACAAGAATTCTTCTTACTTATCTAGGTAACAAGTCTTTCACCGAAGAAAAATGCTCCTCCAGTTGTGCTTTTTCTGCCATCCACATTTCCAACCCAATCAGCGTCAGTGTAGACTCTTAGTTTAAATTTTCCATCCTTAGGATACCATAATTCATAATCCTCTATTTTCTTCAAGTATCTTAAGATTCTCTTTGTAGCAACCATGTGTGACTCCCTACAATTTGTAGAAAATCTTGCAACAATCCCAACAACATGTGCAATATCTAGTCTACTATGCACTACATACATTAATTTACCAATCATAGATCGGTACAGTGTCTGGTTCACCTCTATATTTTCATCCTCTTTAGTCAATTTGCAGCCTATGACCATTGATGTTCCAATTGGTTTAGCATCTTCCATGCCAAATGTTCTTAGTACTTCTTTGATATACTTGGATTGTGTGATGAATATCCCATCATTTTGTTGAATAACCTGTAGTCCTAGAAAGAACTTAATCTCTCCGAACATAGACATTTCGAATTCTTTTCTCATCTCATTAGCAAATGATATACATATGTGATTTTGTCCTCCAAAGATAATATCATCCACAAATGTTTTGTCAATCAGGATAGTATCATCTGAATCTCCTTTCATATATAAATTATTGTTCTCACTAGTTCTAACAAATCCAATACTTAACAAATAAGTATGCAGCCTTTCATACTAGGCTCTCGGTGCTTGCTTTAAACCATATAAAGCTTTATGTAATCTACATACCATGTCTTTCTTTCCTGTATCTACTAACCCTTCTGGTTGTTCTATGTAGACTTCTTCTTCAAGTATCCCATTTAGAAATGCAGACTTAACATCCATTTGATAAACTTTAAATTTCTTATGTGCTTGTTAGTGAACAGATTTGTCTTCCAATAAAACCTTCAGAATAACCCTTATTTTCCCAAACATAGAGACACAATAAGCCATGAATAGTTGGGTCACTTTGTAATGGGATTGTGCAAGCGCCCTCTAAATTTTAATAAGGTACAGCTCCCTTGTAAGATTTTCAATGAATCTTCTAAACTATAAACATTAATGCTTTTAACCGGAAAGCATAAAAGGCACACAAAAATCTACACGTAAACACATAATAGATGCAAAAGAAAAGAAAAACTAAGAACAATGGATAAGTGACACAAAGGCCACTTATGAAGACCCTACATAACAGAGAAAATGCAAGAAGGAAGGCATAACATTCTCTTCCAAATACACAAATGACCAAGGCTGAAAGACCAAATAACAAATATGTATTGTAATTAAAGAAGACAAAATTAAATTTAGAGACATCTAAATCAATTCAAAGATTGATATCAATCAAAAGACAAACATTTAGACTCAAAGATTTGATCTATATATTTATCTTTCTTCTGTGAACATGCAAAAAGATGACATAGATATTCTTATCCGTGCACTCACAAATTACAATTTGAATATAAAATATCATTCATCTCTCCCTGCAATTACAAACTAAAACTAGAAAGTAAAACCCCTATGCCCGAAGCCCAAAGTCTCCAGCCAAAAGGTACCATCCCCTAGTGTCTTCCAATGTTTTTAATAAATAATCTTTTCCTAGCCTTTTTTCGGTTGCTGTAACTAATTCTTGAAAAGATTATTAGTTAATCTTTTCTTTTTCTTTTCTCTTCCATATTTCTTTCGATGACTTCTTCCTTTATTTGTTTCTCTTTATTAATCCCAATATTTTTTTTAATCTACATTATAGCTATAAGGCTGATAATGAAGATATATAACATATCAAAATGTAGATGTAAATATCCTTTGACATGTGGCATATGCTGGTGATGAAGTGTTGTCAGCATTTTGTGACTATCATTGATAGTTTTGAGACTACTTAACTTAGTCATCCATATCGCATGAACCAGATAGAATTTCAATGATCTCTCTAGTGGAAAGTTGGAGAACTAGGATTTTGAAAACATATACAAAATATAGCCTGATCCAACAGTGGAATTGGGAGTTATGCCCCCCACAATATGACTATTTTACTGCTTCCTGCAAATACATGGTTGTCGGTTACATTAAAAACTCTGAACATTCTTCATGTCCATGCTTGCATTTTGATTTTATCTTAAGGGACAATTTTATTCAATTCTAGAGACATTTTAAAAACCTCTAAAGATATAGGAACTTTATAGAATTTGTCATACCAAAATTGGTTAATCATGAACCCGACTGTGTACAGTATTATTGATGCTCTACACATGGAATTATATCTGAAGTCCATGAGTTCACTGTTATACACTAAGTTTGCACCTTTGTCTCAAGCTCTCATAGTCTTGATAACTTAGTATAACATCATAATCATCTCCAGGTGTCAGACCTATGCAAACTAAGATGAGACCTCCAGGTTCTAGGCTATTTCCTCTTGGATAATCACCTTAATCTGCTTCTAGACATGAAATGTAAACTTTTGAGGGAAAGGGATAGAAGGAGTGCTTGGAAAGGAAATGACTAAAGGAAAACTACCTACTAGGTGATACACCAAAATTAGGGTTTGGATCTCAGTATAGAGGGATGAAACCAATGAAAGACTTAGGTCTAGTAGGTCACAACTTACTGAATAGGCTTGCATAAGTGTTTCATAGGAGGGTCTAAACATAAGACACAACTTCTGACCTGCAAGCAAACATTCACTTCTACAACTCAGTGTCGGATTGAGATAAGAATATTAGGGGGCTAAAGTATACCCACAAAAGCATCTAAATCAGATCAAACACAATAACACACAAAATCATAGAAAGTAAGAGGGATCAAGAACCCTAAGTTGTCATTAAAAAAGATAAATATACTTTGATTCAATAAGAGAATACTCAGACAAGAAAGCATAGGGGCATGAAAAATTGCCACTAAATGCCTCTGCAATGTCTGAATAATCAATGGGAGATTACAAAATGTGGAAAACCAGAGGGTAGGAAGAAATACAATGTATAGCCTTCCAAGAAAGAGACTTTCTTCTTTACAAAATGCGAACTCTGAGCTTTGAAAGCTCCAAAAATATAATATATACATACTCAACTACACGCAGGAAGGAGTCAAAAACCTAACTAGGGTTAGAGAATTTTCCATTAAATAATGATAAACCCTAGTTCGATCAAGTCTAATCATAATTAATTCTTTGCAAAATGATAGCCGATCAGATATTTGAGTTTACGTGTCCATCCCTGTACCTTACAATCAGCCTGCAGACAAGCAACCCAGACTCATCTACCTCTTTGCACAAAGTCTCACCATGAATGTCCTGATTTGGTACTCTTAGGAAACAAGAAATGACCAAAGATGGCTTCCCAGACCTTCTCATCATCTCCTTCAACTACAAATGTCCTGGCGACATAAATTCTTTAGCCACCTCTGCAACCGTAGGCTGCAAATCAAAAAATGGCAAAAAACCTTCTGCAGAGATATTCAAATTTGAATCATAATGGCCAGTCGGTCATTTAAAACATGTCCATTGATATGCTTTACTTCCTGGAAAATGAACGACCCTGATCAACTTTGAAATAGTTATAAAACCTTCTTAAAAAGTCAAGAAACACCATCGGCATGTTGCGACCAATAATCATTTAGCATGTCAGCAAACCTATCGTCTTGGAACCACTCGAGCTTTTCTTCCTTTTAAGTCATTCAGCGACTGCACGACTGAAGACCTCTTTTTTTATTCACAAAATCCTTCTCCTAACCTCAGTCTGGTCAAGTGATTCAGCGAACAAGGAATTCGCTGTGTTAGGCTAATTTTTTGTCATAGCAAAAATCTTATGAGATTGGCCTCTCCCTTGCAAGTGTTTCTCAAATATCCTACCTCATGCTCTTTACTATGTCACCGTCCTCTGGTCCAAGTCACACGAGCTAAATTGCAAGATCCAGAAAGATATTCAAATTGTAAGGTCCACGAGAAGCATTTTCAAAATTTGCAATAGTGTCGAAAACCCACAATGTTTCTGAAAGTCCATGATGTTTTTGGTCTGTGTGTTTTCAGCCTTCGTTGTTTTCGACCCTATGCTTCCTGCTTTGTGTGCTTATCCTTTGGTGTCGAAAGCTCTATGTGTTTTCGGTCTTCCATTGTGCCAAAAATTTTATGTGTTTTCAACCTCCGAGTTCCCTGTCTACCAGCTTTCCTTAAGTGTGCAAGTGCGATGACAGGTGGGCCCGGGCCTTCAAATGCTCTTCCTGATTGGCTGTTGCATGGTTGCATGTCAGACTTTTCTGACATGCAATCATGCGACCACCTGCCACTTGTCTGCGTGGTCCTAGCTCTTTGCATTTATTTGGCTGTCTGGTGGTTACTTCTCATTCGGTGACCTGGTGACTAGCAGTTATCTATTGATCTCTTGATTCTGGTAGTCTAGCGGCTGGCATCTCGCGACCTGGTGATTATGTAGTCGCCTGATCATTTCATTCCTAGTGGTTATTGGCTAGCATCTGGAAACTTGGTTGGTGATTTATTTCCCGTAGTCGCATGATCACAGAATGGTGGACCCAGGTCTTCAAGCTTTTAAAGGGTGATGATGTGGCAGCCGGGGGTTGGTTGTCGCATGGCCGCATGTCAAAATTTTCTGACATGCGATCATGCAACTACTTGCCACATGTCCTTGGGGCCCATCGGCAGGGTGGTTGTAGTTTGGTGGTCATGTGAGGTGGTGATGTGGCAGCTTTTGGTTAGCTGTCGCATGATTGCATAGCCCATTCCTTGGCTATGCGATCATGCAATCGGTCAACGCATGTCCTTCTTCCCACTGGAAGAGGTGGTAGCACGGATTCGGTGTTGGTGACAGGGTGGTATTCAACAAGTGGTGTGATGGCAGGTGGCATCAGGCATCGTAGTTATAGAGTTAAAGGTGAGATCTAGTGGTTGGCAGAGTGGATAAAGATTTAGCACCCCAACAAATTTCCTTCTTGTCGCAGCTTCATGGGATGATTTGGTGGTAGCGCTATTCTTTCCATGAATTGGTGAAAGTTCCTTTGTCGCCAATTTTCCAAATGACTTAAAGTGGCATTTTCAGCATGTGCAATCGTGTGGTCGTTGAGTATAGCTGGAGTTAAGATTTTCATTTCACGATTGGGATATTGCCTTGTCACCAGTTTGTGAAATGAACCCTGAGGTATTTGATGAGTTAGAGGATCTGAAGCCTGGGAAGATGAAAGATCTATGGTCGGGACTTAATTGCCGATCTTTGATCGAGTCATAATTGCTGATGTGCTACTGGTGCCAAGACTTAGCCATTGGAGTTTGAATTTGAATCTCAGAGACATTTCCAGTGACCAGTAAGGACTGGAATTGATGACAGAAAGGGCCAGAGTTGGTGAAATTGAACTTCTCCACCATTCTAGTGTGGTCCAGGGTGCCTTGAGGGTTTGCAAGGATTTGTGTCGTGTGGTTTTGAGCTCGAGGAATTGTTTGCAGGTAGTGATTAGACTGATTTTAATGGCATTCCTGATGTACTATGCTGAGCTCACAGATTTTCATGATTATTGATTTGATAGAGATTTGTTTTCTTCAGGCTGCTTATGCTTCCTGCCCCTACAGTAAATTTTGTGACTGTTTGATTTGGTTGGGTAGTTGAGACCCTATACCTTAGCTGTCCCAAGCTTGTTGCATTCTCTCTGAGAATTCTAAGGCAGCTAGTGGTATAAATGGTAGGTTGTTCGATTTTGTAAGGGTTCTTTCTTCTGCAAATTTTTTAGGAGAATTGGTTCCATGTGAAGGGTCTTTTTCCTATAGATTTTCTCCTTCTCTCTGCATACAGGTTGTTCCCTCTATCCTTTCTAGATATGGAAATATAATGAAATTGTAATAGATGTCTTATGTATAAGATTTCAATATATTTGTTCTACTCCCAGATTGTCTCCATTTGGGTTTTAGACTTATTAATTGTAGCATCAAGGGTGTTATAGTTTTTCTACTTGCATTTCCAGTGAGTGTCTGTAGTAGAGTTGTTTTTTGTAGAATCAACTAAGTCTAGGATTGGTGTTTAGATATGTATGAGCTGAGGTATCAAAGATGCATCATGCTTGTTTTCGAGTGGATGCTGGTTAATGTATTGCCTGTTCCTAGCTCTTTCTTTGGATAAGTGATAGCATATTTGGGTGCACAGGTGGTTTGGTAATGTATGATATGGTTAGGGTGAGTGTGTTGTCTTCTTGTTTCATAGCTCTGTTGCAGTGAAGTATTTGACTCTGTTGTCCATTGGATAAGGCACTAGTCTATCAGAGACTTAGGGTATCTCAGGGGTCCCTTCAATCTCATCTTTAAAATCATTTCCTTTCTATCCCACCCTTTCCCTTTCTTGTTGTTAGGATAGGTTTCTGGCTTTCAATCTCATTCCATGCAAGTTGGGCTATTGCATGAGATTTTCTATCATTGGGGTACAGGATACCTATAGGAGATTGATTGCTATTTCACATCAATCTATCTGCAGGCCTTTGTTTTGTCATTAGGTGTCTTGAATGTGGAGATAAGGCAATACCCACTTGAGTGAATGTGGAGCTTGAAGAAGGAGGATTTCTCTTTATCCTCATCAATTGGTTTGTTTTCCTTGTCAAGCTTGAGTTCCTAACCTATGTTTCAAGCCCAAACATTTTGATTCAAGTTTGGTCGTGCAAGGAAAAGAACCAACAAAATGGCAACTCTACTGGGGAGAACATAAAGAAAACCTATTAAGGAGCTCTGGTTGCTGTTATATTGAAGTAGTCAAAATCTTTATTAACCAGATTGGTTTGGCCCATCTGAGTCACCAACAAAAATGGCGACTCTGCTAGGGAGAGTCTAGAAAAGAGTCAAATACAAAAACAAGCATTTGTTGATATCTTCTCACCTATTGTGAGTGGTGGCTCTGATTTTCTCTGTTTGATCAGTGTTCCTCCTAATAAATAGTGTGTATACCTAATGAAGTTTTGGTTGGTTGGAAGAGATACAAATCAGTGCAAACTTTTCCTCTTCAAGGAGGTGGTGACTCTATACTGCAAGACCTGATGGAGCCACAAGGTGAGCTCTAGATCTGCCCTATCTTTCAGTCAACAAGTCTTTTGCTGCAGAACTTTTAGGTACTCTTTTGTTGAAAATATATCCCTATCAAGTGTTAAGCACTATTGTAGAGGGATGAGTTGTAGTGGGCAGTTCCTCATGGAGGAATATAGGCCCTTCTATTTTGATGGCATTAAAAGTGCCCCTAATGAGTTCTCTACTGAGGATGGGAAGTGCTTACCAAGATTCATGGCTAGTGGGTCTATTTTTGCAAGCCAACATGTTGATGTTGTCATGGGTATTTTTGGAGATATGAATGTTGAACATGAGGATGTTGCCATGAGGTTATTTGTGCACACATTTTCTGATGGTGCAAGGAAGTGGTTCTTGTCCTTGCCCTCATGTTCAATCCCTTCTTGGGATGTGTTGAGAGCTAAGTTTGTTGAGCATTTTGATAAAGTTGCTACTCTCAAGTAGGAATTAGCAAGGTTGAAAATGGTGAACTGGCAATTAGCAGAGGACATAAGATTGCTAAGACTGGTGGCTCTTGATGATGTTCATGAGGAGGCGAGTGTTTCTGATGTTGAATCTCACTATGTAGAGAGTGTTGACTATGAAGCTAATTCTGAGATCAATGCATATGAGAGTGTTGAAGATCAATCTGAGGATGGCAATATTTCCTTTTTGTCTGTAGATTTCTCTTCTTGTCAACATGAGAAGGCAATTTTCTTGTCTCGGATTGATGATGTTTTGTGTGAAAGGGAAGATATTGAATATGATGTAGATGATGATTCCTGCATTGGTTTATTCACACAAGATGATCTAAGGCCAGATGTCTCCATTCTTGTCTTGGATAAGAATGATGGTTGCAATGACAGGGATGTAGCTGATGAAGAAGAAAATGAAGTCCAAAGTCCATTGAGTAGTGAAATGATTTCAGCACTCTTGGCTGAATAGTTCCAAAGGTATGCACCTTATGTGGGCTTTGATTTGCAGCTCCCCTATGATATACACTTTGACACTGATAATGAGGCCAGTGTTCAAAGTGACTATGAAAATCCATGTATATTTGGTCCCCCCTCTGGTAGTGACTCTACAGAAAGAGAGGTTGAAGGACATGATAGTGTATTTTCCTATCATCAAGATTGTAGTGATGAACAAGTTCCTTGTTCAAGCCCTTTCCCTTCTTTTGATAAATATGATACTGATTGTGACAGTATTGAAGACTTTGCTTTCAGCAGTTGGGACATAAATTCTTTTGGTGAAAGTGATGATGCAGTGTTCACCTATCATAAGAGATTTGAAGATGACCTTCACTTGGTTCATGATCTAGTTCATGAAGACATCATTGAAGAGCCAAGCTGCTTAGTGGCTGAAGTAATGCGTGAAGGTAAATTAGAGGATCTATTTCCTTCTCAGCTAGGTAATTTTATGGTAATGCATGACAATCAATATTATACATTTTCTGATGCATTACTAGATCAGATTTTTGTTTCTAGTCATCAAGGGGAAGTAAGTGATGTTCCTTACTTCTTAGAGTTTGAATATGAATGTAATAATCATGACTAGAAAAGCATGGGTAGTGATCATCATAGTTTCATTCTTTAGCCCATGAATGTTCACATATGTGTGTAGTAGAATGGTAAAAAAAATTTCAGACTTGGGGTCACATATGTGGATGAAAACCAGATTTTTGATGCAAGAGGGTCACTGGTTTTCTTTTTGAGGCCTTGAGCCTGGTTGTACATATCTGTAAATCTTTGTATAGTCTTTCCCTTTTCTGTTGTGTGTTTTTCCTTCTTATTCCCTGCATTTTTTGAGTTCCTTGTTTGTGTCCTATGGGTGGTCTGCTCTCTCAGAAATCCTAAATTCTTGCATGGGCACAAGTTACCCATCGTCCCCAACTAGAGCCATTGTTAGGCTAATTTTCTGTCATAGAAAAAATCTTATGAGATTGGCCTCTCCCTTGCAAGTGTTTTTCAAATGTCCTGCCTCATGCTCTTTACTATGTCACCTTGCTCTGGTCCAAGTCACACGAGCTAAATTGCAAGATCTAGAAAGATATTCAAATTCTAAGGTCCGTGGGAAGCATTTTCAAAATTTTTCACAGTGTTGAAAACCCACAGTGTTTCTGAAAGTCCATGATGTTTTCGGTCTGTGTGTTTTCAGCCTTCATTGTTTTTGACCCTATGCTTCCTGCTTTGTGCGCTTATCCTTTAGTGTTGAAAGCTCTATGTATTTTCGGTCTTCCGTTGTGCCGAAAACTTTATGTGTTTTTGACCTCCCAGTTCCCTATTTGCCGGCTTTCCTTAAGTGTGCAAGTGCGATGACAGGTCAGCCTGAGCCTTCAAATGCTCTTCCTGATTGGCTATCGCATGGCCGCATGTCAGACTTTTCTGACATGCGATCATGCAACCGCCTGCCACCTGTCCGCGTGGTCCCAGTTGTTTGCATTTATTTGGCTGTTTGGCAGTTACTTCTCATTCGATGACCTGGTGGCTAGCAGTTATCTATTGATCTCCTAATTCTAGAAGTCTAGTGGCTAGCATCTCACAACCTGGCAACTGTGTAGTCATGTGATCATTTCATTCCTAGCGGTTATCGGCTAGCATATGGTGACTTTGCTGGCAGTTTGTTTCCCATAGTCATGTGATCACAGAATGGTGGACCCGGGTCTTCAAGCTTTTAAAGGGTGATGATGTGGCAGTTAGGGGTTGTTGTTGCATGGCCGCATGTCAACCTTTTCTGACATGCGATCATACGACCACTTGCCACGTGTCCCTGGGGCCCATCGACAGGGTGGTTGCAGTTTGGTGGTGGTGCGAGGTGGTGATATGGCAGATTTGGTTGGTTGTCGCATGATCGCATAGCCCATTCCTTGGCTATGCAATCATGTGAATGGTCAACACATGTCCTTGTTCCCACTAGAAGAGGTGGTAGCGTGGGTTCGGTGTTGGTGACAGGGTAGTATTCAGCAAGTGGTGTGATGGCAGGTGGCATCAGTCATCACGGTTGCAGAGTTAAAAGTGAGATCTAGTGGTTGGCAGAGTGGATAAATATTTAGCACATCGAAAAATTTCCTTCTTGTCACTGGTTCGCGGGATGATTTGGTGATAGCACTATTCTTTTTGCGAGCTGGTGAAATTTCCTTTGTCGCCAATTCACCAGATGACTTAAAGTGTCATTTTTAGCATGTGCAGTTGTGTGGTCACTAAGGATAACTGGAGTTAAGATTTTCATTCCGCGACTGGGATATTGCCTTGTCACTAGTTCACAAAATGAAACTTGAGGTATTTGATGAGTTAGAGGATCTGAAGCCTGGGAAGATGAAGGATCTACGGTCGGGACTTAATTGCTGATCTCTGATCGAGTCAGAACCGCCGATGTGCTGCTGGCACCAAGACTTAGCTGTTGGAGTTTGAATTTGAATCTCAGAGACGTTTCCAGTGACCAGTAAGGACTGGAATTGATGACAGAAAGGGCCAGAGTTGGTGAAATTGAACTTCTCCACCATTCCAGTGTGGTCCAAGGTGCCTTGAGGGTTTGCAAGGATTTGTTCTGTGTGATTTTGAGCTCGAGGAACTATTTGTAGGTAGTGATTAGACTGATTTTAATGACATTCCTAGTGTACTATGCTGAGCTCATAGATTTTCATGATTGTTGATCTAATAGAGATTTGTTTTCTCTAGGTTGCTTATGCTTCCTGCCCCTGCAGTAAATTTTGTGACTGTTTGAGTTGGTTGGGTAGTTGAGACCCTATACCTTAGCTATCCCAAGCTTGTTGCATTCTAACTGAGAATTCCAAGGCAGCTAGTGGTATAAATGGTAGGTTGTTCAATTTTGTAAGGGTTCCTTCTTTTGCAAATTTTTGAGGAGAATTGGTTCCATGTGAAGGGTCTTTTTCCTATAGATTTTCTCCTTCTCTCTACATACAGGGTGTTCCCTCTGTCCTTTCTAGCTATGGGAATATAATGAAATTGTAACAAATGTTTTATGTATAAGATTTCAATATATTTGTTCTACTCCCAGATTGTCTCCATTTGGGTTTTAGACTTATTAATTGTAGCATCAAGGGTGTTATAGTTTTTCTACTTGCATTTCCAGTGAGTGTCTGTGGTAAAGTTATTTTTCACAGAAGCAACTGAGTCTAGGATTGGTGTTTAGATATGTATGAGCTGAGGTATCAAAGATGCATCATGCTTGTCTTCCAGTGCATGCTGGTTAATGTATTACCTGTTCCTAGGTCTTTCTTTGGATAGGTGATAGCATATTTGGGTGCACAGGTGGTTTGGTAATGTATGATCTAGTCAGGGTGAGTATGTTGTCTTCTTATTTCATAGCTCTGTTGCAGTGAAGTATTTGACTCTGCTGCCCATTGGATAAGGCACTGGTCTATCAGAGACTTAGGGTATCTCAAGGGTCCCTTTAATCTCATCTTTAAAATTATTTCCTTTCTATCCCACCCTTTCCCTTTCTTGTTGTTAGGATAGGTTTCTAGCTTTCAATCTAATTCCATGCAAGTTGGGCTATTGGATGAGATTTTCTATCATTGGGGTATAGGATACCTATAGGAGATTGATTGCTATTCCACATCAATCTATCTGCAGGCCTTTGGTTTGTCATGAGGTGTCTTGAATGTGCAGATAAGGTAATACCTGCTTGAGTGAATGTGGAGCTCGAAAAAGAAGGAGGATTTCTCTCTATCCTCATCAATTGGTTTGTTTTCCTTGTCAAGCATGAGTGCCCAACTTGTGTTTCAATCCCAACCATTTTGATTCAAGTTTGGTCCTGCAAGGAAAAGAACCAACACGCTGAATAACTGAGTCTTTTTACTAACCCTGGTTTTTTTAAGTGAACAAGACATTCTTTTGAGTCGCAGAGTCACAAAATACCTTCCAAACCATGGGCCCATGAAGTTTGAGATTCCAATCCAATAGAAGGTGCATGATTCATAGCGTCCAAATATTCCTTTGGATCATGCACCATCCATTGATCCTTATTAAACTGGGACCCTCTAACAAATGTACTCACTTGGAAATCTTCGTCAGCACTCAGCAAGCAATTGTGAACATCCAAATCACTTTGACCTGGCATCATACCCACCTGAATAGCTGAGTCCTTTGGTGAAATAGATGGCCGACACATAATCTCATGGGTCTAACACCATTCATGAGAACACATGCCAGTCGTCAATCTCTATCCTTCTAACATTTCTATAGGTGTTCCGACATGGCCCCACTGACATATGCCTAATCACCATTATGTGGACCAATTTGAAGCCACATTTGTATACACATAGCAGTGGAACTGCCTGAATGAAGAGTTACATCACTAGGAGAAATCAACGACTATCTTGAGTTTGCAAGCTTCTGACACTTTTCATGAGAAAACACGCCAGCCATTAGATCTTTATAGGACTGACAATTGGGCCTACTAAAAAATTACAAGTCATCTCCTTTCGACCAATGAAATACCTCCACATAGGACACCGTGGCAATAGACCCACAAAGGCATGAAACATTGAACAAAAGGGAAGATCGACGACTATTGCAAGATCGCATGTGTCAGAAGAACCCCTTGCGACTTAATGACAACCATCGGATCTCAATGAATGGGACCCCAAATGTTTAGACCACCAAACGCATTAAGTGATTATGCGACTGAAGGAAAGGGGAACTTCACTGAGTCGCAAGATAATTAGACCTAATTGCCAAACATTTGGCGATTATGAGAACCACTGCAGTCACCCAGTCACTGAAACATTTGGATAACCGTAGGAAGACTCAGAGAAGTGGTGACCAAAGGAATTAAAATGCACATGGGAATTTGAAAACTTAAGTGGCCAAAAAGGTAACGACCAAACATAATGAAGGCTAGGGTTTGCAGGGTTTTTAAACACCAACGGCTACTTTTTTTTTTTTAAGACTTGCAGACCAGAGGCTAAAACAAATTGCAGAGGCCAGGAAACTAGACATAAAACCATGAAACTTTTATGGATGCTTGGCAGTGTTAAAATAGGGACTCCTGAATGGATTTTAGCCAAATTTTTATAGGAAAATTTGGGTAACATTTTGGTGATTTCTATTGGATGTCAGCCTGCCAGACATGGAAAACTAGTGGGCTTGATGCAATCCATTGGGCATGGGGTCATTTCTGAGCATAAACCTTTTGACAGAGAGGCAGACCTGGAACAAAACCATGCTTGAGCACTTCTTGGAAAATAGGGAACTAAGCTAGGAAAACAAGGACAGAAAGCAGGAAAGCCTAACCTATCCTAAACTAACCATTTACAGAAACCTTGTCAAACAAAACCATTCACTAGTTGTGCAAAATAGCTACCTTTCCTCATTAGGATATTTTGCATTGAGTGCACAAGGATAGCTGTCGGGATATGAGGCACATAAAAATCTATCAAATGATGATGAATTGCCTCTACCAAACTAAGATCAAGTTTACCTTCCTCTAATTGATCATATGGAGGGGCCTTGGTAAACTCCTTCTGTGCCAAGTATCTAATGGGACAGCCTCTCAAAAGTCTAAAGGCAGGACCCTCCCTGAGGGCCTCTTCTTTATCTTCATGGTTGCCCTCCATCATGGATAGCCATGTCAACTCATCTTCTATGGATAGGGACCTGCCATCCTCCTCTTTTAAACAAGCCAAGAGCTCATCAAAGTTGTCAATATCCTAAAGATCCCCAAGAATGACTGGCTCTTTACAATTAGGCTCCAAACATAGCCTCCTATGATGTACTCCAAAAAATCCTCCCCAAGGCTATGGTTATCCTCTACACATTGGGAAGTCTCCTCCTCAAAGATGAGATCAAGCTCATGAATCAGCATATCCTCAGGATCAATCTCTTCTAGCTACTACAACTTCACAGGGGTGGCTATGATCATATCTTTATTATCCTGATCAACAAAACTAGGTAGCTTATCAAATAAAAGAATGGCATCTCCTTCTGTATCAAACTCTTGCTAATGGTGGACCTTTTGTTCTAATTGACCTTCAGCCATAGGTAGTGGCATGGTCTGTTCTTCATCATCAGCAAAGAGGGGAGTTCATTCAACAAATCAACCAAGAGCCCAAGCTGGACATCAAACTCCACCTCCTCACCCTGCTACTCCAATTCATCACAATCATCACTCTGCACTAATACCTCAAATTTTCTCTCCTCCTCTTCAAATGAAAGCTCACTTACCATAGGTCCTTGCTCAGACACTAGACTAGTATCCTTGAAAAGACTTGGCATCTGAAAACTAGGAGGTAGAGTCCATTGGGGAATCCACAATACTTCATCATCCTGAGAGACCAAAGGGGCCTCTTGGGATAAAAAAAAGTTTCTTGAATAGGCTGCTCTTGTAGAGTGGTAGGCCGCATCTCGAGTATAGGCTCTTGGAAAGAAGTTTGTTCCTTAAAACTTGGGATATGAAATTGAGAGGGCTTAGAGGGAGGCATAGAAGGCATACCTATCTTGAAGCTTGGAAATGAAGGCTTTGTAGGCTCCTCATGTGTGGGCTCTTGAGCCAAATGGGTCTTCCAGCTTGGAATTTTAGGTCTAGGAGCCTCTTGTTGAGCAATTTGTGATCTCAACCTTGCTGTCTCAATGTCAGCTCGGTGTCTGATCTCTTCTTGGAATTTTTTTATTTGTTTCTCATCAACAAGAGTCTCCACCACTTGGTAAGGGATGAACCCTTGCTCATAAATCTAAGCTTCCATTTCCTGCTGCTCCCTGATCTCAGACACTTGCTTAATTAAATCAAGCAACAGGTTCTTTGTCTTGTCTTGCTCTTTCATTGAGTATGGGCTCTGAATCTACTGCCAATTAGGTTGAGAATGAGTGGGTGGGTGGTAAGCATGATAGGAGAGCTGGCCTTGCATTTTTTGTTGTGCCACTTGTGCCCATGATCCATCTTATCGAAGAGCCTGCTCATAATCTTGTATGAGGGCATATTCATTTGGGGCATGTTGGATATAATGACAGTCTTGTGTTGTATGGAAGCTTGGGGTAAAATTAGGCTTTGGGTGGCTTTGACAAGACTGATAACTAGCCCATTGAGCATTACTCTCATAATAGGATGGTGAGTAACCTGACTGTCCATAATAACTTGACATGTCTACTCATGCAATTTAGCTGGAATCTGAATATGAAAGATTTCAAACATACTAGCACTTGATCTTTGAAACCAGTAGACTTTCCAGAGTCACCAGATATGCAACACAATGACCTCTTCTAGGTCTGCAACCTGTTGGATGCATATCAAAACTAGCAAGAACTATGAAAACTATAACTTATTTGTCCCATCAGGCATGCCAGAATTGTTATACACTAAGTTTGCACCTTTGTCTCAAGCTCTCATAGTATTGATAACCTAGTATAACATGGGAATCACCTCCAAGTGTGGGACCTATGCTAACTAAGATGAGACCTCCAAGTGCTAGGCTGGTTCCTCTTGGATAATCACCTTAATCTACTTCTAGACATAAAATATAAACTTTTGAGGGAAAGGGATAAAAGGAGTGCTTGGAAAGGAAATGACTGAAAGAAAACTACCTACTAGGTGATACACCAAAATTAGGGTTTGGATCTTAGTATAGAGGGATGAAACCAATGAAAGACTTAGGTCTAGTAGGTCACAACTTACTAAACAGGCTTGCATAAGTGTTTCATAGGAGGGTTTGAACATAAGACACAACTTATGACCTGCAAGCAGACATTCACTTCTGCAACTCGGTGTAGGATTGAGACAAGACTATTAGGGGGCTGAAGTATACCCACAAAAGCATCTAAATTAGATCAAACACAATAACACACAAAATCATAGAAAGTAAGAGGGATTAGGAACCCTAAGTTGTCATTAAAAAACATACATATACTTTGATTCAATAAGAGAAGACTCAAACAAGGATGCATAGGGGCATGAAAAATTGCCACAAAATGCCTTTACAATGTCTGAATAATCAATGGGAGATTACAAAATGTGGAAAACTAGAGGGTAGGAAGAAATACCATGGATAGCCTTCCAAGAAAGAGACTTTCTTCTTTACAAAATGCGAACTCTGAGCTTCGAAAGCTCCAAAAATACAATATATACATACTCAACTGCACGGAGGCAAGAGTAAAAAACCTAACTAGGGTTAGAGAATTTTGCATTAAATAATGATAAACCCTAGTTTGATCAAGTTTGATCATAATTAATTCTCTACAAAATCATAGCCAATCAGATATTTGAGTTTACGTGTCCATCCCTATACCTTACAATCAGCCTACAGACAAGCAACTCGGACTCATCTACCTCTTTGCACAAAGTCTCACCATGAATGCTCTAATTTGGTACTCTCAAGAAACAAGAAATGACCAAAGATGGCTGCCCAGACCTTCTCATCATATCCTTCAACTACAAATGTCCTGGTGACATAAATTCTTTAGCCACCTCTGCAACCATAGCCTGTAAATCAAAAACTGGCAAAAAGCCTTCTGCAGAGATATTCAAATTTGAATCATAATAGCTAGCCAGTTATTTAAAACATGTTTGTTGATATCCTTTACTTCCTGGAAAATGAACGGCCCCGATCGACTTTGAAACAGTTATAAAACCTTCTTGAAAAGTCAAAAAACACCATCGGCATGTTGCGACCAATAATCATTTAGCCCATCAGCAAACCTATCTTCTTGGACCCACTCTAGCTTTTCTTCCTTTTAAGTCATTCAGCGACTGTGCGACTAAAGACCTATTTTCTTATTCATGAAATCCTTCTCCTAATCTTGGTCTAGTCAAGCGATTTAGTGAACAAGGAATTCGCTGAATAGTTGATTTTTTTACTAACCATGGTTTCATTAAGCGAATAAGACATTCTTTTTAGTCGCAGAGTCACAAAATACCTTCCAAACCCTGGGCCCATGAAGTCTGAGATTCCAATCCAATGGCGGGTGCATGATCTCATAGCCTTTGAATATTCCTTCCACTCATGTGCCAGCCATTGATCTTTATTAAACCGGGACCCTCTGACAAATGGACCCACCTGGAAATCTTCATCAACACTCGGCAACCATTCGCGAACCTCCAAATCACTTTGACCTAGCATCGGACCCACTTGAATAGCTGATTCCTTTGGTGAAATGGATGGCCAATGCATAATCTCATGGCTCTGACACCATTCATGAGAACACACGCCATCCGTTGATCTCTATCCTTTTGACATTTCTGTAGGCATTCCGACATGGCCCCACTAACATATGCCTAATCACCATTATGTGGACCAATCAGAAGCTGCTATTTGTATACACGTAGTAGTGGACCGGCCTGAATAAAGAGTTACATCACCAGGAGAAATCAATGGTTGTCTTGAGTTCGCAAGCTTCTAACACTTTTCATGAGAAAACACGCCAGCCGTTAGATCTTTATAGGACTGACAACTGGGCCCGTTGACAAATTACAAGTCATCTCTTTTTGAATAATGAAATACCTCCACATAGGACACCATGGCAATGGACCCACAAAGGCATGAAGCACTAAACAAAAGGGAAGATCGACGGCTATCACGAGATCACATGTGTCAGAAGAACCCCTTACGACTTCACGACAACCGTCAGATCTCTATGACTAGGACCCCACATGTTTAGACCACCAAATGCATTAAGTGATTATGCGAATGATGGAAAGGGGAACTTCACTGAGTCATAGGATAATTAGACCTAACTGCCAAACATTTGGTGATTATGAGAACCACTACAGTCGCCCAGTCATTGAAACATTTTGATAACCACCAAAAGACTCAGAGAACTGGTGACCAAAGGAATTAAAATGCACATGGAAATTTGAGAACTTAAGTGACCAAAAAGGTAACGACCAAATAGAATGAAGGCTAGGGTTTGCAGGATTTTTTAACACCAATGGCTACTTTTTTGTTTTTACATTTGCAGACCAAAGGCTAAAACAAATTGCAGAGGCCAGGAAACCAGACATAAAACCATGAAACTTTCAGGGATGCTTGGCAGGGTTAAAATAGGGACTCCTGAATGGATTTTAGCTAAATTTGCATAGGAAAATTTGGGTAACATTCACCATATTCCCAAAAATAAAGTTGTAATAAGGATGTGGAGACCATTGTAGATACCTTTCTTTCATTAAAGAGTGACCATCTATCAAATTTTATTCCCTTTTTTCGGTAGTAGTCAACTATGTCAGTCAACTTTTATAATGACAAAAATGTTAATGATTTGGAAAGATCATCTTTGCACATTAGAGGGCCCTTACTGGTTTTGTTGAATCCAGACTTGAATTGAATATCTAAACCCATGAAACTCTTTGTATCAATTGAACCAAAAGTACTAGATAAAACCTAGAATTTGAATGCTGGACTTTGAAATCACCAAGGTCGCCTATAATAATGAACTTGTCAAGCCTTCGAACTAAATTCCAAATCTCTGAACCTCTAAACCTATGAATCTACTTATGCAAACTGAACCACTTGGAACCTCTTTGAACCTTGTTTCGAAGTAGTTCAAAGAGGTTCAAGACCTTAAACTTGAAAGTTTGTTTTTGGGGTCTATATGGGTACCAACATGGGCTCTAACTGTGGGGCTATTTTTGGCAGAAAAATAGAGAACTCCAACAATCTCTAGGCAAAGATAAGTTCCTTATCCATTGGGTGAATAGAGTCACTAAGAAAAGAAAAACTAGGAGTTGCTTGCATAAGGGCCGAGGGGAGCAGGGCAAAGCCAACCAGCCTAAACACCTAAACTACCAACAAGTGTGAAGCTTGTACATTATTCCAACTAACACTACACACACCAAAAGAATATTTGCAATATATAAAAAGGTAGGAAGAGAGGCTACCACAAGAACCGAAAGATAGAAGAGGTCATGTGAATCCATTTACTAGTTGGGAGAAACAAGAGCCCTTCCGGAGAAGCAAGTCATGTCTCAATGGAGTAGCTCCAAACGATTGCCTACTAGCGACTTCTTTAATGCCAAACCTCAAGCTAAAAGAACATATAAATATGTTGACCCAGCACTCCTTCCCAAATAGCCATAATTCATCATAACATTCTTTTTCATCCAAGGATTGATCTTCAACATTCACTAGGCAAGATTTCATTTCATGCTGAAAAAAATGAAGTGTGGGAACCTATTCAATAAATGATGCACAATATCTGAAATTAATGTCATCAAGACTCACCTTTTCATATGGCTTTCAATACCATGGCTAGTTCGTAGGCAAAGAGATGCCTCACCCAACATAGAATCAATTCCTGAATAGATGTCTTCTCCACTTCTTTCAAGAATCAAACTATCGTCAAGCATGAAATGCATTATGTCTTTTTCCTTTCCAAAAGTGTCATCACATTTTCCAGCATTACTTCTACAATCCAAATCAGAAAAACTATACATAGAAGGCTGAAAAGAGGATTTATTTATTGGTGTTTCACTTCCAACTTGATTTGGATGGATACCTGAATCATTCTCGTAGGAATGATCTAGCTTGAGCGATGATAGAAATTTGTGTATAATGTCTTCTTCTTCATTGAGAAGGGCATCCTTCAACACACCAACTGAGTCATCAATGGGTTGGAAGTTAGCTTCATACCTCCTTTTCTCAAACAAAATTTCAGCATGAGATGCTTTAGCCAAAGGAATCTTTACCTCATCACAACCACAAATTTCATTTTCAAATTGACAATATTTTTCAATGAGCTGATCACCGATTTCACAATGGGACAAGTTACTTTTAGCCTTCTCATTAAAAAAAAAAGATTCAAAATCTGGTGACATGGTGTCAAAACTTTCACAAATAGAAAATTTAGAAGCGAGAAGACTATTATCAGTTTCAAATCTAAAACTTTCTAACTCCGAAGGGAAAAAGGGTTTGGATGCAGCTTTATCTATGTTTCTTTGAGTACTGTCATGATCACCAAAGACTGCCTAATTGTGTGAAATGAAGTAAGATGATATTACCGGAGGTTCTTCATCATCAACTCTCAACTCTTCTTTTAGCCTTGCCACCTTTTCTTCATACTCTTCCAGATCCTTGAGTTTGTGGAACTGTGCACAGAGACTTTTCCAATAACGAGTGCTTGCATAATCATCTTCTAGACTAATATTTTCTCTAATAGCTTGAGAGATACTTTCTTTGAAACTATCCAATAATTCATGCAACACTTTGTCATGCATTGGATAGATTTCCATAAGAGTAGGATTAGGCCTTTTCTTTATCATGATCTTTCTGGTCTGCATGATGAATTAATAGAGTCACCAAGCTTGCATATACATGTATAATATACAAACTAAGGAAATAAATTTAGCACTAATCTTTGATTCTAGTCCCAACAGAGTCACCAAAAATCTATTAGTGAATAGATTTGTCTTCCAATAAAACCTTAAGAACAAACTTTATTCGCCCAAACAAGGAGACACAATAAGCCACTAATAGTTGGGTCACTTTGCAATGGGATTGTGCAAGCACCCTCTGAATTTTAATAAGGTACAAATCCCTTGTAAGATTTGCAATAAATCTTCTAAACTATAAATATGAATGCTTTTAACCGGAAAGCATGAAAGGCACACAAAAATCTACTCGTAAACACATAATAGATGTGAAAGAAAAGAACAACTAAGAAAAATGGATAAGTGACACAAAGTCCACTTATGAATACACTACATAATAGAGAAAATACAAGAAGGAAGGCATAACATTCTATTCCCAATACACAAATGACCAAGGCTCAAAGACCAAATAACAAATATGTATTGTAATTAAATAAGACATAATTAAATTTAGAGACAACTGAATCAATTCCTAAGATTGATTTCAATCAAAAGATAAACATTTAAACTCAAAGATCTGATATATATTTATCTTTCTTCTCTAAACATGCAAAAAGATGACACATATATTCTTATTCCTGGACTCACAAATTACAATTTGATAATGAAATATCATTCCTTTATCCTTGCAATTACAAACTAAAACTAGAAAATAAAACTCCGCTGTCCATATCCCAAAGTCTCTAGCCAAAAGGTGCCATCCCCTGGTCTCCAATGTTTTTAATAAATAATCTTTTCCCAGCCTTTTTTTGGTTGTTGTAACTAATTCTTGAAAAGATTATTAATTAATCTTTTCTTTTTCTTTTCTCTTCCATATTTTTTTCGATGACTTCTTCCTTTTTTTATTTCTCTTTATTAAGCTCAATAATTTTTTTATCTACATTATAGTTATAAGGCTGATAATGAAGATATATAACATATCAAAATGTAGATGTAAATATCTTTTGACATTTGGCATATGTTGGTGATGAAGTGTTGTCAGCATTTTGTGACTATCATTGATAGTTTTGAGACTACTTAACTCAGTCATCCATATCTCGCGAACCAGGTATAATTTTGACGATCGCTCAAGTGGAAAGTTGGAGAACTAGGATTTCTAAAACATATAAAACATTTAGCTCAATCCAAGTGTGGAATTGGGAGTTATGCCCCCTGCAATATGACTATTTTACTACTTCTTGCAAATTCGTGGTTGTCAATTACATTAAAAACTCTGAACATTCTTCATGTCCAAGCTTGCATTTTGATTTTATCTTAAGGGAAAATTTGATTCAATTCTAGAGACGTTTTAAAAACCTCTAAAGATATAGGAACTTTATAGCATTTCTCATACAAAAATTGGTTAATCACAAACCTGACTGTGCATGGTATTATTGATGCTCTACATATGGAATTGTATCTGAAGTCCATGAGCTCACCATCTTCCCAAAAATAAAGATGTAATAAGGATGTGGAGACCATTGTAGATACCTTTCTTTCATTAAAGAGTGACCATCTATCAAATTTTATTCCCTTTTTTCGGCAACAGTCAACTATGTCAGTCCACTTTTATAATGACAAAAATGTTAATGATTTGGAAAGATCATCTTTGCACATTGGAGGGCCCTTATTGGTTTTGTTGAATCCAAAATTGAATTGAATATCTGAACCCATGAAACTCTTTGTATCAATTAAACCAAAAGTACCAGAAAAAACCTAGAATCTGAATGCTGCACTTTGAAATCACCAAGGTCACTTATAATATTGAACTTGTCGATCCTTTGAACTGAATTCCAAATCTATGAACCTCTCAACCTGTGAATCTGCTTATGCAAACTGAACCACTTCAACTCTCTTTCAACCTTGGTTTGAAGTAGTTCAAAGAGGTTCAAGACCCTAAACTTGAAAGTTTATTTTCAAGGTCTATATGGGTACCAATAGTGCTACATATGCCAGTAACATTCAAACTCCTTCTAGTCTAACAATAGGTAAAGATATCACCATAATCAATTCCTTCCTCCTGTGCATATCCCTTGCAAACTAGTCTAGCTTTATTGCTTGTAACCTCTCCATTTTTATTTAGCTTGTTTCTGAAGATCCACTTAGTATCAATAATATTATTATCCTTAAGTCTATGTACTAAGGTACATGTCTTATTTTTCTCTATTTGTTCAATCTCTTCATTCTCAAATGCAACTTTAACATTTTTTGGTTCATATTCACAAACTAAGCATGTACCTTGTCTTGACTTACTACTCATTTGCATGCCAGCTTGCTTGTTGCCAATGATTTGGTTCTTAGGATGATGACTCCTAACAAATCTTGCTAGTACCTGATCTCTTCTTTGTTGTTCATCCTATTTAGGTTCAATTTCTTGCTCGATAGCCTCTTCCTACTTGTCAGTTTTCCTTTCCTATTACTCAACATTGTTTTCCTGATGCCCGGTTGACACAGTCTGCGGCTTCAGTTGGTCCTCTAGATGTTCAATGTAAGTGAATCTACCATAATCTTCTGGTTCCTTGATGCTCTCTTTACCATTCTTATCATCAAACTCATCAACCCTGACATTAGTACTTTCAATCATTTTATTAGTAACTCTATTTAGACACTTATATGCCCTTCTTTTAGTGGAATATCCAAGAAATATCCCTTCATCACCTATTGAGTCAAACTTTCCATTTCTTTCATCTTTCAGAATAAAGCATTTACTTCCAAAAACTTTGAAATAACTTACAGTGGGTTTGTGACCAAACCATAACTCATAGGGTGCTTTGTTAGTGTCCTTCAACTTTGCTCGGTTTAGCACATAAATAGTTGTGCTAACTGCTTCTCTCTAGTATGTCTGAGCTACATTCTTCTCTATCATGAGTGTCCTTGCACAATCAACAACTGATCTATTCCTCCTTTCAGTAATGTCATTTTGCTGAGGTGTTCTTGGTGTAGAAACCTGTCTTTTAATACCATGCTCATTATAAAAGTTAGTAAATATATCAGAAATAAATTCACCACCTCTATCAGATCTTAAGCATTTCAATTCCTTACCAATTTCTTTCTCTACTTTTGCTTTATACCATTTAAACATCTTAAATGCATTTGATTTTTTATTTAAGAACATTATAGTCATCAATCTAGTATAACCATCAACAAACAAAATGAAGTATCTATCTCCATAATAGCTTTGTGTTCTCATGGGACCACATAGGTCGGTGTGAACTATTGTTGCCCAAATTTCCCTCTTGTTCATTTTCGACCACAGCCCTATTTTCCAGTGAAATGCTCAAGTGTCAAGATTCTAGTGGGTTTTCTACTCAAATGTCAAAAACCCAGTGTGTTTTCGACCTCCTCTCTGTAGGCTGAGGATGTTTCTACCTTTTGGTCTGAAAGTTCAGTGTGTTTTCAACCTCTCTACTCTAAAAATTTGGTGTGTTTTTGACCTTCGCTTGAAAAGCCTCTGTGTTTTCGGCACATTCTACATTTTCAACCCTAAGCGCACAACTCCGACAGGTGGGTCCCGATGCCTGAGGTCGTGCCAGCGTAGAGAAAATTTGATGGTTGTCACATGATCACATGGGATCTTCCGATCCCATGAGATCATATGACAACCATTGATGCGGTGTCAGCAAAGATCGGCGGTCAGGATTCAGCGGTCAACTCCAACGTTTGGCGGTCATCGGTTAGCACCATGTAGTTGGTCTCATGATCGCATAGGCCTTCCTAGCTGCATGCAATCATGCAACAAGTGGTAAACAGTCATGCAAAGATCGGTGGACTTCAGTGGCAGTTAGTGGTTAGCATCTTCTGGTTGGTTGCATGATCGCATGGGCTCTTCCGAGCCCATGCGACCATGTGACTAACCATCAACGGTTCACGGTGGGCATCTCATAGTTAACTTCAAGCCGGTGGGGTGGCATCATCTGGTTGGTCACATGATCACATGCGGCCCCTTGACCGCATGTGACCATGTGACAAATGGTCAGCGGGTCTTTGACTTCGATAACTGGCTAGCGGTCGGCAAAGGTAACATGGGCCCGTGTAGTTGCAAGATCTACAGTGGTCGCATGTTCACGTGGGATCTTTCGGTCCCATACAATCATACGACCACCGTTAGATCCTCCTGATGCTTTTGATTGGTGTGGTCGTGGGTCCAGCCATGTGTTCAGTTCTGGTTGGGCCACGTGGCAAGGGTTTGGTAGGTGGCTATTTTTTGGAGGCCCGAGGTCTCATTGGTGGCGAAGAGCCATGTTTTCTCAAGGTTTTCGCATGATCACATGAAGGCCTTTCGGCTCATGCGATCATGCGACCATTGATTTTTTCAAAACGGTGCAGCGGTCTGTGGGCCCGGGGTTGGCAAAGAAAGAGCGTGGTTACACGGTTAGCTTGTTTTGTGTGGTCGCTGGATGTGACCCGAGGTTAAGAAAGAAACAAGTGGTTCAGTGACTAAAAGGAAATTTGAAACCCAGGTGAACTAGGGTTAGATTTGCAGTGCGGTCTTGTGGGCCTGAGGCATCTTGTGCGACAGATTTTTTTTTTAAAAAAATCTTGTCGCATGATCACATGAAGCCTTTCGGCCTCATGCGATCACGAGACCATTGCTTTGTCAAGCGGTGGCAGTTTCAAAGGAGTTGTCACATGATCAAATGAAGCCTTTTTGGCTCATGTGATCATGCGACTGATGATATTTTTTAAGCGGTGTGGCCAGTTCTTTCATGGGCTTTCTTTTGAGGAGAATGCTTGCAAGTGCGGGCAGGTAAACAATTGATGATTTCTGAGGGCGGTTGCAGTTAAAGAATTTTCAAAGGATTTTTAGGCCACCGTTTTGAGTCCTTTCCAGTATGGGATTGGATTTTGCACATTCATGGCAGTATGGGATTGCAGGGAGGTTGTTGAATATAGGCTTTTGTGTCTGCAGGTTGATCAATTCAGGGATGGACATGCAAAGAAACATCTGATCGGTTGAGATATTTTTAGAAACACATTTATGATCAGAAGTGACCAATTTTAGGGATGATTATTATAATGCATATCTATGTAGCCCTAATTCAGAGATATTTTTTATTCCTACCTGTGTGTAGAGTTGTATATATTGTTTTTTTGAAGCTTGAGCTCAGAATTGACATTTTGTAAAAAGAAAGACTCTTTTCTTGGAAAACTATTTGTAGCATTTCTTCCTGCTCTCTGGTTTCCCACATCTTGTAAGTTTTCATTGATGAATTCAAATATTGCAAGTATTCTATGATATTCTTGTTGTCCTCATGCTTGCTTGTCTGACTTCTCTCTTATTGGATCAAAGTGTATGCATGATTTCAATGATATCTCAGGTTTCTTGATTCCTCTTGCTTTCTACAATTTTGTGTGTTTCCTGTGTCTAATCTGATTTAGGGGTTTTGCGGGTATACTACAGCCCCTAGCAGCCTTGTCTCATTCCTACACCTAGTTGTAGAAAAGGATGTTTGTTTGCAGGTCATAGGTTGAGCCTTTGTTCAGACCCTCCTATGAAATACTTATGCAAGCCTATCTAGTGAGTTGTAACTTATTGGACCTAATTCCTTCATTGGTTTAATCTCTCTATACTAAGATCCAAACCTCAATTTCGATGCATCACCTAGTAGGTAGATTTTGTTTCCTATCATTTCCCTTTCATGCACTCCTTCTATCCCTTTCCCTTCAAAGTTTACTCTCCTATTAAGAGCAAATCAGGGTGATTATCCAAGAGGAACCAGCCTAGAATCTGGAGGTCTCATCTCGGTTAGCAAAAGGTCCCACAACCTTGAGATGATTCCCATGTTATATTGGATTATCAAGACTACAAGAGCTTGATATCAAAGGCGCAAGTTTATTGTATAACAATTTTTAGCACGCTCGGTGGGACTGAAGTTCAAATTCATGTTCAAGGTATGCTATCTCTGATATGCTGGTAGCATGCTATAGGCCTAGAAGAGGTCATTTTGCTGCATATTTGGTGACTCCAGAAAGTCTACTGGTTTCAAAGAAGTCAAGTGCTGGTATGTTTTTGATCTTCATATTCAAGTTCTAGCTGATTGCATGAGTAGACATGTCAAGTTTCTATGGACAGTTAGGTTACTCACCATCCTATCATGAGAGTAATGCTCAACCAGCTAGTTTTCAGCCTTACCAAAGTCACCCAAAGCCAAATGAATTTCCCTTTATGCAAAGTTATGAGAGAGCTCTCAGGCAAGATGGATCATGGGCATAAGAGGCACAATAGTAGATGCGAGGCCAGCTTCCCCATCATGCTTACCACCCACCCTCCCCTTCTCAGCCTATTCAGTAGTAGATGTCGACTCTGAGCTCAGACTTCAAGGAGATGCAGGAGGCAAAGAGTCTGTTGCTTGATTTAGTCAAACAAGTATCTGAGCTCAGGGAGTAGAGAGAGCAAGAGACTCAAAATTGTGAGCAAGGGACATCTCCTTACCAAATGATAGAAACTCTTGTTGATGAGTAGTAAGTAGGAGAGTTTCAAGAAGAGATTAGATGTCGAGCTGACATTGAGATAGAAAGGTTGAGATCACTGATTGCTCAATAAGAGGCTCCTAGGCCTAAGATTCCAAGCTGGAGGGCCCATTTGTTTCAAGAGCTTACACATGTGGAGCCAAGGAGGCATTCATTTCCAAGCTTTAAAGCAGTTGTGCCTTCTTTGTTCTGCCCCTCTCTCCCTTAGTTTCACATCCCAAGTTTTAAGGCAAAAAATTTTGTTCAAGAGCCTGTGCTTGAGATTCAGCCTACCACTTTGCAAGAGCAGCCTATTCAAGAAAAAGTTTCATCCCAAGAGGCCCCTTTGGTTTCTTAGGATGATGAAGTGATATGGATACCACAATGGACTCTACCTCCTGGCTGTCTAATGTCAAGCCTTTGTAAGGACACTAGTCTGGTGTCTGAGCAAGGATTGCTGAATGAGTTTTCATGTGATAAGGAGGAGAAGAAATCTGAGGTATCAGTGTACAGTGATGACTGTGGTGAAAATGAGCAGCTTGGTGTGGAGGTGAACATTGATGCTCATCCTAAGCTCTTGGCTGATTTGTATGATGAACTCCCTCCTTTTTTTGATGATGTAGAAGAGACCATGCCATTGCCTATGGCTGAAGGTCAATCAGAACAAAATGTCTATCATCAACAGGAGGTTGATTCTATAATGAATACCTTGTGCTTGTTAGATGAGCTGCCTGGTTTTGTTGAGCAAGATGAGAGAGATGTGATCATAGCCACCTCTGTAAAATTGCAGCAGCTAGAGGAGGTTGATCCTAAAGATATGTTAATTCATGAGCTTGATCTCATTTTTGAGGAGGAGGCTTCCTAATGTACAGAAGTTAACCAGAGCCTTGGCAAGGATAATTTGGGAAGCATCATGGATGGCTTGTATATGGAGCTTGATTGTAATGAGCTCTTGGCTGGTTTAAAAGAGGAAGATGACAATCCCCTAGCTATGGATGAGGAGTTGTTGTGGCTGTCTGTAATGGAGGACAACCATGAAGCTAAAGGAGAAACTAGCAATGAAAGTCCTACCTTCAGACTTTCAAGAGGTTGCCCCATCAGATACTTGGCCTAGAAGGAGTTCACTTGGACACCTCTATTTGATCCATTTGAGGTGAGTGAACTTGATCTTGTTTTTGCAGAGGCAGTGCATCCTCATTTGCCAAATCTTTGTATGCCTCTTATCTTCGTAGCTATCCTCATGAGTCCAATGCAAAATATCCTAATAAGGAAAGGTAGCTACTTCAACATGCCAGTGAATGGCTTTGTTTGACCAGGTTTTTTGTAACTGGTTAGCTTAGGTAGGTTTTTCCTATTTTCTTCCAGCTTTCTAGCTTAGTTTTCTTGTTTTCCAAGAAGTGCTCGTGCATAGGTTTGTCTTCCCAGTTCAATTTTTGCCCCTGTCAGGTTTTCATGCTCAAGATGACTCCTATGCCCAATGGATTGCTTCAGGGCAACTGGGCTAAATGTCTAGCAGGCTGACATCCCGCAGAGGTCACCAAAATGTTGCCCAAATTTCTCTCTTGTTCATTTTCGGCCACAACCCTATTTTCTAGTGAAATGCTCAAGTGTCGAGAGTCCAGTGTGTTTTCTGCTCAAATGTCAAAAACCCAATGTGTTTTCGACCTCCTCTCTGCAGGCTCAGGATGTTTCTGCCTTTTGGTTCAAATGTTCAGAGTGTTTTCAACCTCTCCACTCTAAAAATTTAGTGTGTTTTTGACCTTCACTCGAAAACCCTCTATGTTTTTGGCACCTTCTACATTTTCGACCCTAAGTGCGCAACTCCGACAGGCGGGTCCCAGTGCTTGAGGCCATGCCAGTGCAGAGAAAATCTGATGGCTGTAGCATGATCACATGGGATCTTCTGATCCTATGAGATCGTACGACAACTGTTGATGCAGTGTCAGCAAAGATCAGCGGTCAGGATTCGGCAGTCAACTCCAACATCTAGCAATCATCGGTTAGCACCATGTAGTTGGTCACATGATCGCATAGGCCTTCTTGGCTGCATGCAATCATGCAATAAGCGGTAAATAGTCATGCAAAGATCAGCGGACTTCAGTGGCGGTTAGTGGTTAGCATCTTCCGGTTGGTCGGATGATCGCATGGGCTCTTCCAAGCCCATGCGACCATGTGACAAACCATCAGTGGTTCACGGTGGGCATCTGGTAGTTAACTCCAAGCTAGTGGGGGTGGTGTCATGCGGTTGGTCGCATGATCACATGCGGCCCCTTGACCACATGCGACCATTCGACAGATAGTTAGCGGGTCTTTGACTTTGGTGGGTGGCTGGCGGTCGGCAAAGGTAACATGGGCCCGCATAGATGCAAGATCTATGGTGGTCACATGTTTGCATGGGATCTTTCGGTTCCATGTGATCATATGACCACTGTTAGATCCTCCTAATGCTTTCAATTGGTGTGGTCGTGGGTCCAGCCATGTGTTCAGTTCCAGTTGGGCCACGTGGCAAGGGTTTGGTAGTGGCTATTTTTTGCGGGCCCGAGGTGTCATTGGTGGTGAAGAGCCATGTTTTCTCAAGGTTGTCGCATGATCGCATGAATGCCTTTCGGCTCATGTGATCATGCGACTGTTGATTTTTTCAAAATGGTGTAGTGGTCTATGGGCCCGGGGTTGGCAAGGAAAGAACGTGGTTGCACGGTTAGCTTGTTTTGCGTGGTCGCTGGATGTGACCCGAGGTTAAGAAAGAAACAAGCGGTTCAGCGAATAAAATGAAATTTGAACCCGAGGTGAACCAGGGTTAGATTTGCAGTGCGGTCTTGTGGGCCCGAGGTGTCTGTGCGATAATTTTTTTTTTAAAAACAGCTTCTTGCATGATCGCATGAAGCCTTTCGGCCTCATGCGATCATGCGACCATTGCTTTGTCAAGCGGTGGCAGTTTCAAAGGAGTTGTCACATGATTGCACATGAAGCCTTTTTGGCTCATGTGATCATGCGACTGATGATATTTTTTAAGCGGTGCGGCTAGTTCTTTTGTGGGCTTTCTTTTGAGGAGAATGCTTTCAAGTACAGGCAGGTAAAAAATTGATGATGTCTGAGGGTGGTTGCAGTCAAAGAATTTGCAAAGGATTTTTAGGCCATCATTTTGAGTCCTTTCCAGTATGGGATCAGATTTTGCACATTCATGGCAGTATGGGCTTGCAGGGAGGTTGTTCAATCCAGGCTTTTGTGTCTACAGGTTGATCAATTCAGGGATGGACACACAAAGAAACATCTGATCGGTTGAGATATTTTTAGAAACACATTTATGATCAGAAGTGACCAATTTTAGGGATGATTATTATAATGCATATCTATGTAGCCCTAATTCAGAGATATTTTTTATTCCTACCTACGTGTAGAGCTGTATATATTGTTTTTTTGGAGCTTTTGAGCTCAGAATTGACATTTTGTAAAAAGAAAGACTCTTTTCTTTGAAAACTATCTGTAGCATTTCTTCCTGCTCTCTGGTTTCCCACATCTTGTAAGTTTTCATTGATGAATTCAAATATTGCAAGTATTCTATGATATTCTTGTTGTCCTCATGCTTGCTTGTTTGGATTCTCTCTTATTGGATCAAAGTGTATGCATGATTTCAATGATATCTCAGGTTTCCTGATTCCTCTTGCTTTCTACAATTTTTTGTGTTTCCTATGTCTGATCTAATTTAGGTGTTTTGTGGGTATACTACAGCCCCTAGTAGCCTTGTCTCATTCCTACACCTAGTTGCAGAAAAGGATGTTTGTTTGTAGGTCATAGGTTGAGCCTTTGTTCAGACCCTCCTATGAAATACTTATGCAAGCCTATTTAGTGAGTTGTAACTTATTGGACCTGATTCCTTCATTGGTTTCATCCTTCTATACTAAGATCCAAACCTCAGTTTCGGTGCATCACCTAGTAGGTAGATTTGTTTTCTTGTCATTTCCTTTTCATGCACTTCTTCTATCCGTTTCCCTTCAAAGTTTACTTTCCTGTTAAGAGCAAATCAAGGTGATTATCCAAGAGGAACTAGCCTAGAATCTAGAGGTCTAATCTCGGTTAGCAAAAGGTCCCAAAACCTTGAGATGATTCCCATGTTATATTGGATTATCAAGACTACGAGAGCTTGAGATCAGAGGTGCAAGTTCAGTGTATAACAACTATCTCCAAAATTTTCATTGTTGAATAATCTTTTCTCTTAAAACTAGATCTTGTCATCTTACCTTTTTGACATTGATGACACATTACATGATCTGATTTTGTTAGGCTAGGAAGACCTCTAACCCTTTTCTTTCTACTGATTTTGATCATGTTGTCAAATTTTACATTGCATAACCTTTTATGCCATAGCCATGCATCCTCATCTTTCATTATTAAATAAGAAGACTTATCATTATCAAGATAAAACAAGTTACCTTTTGTTTGTGCTCCTGTTCCAATAAGTTTTCCTCTTTCATCAAATATCTTCACTATCTTGCTCTCAAAAACTACACGGTGGCCTAAATTTTTAAGCTGTGCCACACTTAGAAAATTATAATTTAGTCCTTCTACCCAATAAGCATTATCACATTTAATTTTATCATTTATTAGTAAGGATCCCTTTCCTCTAACCATACTAGGTGTATCATTGTCCATTTTTACAGATCCTCCATTATATTGCTCAAGATAATCAATTTTTTCTTCATCACCAGTCATGTGATGGGTACAACCACTATCAATGACCTATGTATCATTTTTATTAACCTTGAGATAAGAGTTGTCTCTTCATACCTTTCTTCTTCCTCAGAATCACCCTTCATTGCAACAAACACTACTTCCACATCATCATCTGTGTTGGTCTTGATATCATTCTGTTCAGTAATGTAACATACCTTCTTTCCTTTATCATTATTGTCCTAATTGTCTCTTTTGTAGTTTCAGTGACTCCTATTGTTTCTTCTCTCATAGCTTCCTTCACCAGATCAATCCTTGTTTCTATCATCTTCTTTCCTGTTTGGACATCTAGTAGCAATATGACCAACATCTTTTCAGTTAAAACATGCTAAAGGTAATTCACCTATATATCTACCTTTTCCTTTAGGTAACCTCCTAGCCATAAGAGCTTCAAGCTCATCAAGCTCATCATCACTATTATTATCATTATCATCATTATTGCTTATACTACTAGATTTACCAATCTTCAGAGAAGTCATGAAAGCAGACTCAACAGATGGTACAACACTATTATTAGAGTTATCAAGTTCAAAAGTTGTAAGCTTATCGATTAGACTATCAAGAGTGAGAGTACTGCCAGGTGCAGATCTCATTTCATGTATTGTAGATATTCTGATAGCATAAATAGGCAATAGGGTTCTCATAATTTGGCTTACCACCGTTTCTTCAGAAATGACACCACCAAATCCTCTGATAGCATTAACCACTTCTTTTATTCAGTTTGTATACTGCACTATATTCTCTCCTTCTTTCATTTTCATATCATTGAATCTTCCTCTTAAACTTTCAGCTCTGGCTCTTCTGACATTTGCATCACCACTGTAAACTAGATTAAGTTTATCCCACATGTCCTTTGAGGTAGAACAATCCTTGACATCTTCAAATTTGACATCTGTAAGAGCTGCAAAAATCTCCATCATGCTAACATTGTGCTCATGTCTATCTCTTAACTAGTCAAGAGTCAAAGGTCATGTAGGCGGTGCTAAGTATCCATTCTCCAATAGAGTGGGTGCAGAATTCCCACTTCCAGATATATGTAGTTTCATTCAGCTTTGCTATATTCTAAAATTATCCTTGTTCATGTTTGGCACTTCCCTCTTATACATTTTGTGATCTTTCTGCTAAAGTCCTTAAAACTTTGTTCCAAGAAACCAATGCTCTGATACCAATTGATAGAATAACTAAGAGGGGTGTGAATTAGTTATCAACAGTCCCAAATACAAAATGTAAAATTTCTAAACAAATTCAACTTAATATGCAACTCGGTAAACAGTAATACTAAACTGTCTATGCATATTAGCGATTACTAGTTAATTGTTCATAGTGATTACCGACCAAGTCAGATATGCAATATGTAAAGTATGACAATCAAACAATCACCACAATAAACACATAACACAAGAGATTTAATGTGGAAACCCTACAAAGGGAAAAACCACCAGGGACCAGTAACCAAAAATTGTTCACTCTTCTGAAGTGATCTTGGTGAACAGCCAACCCTGTTAAAGGTTACATGACACACTATAAGGTGTGACCTTGTTAGAGGATTTAACACTAACCATTATCATCCAACCAACATTCACTATGGGCTTAACAGGATAACAAATGTACATTCTATGAATGACATTACAAGACTTTCAAGTCTACTCGATTAAGAGATTTTATCTTATTACAATGGTTAAACTATAATAGTAGGTGATCTGAATACAAGACAACTTGATTTGCAGATGTTCTGATCTATTCTTAAGCTCATAAAATCCTTTGATCAATATTTCTATTCAATTCATCAACATTTAGTAACTTACTTTCCCTCATTAAAAACTCTCTGATGCTCAGTTAACTCTGCAGTTTGGTTCTCCTTTAACTAGTATTTTTAGGCATGCATGAAGCTTGTTCACGCGATATCTCTACAATTATCTTCCTCTGGGATTAGTCTCATTGTGAGACCCTAGTCTCTTAAATAGTCAAGTAAACCATTTTCTTCTCATCCATCAGATTTTAACGCTTAATCACCTTCGTTGATTTTTCTGCTTAACCCTTCCTCAACAGATGTGTTTCAATTCCATCCTTTAGATATTCCTTGAATTTTTCTATCCATTGATCTTATAACAAACTTGATCTTTCCACCTTGTGATCATACACTTTATAGCTCATCAACTTTTGTCGGCTAAACTCATCATTTAGTTCTTTTGTCCATACTCAATTAACAAAGAAATGCATTGGTGAACACAATCTCAATTTATACTGTGCTTGGTATACACTACACTACTTGGTGTATACTGGAATGCTCCATTAACCGACCACACTACTTTGTAACATTTTGCTTCTATCTCCATAACAGATTAATATAACATAATCAAGTCAACCATATGAATTCATAGACTCATCAATAAGTTACCAAGAGTATTCCTTATCCTCATCTATCATATCCGTCTTCCTCAATGTAGATGTCTTGGTTCTTCATCTTTCTCTTCTCTTCTATAGATGTGTTAGATATTTGCAACTACCATGATAAGTACTATCAAAACTAGTTGACATCAATGACAACATAAAACTGATTCAATTATCTCACATAACACTTTAATGTTTGGTGATCTCTAATCACTTGTATTTCTTCAATCATGTTCTCAATCAATTGTAGTTCATCATAATTTCCTCTTAAAATGGTTAACTCAAAACAACCTATTTTATACTCTAGTTTATGAAGCTCGACCCTACAATTCTCAGAAAAATTCTGCTTTAGATAAGAGGATAGTCGACATGGAAGGAAAAGCCTTGCGCATTGAGCCAGATAAAATTGATGAGGAGTTCACCTCTGACCCCTTGCTAACCCACTACTATAAAGAAAGTGGTATCTGGGGTTTCATGGAGTGTATGAAGGGAGGCCATGATGAGAAGATATCCAAGCAATTTGTCTCCTCCTGGAGCAACAGGAAGATTTCTTTTGGGGGTATCCACTTCCAAATAAATGAGAAGTTTATTGCTAAAGCGATGGGGTTTTCTATGGAAGGAAGAAAAAATTAAAAAACCAGTAGGATGCCGGACCTCACCAACCTTAACCAGTTCTTCAAGAAGGGGGAGAAACCTCTGAAGAAGTTTGGAGGATTCAATCATGAGCTGGTCCCAGAGTTTTTTCCCAAGGTATACCACATTTTTATGAAGTAATTTACCTTCTAAGGTAAATTTACTATGTTTTACTATTACCATATGTCATTCCTCAATCATATCAAGAATAGGGATCTCATTTCTATCCTCTTTTACCTTCTCCACTCTTTAGAAAGTAACATTCTGGATATTAGGGAAAATAAAAACCCTGAAAAGTTGATCCCCATCCTCCACCAGGGCCTCTTTCTTTGTCTTTATAACTTCCATAAAGCTATCTACCCTCCGCCCCAACCCCCCTATTCATTCAAGATGTCACCTAGGAATATTCTCCTTCAAAATTTGGTAATCCCCCTCAATCCCCCTCCCAGTCTATCTAGGAGATCTAGGAAACTGACCTTGTCCTGAAAGATAGTAAAGGCCGCAAGGGATGCATGAAAAAACCCTTTTAAAATGGTGGAGGAGTTAGAGGAGTCCCATGCCTCTGAGGCCTTGGAAGCTAAGGAAATGAATGAGACTGATAGCACCCCTGAAACTGAAAGGAAGCCCAAAAAATAGAGGAATTTGGAAAGCCTAGTCAAGTTGGAGGTGGATTTGGAGGGTTCTATTCATTGTTCTAACAAAATTGCCAAGGAGAAATGCAAAACAAGAATCAAGGAAATGGCTTCTGTGGAGAAATCTCTTTTCGAAGATGGCACCTATGCTTCCATCGAGTCGATTGAGGGCTCCTCCGATGATCACCCGAGCTCGCAAAAGACTAGCATCACTCCCCCTAAACCCCTAGCCAACTATGGAGGACATTACCTACAATAATAACCCACCCCCATCGACCCCCCATGACCAGCAGACCGAGTCTCCCCTGCTGAGCACAATTCTGTGGTTTTGGATGGGAATGACAGGTTTAAGGGATCCCTTAAGCTAAATTTTTCAAAGCTTGAAAATGAGATCCTGGGCCTCAAACAAGACATGCAAGAAATCAAATCCTACATCATAGATAAAAACAAGTTCTCCCTCAAAGTCATGCATGCGTCGGTGATGACTCTGTGCACTGTGTAGGAGAAGTTGGCTGGAGGCAAGCTGAAGGACGATGAAGAAAACAAAGACCTCTTCCTATTCCTATAGGAGGAGTGGGTTGCGACCCTGATGTCCAAATGTTTGGGTAGGAGACCCTAGGTGCCACTGCTCCTATGAGGTTTTTTTTTTGGTTCAGGCATGATGGCCCTAGTTTCTATATTTTTCTTTCCTATTTTAAGGTTACTTTATCTAGTTTCTGGACTAACACTACATGGCATGCTACTGTTAATATGCTTTTTACTATCTTCTTAAGATACTTTGGTTTGTTATTTTTGAAAAGAACCATTAATTTTGTTTTTGATAGAGGCAGACTAGACACTCATTTTTCTGCTAACTTATTGCTGTTGTACTAGTATATGACTAGTGCTATTAATATGTTGTTAATGTGCTTTTAGTCTCTCTGTACCATTGGCCAACACCCTCTTGCTGATTTTTTCTATCAAAAACATAATTTAATATGTATTAAGATCTTTGTGAGTTAGAAAAATTTAAACTAAAAAACTTTCACAGGATTAAAGCCTTGAACTTAAAAAATCCTCAAACAAAGGCCTTGCACAAAATAGCTTTTTCTAGCCACATTCTTCCCATGTTGATAGAAGACCTCAAGAAATCATGCTACAATTTATCTCAAATTGAACCTCCAAGAGGAAAATCAATATAAAATTCCATCTTAGAGACAACTCGACAACCCAGCAATAGGAAAAGTAAAATTGACCTGTCACTTCCTCCAACATAGAGATTAAACCTTAATTGAATCCATAATGGTATCCACCTCAATAGGAAAACTTAGAGAAAAAATCACAAAAAAATCCATCTTAATAGGACATTCATGAGTGTAAACTGGGAGAAGAACACCAAAACCCTTTCATTATGGCCAACCTTCAAGTCAGTGTCTACCCTTGAAACCTTTGAGATTGTATATACAGTCTAAGGGTAATATATTTTTAATGTGTTATTAAAAGAATTTAGAGTTGTATAAATCATCAAATTATTGTATGTTATTGCAAAAAAATACATAAAATTAGTTTTACACTATATCAAAAAAAGTTTAAATTATTTTAAAATGAGCACATTTATTATATTTATGATTTACATATGCATGTATATGTGATGATGTATATATGTTGACAGATATATGCACATATAGGTCCATATGCATATATTGGTACCTTTAAATGTTTTGTATACAAAGAAACTTAATCTTAGTTATTGCATATTTATGACTAGACTATATATTCTATATAAGTACTAATTAGATAAATTAGTAGAGGGTTAGAAGCCTTACAAAAAATCAACTAGGATAGAAAATGAGAGGAACCAACAAGCAATGAGACCACCAAAACTAGACAAGGGAATACCCTTTTCTAAAAATAAATATTTTGACCAAACTAACATACTGCATGGAACAAGGGTCCCAACCACACAAAAAGCTGAACATGCTTATATTATAAGGGTTTAGGAAGGAACCCTGAACAAAATTCCATCTTATTAGTAGTTGTTCATTAGATTTGTCTTGAGGTGGCTGTGCATTACAATGTTTCTTATCATTTGGGGAGAACTATATGTTTAACTTATCCCATTTTCTATGACCATTGTTGTTAAAAACAACAAATAGAGGGAGAAAGAGCTACCGGGGCCTTGGACTAGTATGTCACGAGGTGGTTGTGCCCTAAAGTTGGTGAAGGGTTCACAATGAATGAAGGTATAATTCAAAAATGGTGGTGAAATCACAAGTGGTAGGGGTATAACTCCTACCACATGTAATAAATTCTATGCAAAATGTTAGAGACACCTGGGGCTCTATAGGTTCCCAAAAAAGAAATACTTTTCTTAAAATGTTAAATTCATAAAAAAAATTTGCAATAATTTAGTAAACATGAAATGTTTTAAAAACCATAGTAAAATAAATAATTTATTTTTAAAAAAAAATGGTACCTATTAGTTCTTGGCAATGGATAAATAGTTGGGCTTGATACCTTGACTCGGGGACTTGTTTTCCTAACTAATAGCTACTAAATCCTACTCTCGATATTCATTTACTTGTTAGTCTAGGGACATATAATTGAAATGGTTCAAGATAATATGCATACTAAGGATTCTTAGAGATGTGTTATTCAAATTGTAATCAAAGAAATTTAAAACATAATATCCAAGGAAAGGCATAAACAACTTGCCTATAACTTCCTATGGATAAACCCAATTTGAATAACTTCCTATCGATAAATACAACTTGAAGTCTATGTCAAAACCAATATTCTACCACTAACTAAGCTAACTCTACTACTCCACTTTATCTTTAGGAATGGTCACAGAGATGTGTTTCTATGGCTACAAGAGAAGTTCTTTGTTGAACTAACATAAACAAAACATTAATTATCTAACTAATTTAAGCTAAAAAAACAAATGTCAAGTTTCCTCACCAAGTGGGCCCTCCTTAAGTATGTACTCCCGATTATAAACTACATATTCAAAAGATAAATATTCAAAATAATATCACTCAAACTTTTTTTTTGATAAGTCATTGGCCAAAGCCTTTAATTAAATTTTATTAAAACTTTTAATACTTTCACACCTCTGTTCAATGTGGGAACCATATGAAAAGAATAGAGGAAAGTAAAAACTTTGGTATAGACCAAGACTTTGGAATTCATATTCATAATAATTACATATCCCACTAATCTTTCTAGGTCAAAATCAAAAGATTGACAAACGCCTCATATTCAAACATATATCTTTGAGATACTCTACAATCCCGCATTCATCTTTGTAGAGCTAAAAATTTATAAATGAATACATAATTTACATTGAGGCTAGTCATAAAAGTTATTATTTTTATTTATTTATTGTAGTCTCCTTCAACTTTGACTCTTAAGTAGATCCTTCTAATTGGATTTTCCTTTAGATTTATGAAACCACCCCCATTATACTCTAGATAGTCCTTCAAGTTTCTACATACATAAAGCATCCATCTAGATTCTAACAGCTAAAATAGTGATTAGCTTACCCAAAATCCTACAACATGAGGATTAGTGTCCAATTTTGTCTTTGAGTTTACAATACGAGATCCATAGAGTGCACTTTACTTACCATAAAAATACAAGTTCTAACCATAATTAATAAGAGAGATTAAATCAAATGTCTTTTGTGGAACTATGAATTTACTTCCTTACCACATAGTTGTAGTCATCCAAGATGAACTAAGAAGATTCATAAAAACCATCATGTGAAGCTAGACATAACTCTTTCATGCCTACTAATCTAATCAAGCGTGGATTCTAGTTCCCCAACATGTGTGTTCTCTGCAAATGTCAAGAAGAAATGGTGGACCACTTATTTATTCACTTCTCTTTTGTAAGTAACATATGGAAATGTCTTTTCTTGGTCTTGGACTTATCTTGGTGTTTTCCCCTCTCCTTCCATGATCTCTTTTCTCAATGGCCTTTCAAAATGTTTAACCCTAACTTCTGATTATTCTGTACCTGGATCCTTCCTCACCTCTTTTGGCGAGTCTGGAAAGAGTGTAACAATTACATTTTTTGTGATTGCTCCTCTTCCCCCAAAATAATTTTTCAAAACATCCAACATGCTGTTAAGGAAAACTATCTCTATTGGGGAAGAACTAACCATCTTGCAAGAAAGGCTTAGGAAGCAACACAAGAGAAAAGAAAGAACTACATATGGAGCTATCCATCGACCGGATGGGTTAAAGCCAACTTTGACAAAGCTGCCAAGGAGAACCTTGGCCTATCTGGCAATGGAGGGATAATCAAAAACAATTTTTTTTTTGCCTTGCAACTTTCATTTTACCCTTGGGCTCTCAATCCAACCACTTTGTTGAAGCTTGTGCGGCTCTCCATGTCACCAAACTTGCCTAGGAAATTGGGGTCAATAAGCTTTGGCTCGAAGGTGACTTGATGAACATAATCAACTACTTAAACCTCATTCAAACTCCATCTTGGATGATATCCAATATGTTTGAAGAAACCCACTCAATTTTTAATTCTTTTGAAAAGGTGTACATCTCTCATGTGTACAGGGAAGGCAACAGTACAACAGATTGGTTTGCCAACCTGGCTATCATGAAGGACGAAAAGATGATATGGCAACATGGTGAAGACATCCCAAGTGAAGTGAAGGATCTCCCTGGAAAAGGAAAGACTCCAAAGTACCGAGGGAATCATAAAAATTTGATTACTTTTGTTCTGTTGTGGCTTCTCAGTCTTAGGCCGGTCTGTGGCCCGTTTTATGGTTGTTATGCCTAAAATGTTTTTTTCACTTTTGATCGCCTCTACTTTTTGGCTGTGGGTTTCAGGCACCCTGTAAAACCTATTTTACTTAATCAAAAACTCTTTCATACCTACCACAATTGAGATTATCAGAAAACACTTACTAAAGTAAAAATAGAATCAAGTAGCCTTTTTCTTTGTTAAAATCATACTTACATCACAGATAGAGTCTCTCATCAACATAGAGTTGTCTGATAATATGCCTAAAAATAGGGCATACCCAAAAGTCTAAATATAGAAGTAATCTTATTGGATTAAAAGCTAACCCTCTTTAGAAAACCAACTACTATTGGCCAGCTAGAACACACACACATGCACAAAAAAGAAAAACACATCTAAATAAAAGTATATATATGTATTTCTATCTACGTACATATATTTATGATTGAGAAAGATAATTGAAGAAAATAAGATAGATACAACATCAAGATAATCAAAATGCTCTAAAATATAAACTCACTACCCACAAAACTATCTTTTATTTTCCAAAATGGTATTATCCTATTTTTGATCGAGTAGAACGAACATTGTTTACGAATCAAGATACAAATCTCATGGACAATCCTATTGAACATAAATTCTAAAATCATAACAAACCACTATAATCACAACAATTTCAATTAACAGATCATGAAGACATCAATCCACTTCAAGAATATTTAGTAACTAAATGAAAATAGAATATGGTTGTAAAAGAATTAAGCTTTCATAGTATAATCAACAAATAACAAATATATATCTCCATATATATATATATATATATATATATATATATATATATATATATATATATATATATATATATATATATATATATCTATGTGTGTGTGTGTGTCGATATCGATATCTGTATCTGTATCTATTTATGTCTCTGTAGCTGTATCTATATCTATATCTATACCTATACCTGTACATGTATCTCTATCTGTATCTATATCTGTATCTGTATCTGTATCTGTATCTATATCTGTATCTGTATCTATATCTGTATCTGTATATGTATCTATATCTGTATCTATATCTATATCTGTATTTGTATCTATATCTGTATCTGTATCTATATCTGTATCTATATATGTATCTATATATATAATAATAAATACTGTAACCAAAAGACCGTAACAAAACTAGATCACAATGATAAGAATAGCCCAGAAAGTAATCATAAGAGGAAAGCTAAACACATAGAAAGGAAGCTCTTTGAGTGACACCATCCAAATGAACTAAATATCTTGTTACGAGCGTATAAGATTATAAAGATTTCCACAGATCCACATAATACTCTCAATACCTATTCTCACACCTTCATTTTGATAGAAATGCAATACTACGGATGAAAGAGAAGATTATTAGAGGATTGTGATTGTACTTAATAATAGTTCAACTATTTTATTCATCCAACAGTCAATGGTCTTGTTCAATTGGGGCTCGGTGACTTCTTTTTCACTTTTTTTTTCTTTCCCTTGACTTCATATGGACCCGCCTCATCTTCTTCAACACTAACTCCAAGATTTTATGATAAATATTTGATCATTCTTCTTATTTTCCTTTGAGCTTTAGGTATCAATATACCTAGTTTTATCTTTTCCTTTACTTCCTCATATGTCCCATACTGATTAGTGGGAGATATTCTACAAGAAAAAATATGAAATACCAAAGGAAGGAAATCCATGTAAAGATCTCTAAAGGATAATTTCCTTCACCTATATAATTTTACAAAACTAATTATAGTGTGGGGATGTTAAACTCTTAGTGAAAATATCTACAACTTGTATAATTATTGGAATACATTTCGAGCTAAGAAGACCATCCTAAATCAATTTCTGAATTAATTGCACTTGGAACTCAATTTTATTAGTCCTTTAATGTGCCATTTCATTTTTTTAAATATGAATTAAACTAGATAATTATTAACCTAAATAATACAGTGGGACTATTAAATGGAAAACTAAATGTTTTCATGAACATATGAAGCCTTAAAACCTCATGACTAGTGAGAACTGATTCTTGATACTCAATCTCTATAGATGATAATACAATATTATATTCCTCTAAAGACCATGAAATAGGACCCTAAAAAATACAAAAGGATAAATGTATGCTTCTAATCATCAAAATCACTTACCTAATCTGAATTAGTGAACCCAACAACTCAAGAGTCCCTTCATGAATATTAGATGTTAAAATGTCTAGTTCCATATATGTACCTTAAGATGAGTTTTTGTTTCCTTTTAGTGAAACTCATGTGGAACATGAGTTAAATGAGAAACTAATCTGATTATAAAGGAAAGATCAGGATTTGTATGAGTTAAGTACAAAATATTTCCAACCAAATCCTTGTACAATTTAGGAATAATGGATGGAGAAAGGAGATTTATAGACAAAAGAACACCAAATTAAAAGGGTGTAGCATATGGCTTATAATTAGACATGCTAAATATTTGAATTATTTTAAGAGAATACTTTTTCCAACAAATAGAAATCGCATTTGATGTTTGAACAAACTGGGCTCTATGGAAATAGTACATAAGTCTAAGATTTTCCACATTAATTACTCCATAAATACTCAAAAGACACTCTAAATATAGTAGAGAGAGATAACTATAAGGATTAAATAATATAGATACAATACAAAGATCAAAATTTTTCCCTCTTATTTTTGAGTTTAGATTGTTGGATTAGAGTTCTGATAAGTGTAAGTTAAAAAGAGAGAAAAAGGAGTTCATCTTATCATGAAAAATCCTAGGGAAATTCTTGAGGCCATACAATGAATGTCAAATTCTACAAATAAGAGGGGAGTCTTGAACAAATCCCTAAGGTTTCTCTCTATCTCCTCATGAAAATATTCATCCATGAATTTAATCTTCACATTCATCTAAAAATTTTTCCATCTCTATGAAGTTGTAAAAGAGAGTAAAAGTAAAATAGAATCCATCTTAGAAAGTAGGGGAAAAGTCTCAAAATAATCATTACCTCTAACTTGTGAAACCCATAAGCAATGAGACACTCTTTAGAGTTACCAATGGAAATATTTCTAGTATACTTAGTATGATATGCCCACTTACATCAAATAGAATTTATTCCCCTAGAATGATGAACAAGATCACAAGTGTGATTCTTCATCGAAGAATAATATTCCTCATCTATAGTGTTATCTTATTCTAGGATTCTTGGTGCATTACAAATATATTAGGAATCAATCAAAATATATTGACTAAAAAGAGAAACCTTTTAATAAAATGATTATGTGTGATGGACATTTGTATATCCACCTACCTAATCTATTGCTACATAAATAGTATAGAGGGTCCACTTAGGAACTGGAGGAGGAGGTGGTGAATGTTGATTAACAAAATCATTCTCATTATTTGTATGGAATAAATTCTCAATAGATGAAGAAGGGGGACTAGGGAGTGATGGAAAAGAATGTGGGAAAGAAGCATCAAGAGGATAATACTCATCAAATTGAACATCCCTACAAAATAGGCTTCCTTTGTCTTTGGCTCAAAAACGTATATGTCTTAGCATCATCACAATACCTAAAAAATATAAATGGATAAACTTATTCTTCATGAATATTTACTATGTATTTAGAATGAAAGACCAAGTCTCATGCCCAAAATCTCTAAATAAATATACATGGGGCTTGTCATAGGACCAAGCCTACTCAGGAGTCATCTACAATAATGCCTTATGAGGCATCCATTTTTCAAATTTGTTGGGCCCATTTTCTGTCATTGCAAAAATCATTTAAATTGGCCTATTTTCTTGCAATTTCTCTTGAAGTTCCCTCGGCCCTGTGTTCTTCATGTTGTCACCCTACCTTGGTCCAAACTGCATCTCTAAATTTGCAAAATCCTGAAAGAGATTCAATTTCTAAGCCTGCTGAAAAAATTTAAAAATCTGCCTCAGTGTCGAAAACCCACAATGTTTTCAAAAAGTGCATGATGTTTTCGGTCTATGTGTTTTTGACTTGCATTATTTTCGACCCCCTGTGCTTCCTACTTTGTTCATTTATCTATTGACATGTCGAAAACTCTATGTGTTTTCTTCCCTCTTTCGTCGAAAATATTATTTGTTTTCGACCTCGCACTAGTTCCTTATTTGCTAGTGTTTTCTCTAACTACATAGGTGCGATGGGTGGTGGGGCCCAGTCCTTCAATGTTTCTTGTCGTGCTTTCTCCAGGTCTCCGGGCAGTTACTTTTTATATCTAGCGACTTGGTGACTTGCGGTTACTACTTGGTCTCTTGATTCTGGTGGTTAATCCCTGAGCATCCAGTGACTCGGCGACTCTTGTCACGTGATCTTTGAAAGGTTGGCAGTTATCTGCTAACCTCCAGTGACCTGGTTGGTGGTTAGTCGTGTAGTCGCTCAATGTTTAGCGGTTGGTTTGTGGGTCTCGGCACTTTTCATTGCTCGGTGTCAGCTATTACAGATCTATGGTTGGTGTATGATCGCATGGAATATTCCTTCCCCATGTGATCATGCGCCCACCATCTGATTTGGTGACCGGTGGTTTGTTTTCTGTAGGCCCGTTGGCGGAGGTGATATGGTGTACGTGGGGGTGACGTAGTAGATCATGTGGTTGGCACATGATCTCATGGGAGATTTCAAGCCCATGCGATCATGCACCCACCATTCCTTTCTAGGCTTGTGTACAGATGGGTCAGTCGTCCCCATGTTGTGTTTTGATTGGTGACTTTTGTGCCAGGTGGCAAGGGGTTTGTGGTGACCAAGCATGTTTGACTTTGACGGTGATGTTGTCTCCGTGCGGTGGTGGTCTGCGGGTTGCCGCATGATTGCATAGCCCACTTTTGGGCTATGAGATCATGCGACAGATCGCCATGTGTCCATCGCGGTTTCAGAGTTGTGTGGTGGCACTTTTCAAGGCGGTGGTGGTGGCAATTTTCTTGCAGTGGTGTTAACTGGTGCCGGTTAATGTAGCGGGCTGTTGCATGTTTGCATAGCCCACTTTTAGGCTATGCGATCATGTGATAGGGTGCCACATGTTCATGGCAGTTGCGGTAGCGGCTCCTGTTGGTAGGTGGACACGTGGTGATTTCCAGTGGATCCGTGCTGGTGGGTAGGAGGGTTTGAACGCGGGCCCGAGTTTGGATTTCTCGGCGGTTGCGGTGAATGGTGGTGTGGCACATGTCAGGTGGACCCTGGTGTATGGCCGGGCAGATTATTTGCGGGGCCGAGGCATTGTATTCACGGGTTGCTGCATGTTCGCATAACCCATTTCCAGGTTATGCGATCATGTGACCAAGCATTATTTGAGGCCCGGTTCTCTGTGGCGGTGAGGGTTGTTGACCGCGCGACTGTGCCACTAAAGTTGAATGTTAGGTTGCTGAGCCCGAGAAAGATAAAGAGATCGATGATGGGGATATAAAGTTGGTCGTGGTTTGAATGTGGGCCATTGTTTCTCTGCAGGCGCCAAGAGAGGAGGTAACCGTTAGATTTCAAATTCAAATTTGCCAAAGAGTTTGTAGTGACAGGAAGTACCTAGTTTTAATGCTTTTGGGGCAGATTTTGATTGGTTTGGTGGTGCCAGTGATTGCAAGGTGGTCCAAAGGCCTATTACTTGATTGCATGGAGACTTTTATGCCGTATGAAGGACTATTTTGTGCTCAGCAGGTTGTTTGCAGGTGGCTGATTTGATTGGATTTCATGGTTCTGCCTAGTGTTTTGTACTGACTGTCATCATTGTTTATCTGCTAGAGATTTGTTTTCTCTAGGCTGCTTATGCTTCCTGCCCCTGTAGTAAATTTTGTGACTATTTGAATTGGCTTGGTTGGTGAAGCCTATGCCTTAGCTATCCGTAGCTTGTTGCAACCTATTTTGGGTTTCCAAGGTAGCTAATGGTATATGTAGTCAAATTTTTGACTTAGCAAGGATTCTGAATTTTGTCAGTTACAGTGAAGGGCTTTGTTCTATAGATTTTTCCTTCTCTCTGCGTATAGGGTGTTCCTCTTTCTTTGCTGGCTGAGAGAATATGATACATGTTGTAACAGATTTGTCTTATGTATGAGATTGCAGTATACTTGTTCTTGTATCAGATTGTCTCCATTCGGGTTTTAGAGTTATGGATTATAGCATCAAGGGTGTGTACTCTTTCTATTTGTATTTCCAGTGAGTGTCTATAGTAGAGTTATTTTCGCAGAAGCAAATGAGTCTAGGACTGGTGTTTAGATATGTGTCTGAGTGCACAGGTGGTTTGGTAATGTATGATCTGGTCAGAGTGAGTGTGTTGTGTTTTTGTTTCATAGCTATCTGTTGCAGTGGGGTATTTGACTCTGTGGCCCATTGGATAAGGCACTGGTCTATCAGAGGCTTAGGGTATCTCAGGGGTCCCTTCAAATCATTTAAAATCATCTCCTTTTAGTCCCACCCTTTCTCTTTATGTTGTTAGGATAGGTGTCTGGCTTTCAATCTCATTCCATGCAAGTAGGGCTATTGCATGAGACTTTCTGTCATTGGGGTATAGGATACCTATAGGATTTTGACTACTATTCCACATTAATCTATCTGTAGGCTTTTGGTTTTGTCATGAGGTGTCTTGAATGTGTAGACAAGGCAATATCCACCTGTGTGAATGTGGAGCTCAAAGAAGAAGGAGGATGTTCTTTATCCTCATCAATTGGTTTGTTTTCCTTGTCAAGCTTGAGTTCCTAACCAGTTTTCTAAGCCCAACTATTTGATTCAAGCTTGGTCCTGCAAGGAAAAGAGCCAACAAAATGTTGACTCTACTGGGGAGAGATTTGCAGTGTGTTACCTAGATTTTCTGATTGATTTACATGTGGCTTTGCTGTGGGAGTGCTCGGAGTCTATTGAAGTTTCAAGACAAATCAGTAAGTTTGTGTCCTCTGAAGAGGGGTGGTGACTCTATGCTAAAGAACCTAAGTTGTGTAGTTGTGTTGGGACTGCACTTAGTTGAGAAGAAGGCAGCAGCATTTAGGAGGTGTTCCAGGTATTTCCCCTTTTTCTAAGTGTGTAGTGGTTTCAAAGGAGTTCTCAAATTAAGTTTCAAGAATTTCAATGGTAAATGGTTTTACTCCTTTGAAAACATTTGTTAAGTCATGGGTATTAAAGGAAATTCTTGCTTAAGAGGTTACCCAGCTATGAATTTTGTTGGTATACCTAGTTACCCAAACTCTATTCCCCTAAATGTTATAAAAGTCTTACCGAAGTTCAGTGGGGAATGCTTTGAGTCTACCTATCAACATGTTAGAAATTTTTCAGATCTGATATGTGACTATGGTCTTGAGCATGAAGATGTAATAATGAGATTATTCATGTGGTCACTGATAGGAGATGCAAGGGATTGGCTCTCTTGTTTACCTGGTAATGACATCTCTTCATGGAATGATTTAGTTGCAAGTTTCTTAGTCCAATTTGCTGAAAGGGTGAATGACTTTGACATGCTTAAGGCCCTTGTGGATATACAAATGGAGGAAGATGAGTTGGTTCCCAGTTTCAATGCTAGATTTATCAAGACATGGGAAAATATCCCTGGGAAGTGCAGGCCAAGTGATGATGTCTATTTGATCATCTACTTGAATGCTTTTGATAAGAATTTCAATCTTGACTTAAGGAATAGGGAACCACTGACTTTGTATCAGGCTTTTTAGTTTGCAATGGATATTGAATCTAATTGGAGATATCATGTTGTAAGAAGACCACATGTTGCTGCTGATTTCCATTCTCAGAATGTGGTAGATAATAGGAAAAGGGATGCACTGAAAGGTTTAGAACCATATCAGTATATTCTTGTCCCTGTTAGTGATGTGCCTTAGTTTTCTAGGCAGGATATGATCCATGGTCATGTAGAGGAGAGTAACTTACAGTCACATCTTGCATCACTTGAAGAAGAAGATTGCTTTGTAACTGAAGCTTGTGTGGATGATAAACTTATTGCTGATGTATATCTAGCTGAAACTCAATATGATGAATGATTGTGTGCATGGCACTTGTAGCAAATTGAGGAACTGGAGTTAGCTCTTTCCATTAATGGAAAGAAACTTGAAGAACTAGAGATGTGTAGAGCCATGGATAGAGAACTTGCTTAGTCCAGTGAGTGTGTACCTTCAGATTATGACAATGAACCAGATAGCTATCTATCAGAGGAGGGTTATGCTGAAAGTGTATCAGATGAAGGTACGATTAGTAATGTTTGTAATTAGTCTTTTTTTGATGATGAATGTTCATCTGATGATAGCCAGGTAGCATTTTTGCACGAATTGAATGAAGATAGGTGGTATAAATGTGAGTATGATTCTTTTGATACCGATCATGAGTCTACAAGTGTGATGAATTTGAACCAACCAGGGTTTGTTGATAAACATCACTCAAGTTGTGAATCTGAAGGTAAATTTATTTTTGAAGATAAGAACATGTATAGAGATGTTAGTATGATCCCACCTTCAGATTTATATGTGCCAGTGATTGAGGGTTTTTCAGTGGAGACCTATGGAGATATGGAAGAAGAAATCAAGATTTTGTTTCAGCTGGATAAGGAAGAACTAGATTGTAAAGTGAATGTAAATACTGCTTTTTCAGTTGATTCAATTTCTAGGTCTTCATTGGAAAGTGAAGAGGAAAGGGGAAGTGATTTTCCTCTTGAAATGTGTTTTTCATATTTGGAAACAGTGAGGAGTTATGATGTTTTGAAAATGCACTACTCCGTGTTTCCAGAGCTATTTCAGCTAGAATATCTCTGTTTCCAACAGGATTTGGCTAGTGATGAAAAGGATGTCTATGATAGTTTGCTAGTTTCCAATGAGCTTGAAGACATGCCTTACTATGAAAGTTTTTCTTTTCATAGTTGCTGTAGTAATTATTTGCGGGGTGCTGATTATGTTTCTAAGTTGGATGAATGTGAGTATGAGGATTTTAGTTTTGAATTGAGTTCAAGTGCTGAACATGGTGACAAAGATGATGTTAATTCTTAGCTGGTAAGTGTACTCACATTTCATGGTGATCAGCCTTACATTAGCTTGCAAGATGTAATGGGAAGAGGTTACAAAGTTTTGCTGCAAGCTAATTTTACTCTTGATTTTTGGGAGTGTATGTGTGAGGCAGTCTGGTATGACAAGATAGATTTTGATCCTCGTACACTAGGCAAAGATGAATACACTTATTACATTCTTGCGGATTTGCCTGTCAAGAGTTTTCATGAGTTTGACCATGTACATGAAAGGAAAAATTCCAAGGTCATCTCTATGCAAGGGGATGAGGACCAAGTGTTTGATAGAGGTAAATGATTGGTGTGGTTTAGCAGTTTTAGTTGTGTAAATGTTTGTACAGTTGCTTTGTTTCAACAGTAGTGTTAGTTGGAATAAAGAGCCAGCTTTCGAGAATCTTGGAGTTTTGAGTTTTGAGTATCTCTAGAGTGTGAAGGAATGTGATTTTGTTGCTGGTCTGCTCCCCTAGAGATCTAAATTCTCACATGGGCACAAGTTACCCATCATCCCCAAACAGAGCCACTGTTGGGCCCATTTTCTGTCATTGCAAAAATCCTTTAAAATGGCCTATTTTCTTGCAATTTCTCTTGAAGTGCCCTCGGCCTTGTGTTCTTCATGTTGTCACCTTGCCTTGATCCAAACTACATCTCTAAATTCGCAAAATCTTGAAAGAGATTCAATTTCTAACCCTGCTGGAAAAATTCAAAAATCTGCCTCAGTGTGGAAAAACCACAATGTTTTCAAAAAGTGCATGATGTTTTCGGTCTGTGTGTTTTCGAATTACGTTGTTTTTGACCCCCTATGCTTCCTGCTTTGTTCATTTATCTGTTGACATGTCGAAAACTCTGTGTGTTTTTGGCCCTCTTCCATCGAAAATATTGTGTGTTTTCAACCTCGCACTAGTTCCCTTTTTGCTGGTGTTTTCTCTAACTGTGCAGGTGTGATGGGTGGTGGGGCCCAGTCCTTCAATGTTTCTTGTCGTGCTTTCTCCAGGTCTCCAGGTGGTTACTTTTTATATCCAGCAACTTGGCGACTTGTGGTTACCACTTGGTCTCTTGATTCTGGTGGTTAATCCCTGAGCATCCAGCGACTCAGTGACTATTGTCGCGTGATCTTTGAAAGGTTGGCGGTTATCTGCTAACCTCCAGCAACTTGGTTGGCAGTTAGTCACGTAGTTGCTCAATGTTTGGGATTGGTTTGTGGGTCCCAGCTCTTTTCATTACTCGGTGTCAGAGATTGCAGATCTATGGTCGGCGTATGATTGCATGGAATATTCCTTCCCCATGCGATCATGCACCCACCATCCAATTTGGTGACCGGTGGTTTGTTCGCTGTGGGCCCATTGGCGGAAGTGATATGGCGTACGCGGGGGTGATGTGGTAGATCATGTGGTTGGCGCATGATCTCATGGGAGATTTCAAGCCCATGCGATCATGCACCCACTATTCATTTCTAGGCTTGTGTGCGGATGGGTCAGTGGTCCCTGTGTTGTGTTCCGATTGGTGACTTTTGTGCTAGTTGGCAGGGGGTTTGCGGTGACCAAGCATGTTTGACTTCAGCGGTGATGTTGTCTCTGTGTGGTGGCAGTCTGTAGGTTGCCGCATGATCGCATAGCCCACTTCCAGGCTATGCAATCATGCGACAGATCACCGCATGTCCATCGCAGTTGCAGAGTTGTGCGGTGGCAGTTTTTGAGGTGGTGGTGGTGGTAGTTTTCCTGCGGTGGTGTTAACCAGTGGTGGTTAATGTAGGGGGCTGTCGTATGTTTGCATAGCCCACTTCTGGGCTATGCGATCATGCGACAAGGTGCCACATGTTCGTGGCAGTTGCTGTAGCAGCTCCTGTTGGCAGGTGGACACATGGCAATTTTTGGTGGATCCGTGCTGGTGGGCAGGAGAGTTTGAACGCAGGCCTGGGTTTGGATTTCTCAGTGGTTCCAGTGAATGGTGGTGTGACATGTGTTAGGTGGACCCTAGTGTATGGCTTGGTGGATTGATTGCAGGGCCGAGGCATTGTATTCATGAGTTGCCGCATGTTCACATAACCTATTTCTGGGTTATGTGATCATGCGACCAAGCATTATTTGAGGCCTGGTTCTCTATGGTGATGAGGGTTGTTGATCGCGTGACTGCACCACTAAAGTTGAATGTTAGGTTGCCGAGCCTGGGAAAGATAAAGAGATCGACAGCAAGGATATAAAGTTGGTCATGGTTTGAATGTGGGTCGTTGTTTCTCTACAGGTGCCAAGAGAGGAGGTAACTGTTAGATTTCAAATTCAAATTTGTTGAAGAGTTTGCAGCAATAGGAAGTACCTAGTTTTAATGCTTTTGGGGTGGATTTTGATTGGTTTCGTGGCACCAATGATTGCAAGGTGGTCCAGAGGCCTATTACTTGATTGCATGGAGACTTTTATGCCATATGAAGGACTATTTTGTGCTCAGCAAGCTGTTTGCAGGTGGTCGATTTGATTGGTTTTCATGGTTCTGCCTGGTGTTTTGTACTGACTGTCATGATTGTTGATCTGCTAGAGATTTGTTTTCTCCAGGATGCTTATGCTTCCTACCCCTGAAGTAAATTTTGTGACTGTTTGAATTGACTTGGTTGGTGAAGCCTATGCCTTAGCTATCCGTAGCTTGTTGCAACCTATTTTGGGTTTCCAAGGCAGCCAATGGTATATGTAGTCAAATTTTTGACTTAGGAAGGGTTCTAAATTTTGTCAGTTCCAGTCAAGGGCTTTGTTCTGCAGATTTTTCCTTCTCTCTGCATATAGGGTGTTCCTCTTTCTTTTGCTGGCTAAGAGAATATGATAAATGTTGTAATAGATTTGTCTTATGTATGAGATTCTAGCATATTTGTTCTTGTATCAGATTGTCTCCATTTGGGTTTTAGACTTATGGATTACAGCATCAAGGGTGTGTAGTCTTTCTACTTGTATTTCCAGTGAGTGTCTATAGTAGAGTTGTTTTCATAGAAGCAACTGAGTCTAGGACTGGTGTTCAGATATGTGTCTGAGTGCACAGGTGGTTTGGTAATGTATGATTTGGTCAGAGTGAGTGTGTTGTGTTTTTGTTTCATAGCTATCTCTTGCAGTAGGGTATTTGACTCTGTGGCCCATTGGATAAGGCACTGGTCTATCAAAGGCTTAGGGTATCTCAGGGGTCCCTTCAAATCATTTAAAATCATCTCCTTTCAGTCCCACCCTTTCCCTTTATGTTGTTAGGATAGGTGTCTGTCTTTCAATCTCATTCCATGCAAGTAGGGCTATTGCATGAGACTTTCTGTCATTGGGGTACATGATACCTATAGGAGATTGACTGCTATTCTACATTAATCTGTCTGAAGGCCTTTGGTTTTGTCATGAGGTGTCTTGAATGTGCAGACAAGGCATTACCCGCCTGAGTGAATGTGGAGCTCAAAGCAGAAGGAGGATGTTCTTTATCCTCATCAATTGGTTTTTTTTCCTTGTCAAGCTTGAGTGCCTAACCAGTGTTCTAAGCCCAACTATTTGATTCAAGCTTGGTCCTGCAAGGAAAAGAGCCAACAAAATTTATGAGCACAATTCACAACCTCAAATCAACACCAGGCATTGATTTCATGAGATTGAATCATGCAATTAGCCATCTCCCAAAAGTGTCATTTCCTTTCTCTTAGAAACACCATTTTACATGTAGTATAAGGAGTTGTAACGTTATAAAAAATTTGAGGTGACACAAATATCCTAAAAGGCTGAGAAATATACTCTCCCATTATTCATCTCTATCATCTTGATCAAAAGATCACTTTGCTTCTCCATGAATGTCTTGTACAACTAGAACATATCAAATACATCATGTTTGTACCTAAGAAAGTGCACCCATGCCTTCTTTGATAAGTCGTAAATGAATCTGAGCACATACTTTATGTCAAAAAAATGAGCTAGAAATAACATGAAGTCATTATGAACTAGATCGAGAGGAGTCATATCCCTAGTGGCCCTACTGGGATAGGTTTTTTATGAAAAATATGGTGGGATATGAAAACTATCGATTTAAGGTGAGTTAGAATTTGAATTGTCATAAAAGAGAAAATATAGGTCAAAATCTAATTTTTATTTTTTTCATGCACTGGCTATATATGTCATGTATAATATATTTTGAAATTAGGGGAAAAGCATTTTATTTACATATAGCTTTTTGGTGGGAACTTGCACCCATGATTTTTATCATTTTTTTGTAACTAAAAAATAGGATTTAAAAATTACAAAAATATACTAATTCTTATGAAAAATTATTATTAAAAATAATAATCATAAACTTAATCCATTTTTATAAATTTCATCAATTTACGTCATTTTCAAATTCCAAACAAAAATGCCACTTTTATGTCATTGAAGTTGAACAATTTTGGTGTTGTTAGCCTTTTCCTTTAACAAAGTGTGACATAGGTTAGTACTTTTTCCCTTGTACCTAAGGAAGTACACCCATGTGTTCCTTGATAATTTATCAATGAATGTGAGAACATACTTTATGTCAAAAAAATGAGGTAGAAATAGCATGAAGTCATTATGAACTAGCTCAAGAGGAGTCATAGCTTTAGTGGCTCTATCTAAAGGAAATAGATTACACAGATTCATACCAAGAACACCTCATAAAATATCATATTTACTTGCAATATTAGGTAGTCCAAGAAGTAAATATGTAATGTTCAATTGTTATAGATACTTATAGTGTACATGGCCAAAGTTCTCATACCAAATATTACTCATTTTCCAATCTATGCATGAAACAAGAGATGGTCCATCGGGAGACAAACTCTCAAATCCATAAAAGTGATAGAAGTTAGATTCAATCTATCAACATTCCTAGTATCTATGATAGCATATTCATTGGTGTCTCAAATAACCACATAATCATGTCTTAACTCAACTATCTCACTAGCCCCATAATGATAATTCCAATATAGTAATAGAAAGTTCTTGGTGATGTTAGGGATAACAAGAGCATCCTAAAACATCCACCCTCGAGATTAAAAACATCTAAAATGTCAACTAAAATCTAAGTAGGATACCTTTCTATAATTTTTAATGTGTCATAATTAGAATAAGACACAATGAGATGGGGTGAACCCACAATAGTGGGTTACACTTTTTTGCCTGAACAGACATTGAACTCTACATTTTGAAAAAAAAAAAAAAAGATTTAGATGCATATTGTCGTTAAACCATTTGAAATCAGAAGATGAAGTAAATTAGAGTCTTTTAGGATTTTCTATCTAGATTCTAAATATATATTTTTATTTTTTTTTCTTTCTCCCACGAAAGCTGGTATGTTGCTGAAAATGTCATTTTCAAAGAGTTACATTATTTTCATAGAGCATAACTTTTTTTTTAGAATAGATATCAATGTGATTCTTTTGAAATTAGTTTTGTAACATCCATATGGAGGGCATGCAACTAGTTTTATGACATTATCATTATTATTTCATATTTTATTAACATTTGAAGTTGACTAAACCATAATTTTGACATACCTTGACTACATAGCTTATAACTTGTCGTGTATTTGTCCAATTTAATTTAATTTTATTTTTATGGAAAGAAAACTTAAATACCTAGGGCATGGATATTTTTTAGAATTTTTTTTCTCTCATTTACTATTTTTCCAAAAGTATCAAACATAGAGGTACACATATGGTGAAATATCTATGTTTAGTAAAACTAAAAATACAAAGTTATAATAAACTTAATATATATTAACATTATAATCATTGGAAAGATTTTTATCACTAGTACCATACTACATAGATAGATTTTCCAAATTGATTCATTTGGTCTCCCAAAAGATAAAGTCAAAGTGATTTTTTGTCAGCATTTTAATAGGTGTGAAGCAAACGCCAATGCAGGTATGAATGAGGAGTATAGAGGTTATACCAATGTTTTTTTTTTTAGCTAAGAGGCTTTGAGCTAACCATTTGTAATTAATTCCTTCAAATGGAACCTCTCAAGGCTTAAATAATCATATTTTATTAAAAATGTGTGATTTCAGCAAAAATCAGCATGTCTAAAAAAGTGTAACCCACTATTGTGGGGTCACCCGATGCTAGGTATGTGTCATATGATCAAAAGCACCATAATTAATTATCCATGAAGTAGCTAAAGGAAGGTCCAATCGAAAAGAAGGACAACACTTTCCTATCCATAATGAAAAATCCTTATGGATTTAAATTTTATGCTACTCTACCACCTCCTCCAAATCCTCTAGTCTCATCCAACACTTGGTAACTGTATATTTCTCTTTGTCACAAAACATCAACATTTACGAAACTTCTTCATTTTCTTTGAGGTAAACTCACAAAACTTGGAAAGAGGTCTCTAATATGTCATACAAGTGAGCTTGGAGGGATGATGACAACTTTATGAAGGTTTATTCTTCTTCTTCTTCTACTTCTATTTCCTCTTATATATATGTACAACCAAAGCCTAGGACTTGGACCAAGGAACTGAATTGTTCCAATTCAACAGAGACTACTTCAACATCATGAACTCGCATAAAAGCTTAAAAGTAGTAAATATCAAGGTATCTCCCATAGCATCCATGCTTTCATAAAATGTAAATGTAAAGATCTAAAAGGGTGTTTTAATCTTAGAAAACATCATAAAGATGCACTCTTTTTCATTCCTCTCCTTCCCACATCTATGAACAAAATCTTTATGAAATTGAAATTATCTAGGAAGTCTTTACTAGAAGTATAAATTTAGGTACTAAATTATTTTATTCTATCTCTAGTTATAATTATTAAAGATAATTTTCCTATCCTAAAATATCCTAAAACTTCATCCACATGGCTCATGGAGTGGTGCTCGACTCATGCTAAAATAAGAAACTATCTAAGAAATTTCTGAATATCAAACCCATAGCCTCATCCATCTTGTATATTTATTATAAGATCCTAAAATGTTGTATCAATTTAGGTTGGGTCTCATCTAACATGGGCCACAACCCTCTAGACTAAAGTAACCTAGTAATATAAGGTAATAGTGTAGAGTGAGAGGAACTATAGAAGTGGTGCCCTCCATAGTGTAAAATTTGAGAAAGAAAAAAAGGAACCCCTCACAATGAGAAAAAAAAAACCTCCTACAAATGGAACAAGTATGAACTTAAAAATTTGAGAAATCACTCCAAATAAATTACTAAGTACTTGATGAAGTGAGGTGTAGATCTAGAAAAAGTACTAAAGAAGATTTATAATGATATTTTTTTTTAAAGTTAATTATTCTTGACCAACTTATGGCCTCTGAAGATCATAATGTAGGTCTTATTTCAATTGATAAGTATAGAAAATTAGCTTTCTAATGATAGCTCATTTTCAAATAACAGACATCATTTGTGCAAGATATGAATTAATTTCATTTTAACTAATCCCAATGAACAAAAATATGTCAATTGAGGACTCAAAAAATCTATCCCCTAATCACATGTAGGCTCCTTGCCTTGGTGATGGTGGTGTTGTAGTGCCAAGGTAGTGACAAGTTAGTGGAGCTCAACAGTACACTATTGGAGTGCTCTAGAGTGCTCTACTAAATATAGTTGTTCACTAAGGTGGACTCCATAAGAGCATTTGAGTGGAGAGTGTTCACAAAATACAAAACATGCTTTGGGCTCACATTAGAGAAGATTTTTACTCACCTATTTAGGCCAATATGAGTCAATACAAATAAAAATATTTTCCCTTAAAAAATACATGAACTCTAATTTCAAATAAATAAAGAGCAATTTTAGGGCTTTGGGGTGCTCTAATCAAGATGATAATCTTAATTTTTTTCCAAAGTACCCATAAGTTTTAATGGTCTTTGGTACTTTCCTTAAATTATAAGCCCATAGAAGAGCCACCCAAAACATCAACTGCCTGGGTTGTGAAGAATTTAGTCTATATTATGGTTTTAGGATATTGTGATCACATTGGAGAGGTTTGTGAAGCTCTAAAACATGTTGAAAAGGTTACCAAACATAAATCCCAATGAGAAGGAAAATTTAGAGACTGTGTAACACCCTTGACAAAAGAAAACCCTAAAGCTAGAGAAATAGAAAAACAAAAAAATTGAACTCTAATACCATGTTAAATTTCTCAACACATGAACTTGCAAGATGAAATAGAAAACAAAAAAATATCTCCCACATGGGTAGTAAGAAAGAATCACTATATTTCTCAAATGCAAAAAAAACATAACAAGATGAATTACAATGAAGACAATGTTATTCTTTTATAGTAAACATGTATTTTAAATATAGAAAAAATAGAAAACATAAAATAAAAATAAAAGTGTTTAGATATTTAAAGCTACTACCATGATATGCAAAGTAGAGTGAAAAAACAAAAAAGACAACTTCAGTCCAAGTAGAGTAGAAACACAATATTATGCTCAACTAAGTGAACTTAAGCTAGGCTTCCATGTGCAAAACATGCTGTCAAATATACATCAGAATATTAATTTAGCATGTGCACAATAAAACATGCAACAATACCAAATATTCCTAATGGAAAAAACTATGTATAAAATAATATAAATGCATGCTATAGCATTTTGTAGCTTCTTTTGGTATATTAGAGTTGTTTTAAGGCTATTTGTGTGATTCATATTGGATATATGGGTCTATAAATTCCCCAAAGGACGTTAGTGGTCCATCATAACCTTCTATATCTTACGAACATCAAGATTATACATATTCTTAGCATCATACTTTTTAAGTCCTCCTTATGACATTTTACTTAATTCATCAACATGTTTATAACCCTTGTAGTCCTTTTTGTGGTCATTAAAAAACTATCAAGAATTTCTTGTAGTTTTCCTCATTGGCTCTCGATGTCTCGAATCAGACATATACTTCTTCAAGTCCTTTCTAGTAAGTCTTTTTTTCATAGCACATGATGTTTTTTTTTTTATTAGCTATGAATAGTAAATAAATTCTCCTAAATTTGACATATCTATCGAAATAAAATTCTACTAAATGTTTGAAAACATTAAAATTTATATTTTTAAAATATTTTATGTTGATTCTAAATTTTTATCATATTTTATAGCTATGGGAAGTTATAATGTATTGTTCTAGATTTAGGTGTAAATTAATAATGTAATCCTCGATTTTTCTCACATATAGACACGTATTAAGAATTAAGCTAATGTCCCCTATATTATTGGTTATTTGTCACACCCCCCTTCAATATTGACATTACCCCTAACTCAAGTTAGAAACATAGCTATAGTTTCAATCATGGGTCTTCTTACTAAAGAAATGGTGAGTTGTCCTAGCTTACATATTGTTATTCTATTGCATCTCAACTTCAAGATAGGGAAATGTCTAGATGGATTGATGATGACACTTTTTGATCTAAATATTTCTTAATTCTCATACTCATAAAAATCATCAAGAAAAAAATTAATAGAAAGATAGACTTGTGTCATTTTGAAGTAAGAACCAATTCACAATATTTAGATCCTATACAATGTATAAAAGAATCCTTCTCATAAAACCCACCACCACTTTCTAATGATTTGACTTCTTTAAATTTGTTTTCCGTTCAATGTTGTATGTTACTTTGATTATTCAAAATATAAAACAAAAACGAAATTTCCTTCTTTACAATAAATAAACATAAATAAACACTTATTCCTCAAATAAAATCAATTCCAAAAGTTATAACCCAAGCTGTAGCGCCATGTGCAGGTAGAGGTAGGCTCATAATGACTGAAAACCTCATTGAAAAATATCATTATATTGAAACCGGCAAACCTACTACCCTCACTGGAAAAACTTACAAAAACCAACAATCCAAAGAAACACATGAAACCACTGGATGAGCAAAAATAGAAAAGCATTCTGCCACGCTCAAGCCACGCGCCCGACGTATCCACTTAACATATTCTACTCCCCAATCGACACCTAGGATGCCGTATGCAATTAAAGAAAACCCTTAAATGTCGAAGAGATCAGGCTCAAACTGGGAAAGAGATTCCTCGTTTTATAATAATGGTAGCCCAGGTCAGAACCCGCAGGAAAAGCCCATTCCCTACATAAGGAGAACTACCTGAACGTGGAGAACACGCGCTCCACAACACACTCAAACTTTTCTCTTCTGTTCAACTGCTGACAGAAATTAAAAGTTTCTCCATGGACGAGAAAGTACCAAGCCTCCGCGTTTCCCAAATTGAGGCAAAGGAGCTGAAGAAAATCATAGACGAATTCGGAGAAGCAATTGTGGAGGAATTCGTGCACTCAATGCGTGAGAATTCAAGCGTTGTGATTACCATTCCTCCGGAGATAGAAGACCAGAAGAGTGTAGATATCCAGCAAAGAGGACAATGGCTGCGCGCCGCCGTATTGGGAGCAAACGATGGCCTTGTCACCACAGCCTCCCTGATGATGGGTGTCGGCGCAGTCCAAAAGGACTCAAAGACTATGGCCATGTCTGGACTGGCGGCGCTGGTGGCGGGCGCATGTAGCATGGCGATAGGCGAGTACGTTTCTGTACAAACGCAGCGCGATGCTGAGCTTCAAGAGATGAAAAGAGAGAAGCAAGGGAGAGCTTCTCTTGCTTCTCCAGTTGTGTTAACGAAGGAAGAGAAAAAGGGGCTTCCAAGCCCTATTCTGGCGGCTTTCGCATCGGCCGTGGCGTTTGCTGTTGGAGCAGCTTTGCCTTTGCTGTCCGCGGCGTTTATCGTTGACTACGTTATTAGGGTTTCAGTCGTCTCTAGAGTTTCGACCTTAGTTCTTGTTGTGTTTGGTGCCGTTGGAGCTCATTTTGGTCGATCTTCTGTGTGGAAAGGAAGTTTAAGGGTTCTGTTAGGAGGATGGCTTGCCAAGTTGGTAACTTACGGTTTGCTTAGGTTCTTTCACGCTACTACAGGAGTGTAATTAGGGTTAGGTTTGAGAGTTGTAATACGCTTTCTGTTCAGTAGATTGAGTCGATAATTATTCAAGTAGCGTACTATTTTAATGGTCTGTGATCAACTGCTGCAACTTTCTTATTGAGGAAGATTTAATGTTCCAGTTGTCGAAGATCGAGTATCAGGTTGCCAAACTGCATAAGATGATCTGTATTTTCTACATTACTACTGCAAATATCATGTAAACCGTAATGTTTCCAATTTGTTAGGTTTTTCTCTGCTCCGTTTGTTTGACTGTTTGTTTACTTTTATCTTTATTTTTCTCGTCATGATTTAAATGTCTAATTTATCAGTTATCAGAAATAACATGTGGTTGGTCTCTAGACTAATCCCCTCCTCCACTATGTAGCCTATTTTTGGACTCTCCTCTCCTCACCCTCCTAACCTTTGGAAATGTTGTTGCTTTGTCCTCTCCATCATCACTGTCATCTCTCCTCATCCTCATCCCCATCTTTTGACTCTGACTACTCCTCTACCTATCCTAGCTCTGTTAGTCTCACTGGTATGCACCTCTCCCACCACTGTGCATACTCAAATGTCACTCCTACATCTGATATACATTCCTGTATCATTGTCTATGGTACTACTTGCATCCCTCTCCAACTAGCCTTGGCAAGCTGGATATCTACTCCTACCCCCCATAGTGATATGATCTCCCTGGTAACCAACAAATGTGGAAAACTATCTAGTATTACATCTTGTTTGACACCAAACTATCTATGGACCCCAGAAGGCATGTATCGAGCTATCTAAAGAACTATCCTGCCAATCAACCAACAATATGTCTGAACATATCCCAGATACTCTGCATTTAGGCTATCATTCTCTCTATCGTGCTACTCATCCCAATACCCCCATGCCTCACAACCTTTATAAGGCACCCACTCCAACCATACAAGCTCATCTAGTGCCCTCTACCAAATCCCCGCAGATGTCACATTGCCATAGGCAAGTTGTGGTCTATATTGACATGCGTATGGCTCATATTGTTGTCATATCTCCCTTGATCGCATGGGCCTGACCATTGCAATATGCTCCCAAGCCTAGACAAGTAGTACTATCACCCCTAGCCCCATTATCTGTTGACTACGATATGCGCACATGTGTAAATCATAATATACATATGCCAAGATCGTGTACCCCCAGTAGTACACCATCCCCTTCCCCTCCTCCAACATCCTGTTGAGCACTCTAGCTCATCCAATAGGAAACCCGTGCCCTGAGTGACATGGCATAATCCTCCCTCTAATCAGTCCTACTAGGTAAAGAGCCAGTCTAGGAAGTATCGCATCTACTCCCCCTTGCCAGGATAGCCACTCTCGTGATATCGGTAGCTCATCCACTTACCTCCTGTAGCACGCCTCTAGATAGGTCCATGTCCCATCTAATTGATACTTGGCCATGTGCCCTCTGATGGGTACCTGTAGAATCATCCAGACATGCTACAATGTGACTATCGCCTCGCTTGTCGGTAGGTGGACGATTGAGTTATCAGAGTGTTGAATATCTCAATCAGAGCCATCATAAGTGCATTATGCATTCACATATGTGGCCACTCGTAAACATGATAAAATATGCACAATGTCACCTGACCCCACTTCGTGACTGTCAATCTCTCCCTCAGCTCCATAGTGTCTAACCACTATTCCTTTGATTTGAACGACTGATCTGGCTCCTCAATCCATAAAATATGTCAGTCCTAGGTATAATGTGTCATCCCTTATTGTCAACCCTAGTCATCTAACCTAGTAGGATAATCTCCCTTGGTAAAATAACATTCATATAATTTAACATCTATGTTAGTAAACAAATTGTTAGGGTGTTTTATTGGAATATTTTCTTGTTTGAATAAAATCTTATTTATAATTATTAAATTTCAATAATGATTAAATTTTACTTCTAATTAGCGTTAACCATTCACTTGAAGTGAAGACCTATTTTTGTTTCCAAACTCTATAAATATTTTTTTGGTTGTTCAAGCTGCTTCTCACAACTCAAAGAACTCTCTAATGTTAATTATGTCATTGAACCCTAATTCACAATATCCTCTATATTGCAAGAAGTTATGTATAGAGTTTCAAGGTAACTTAACACCAAGAAACTCACATTATAGATGATGAAAATGAACATTTTCATTGACAAAAACCTTTCTTGTGTGGCTACATTTTAGAGCTCTCATTTCCTTTCATTTTTAAATACCAAATCCATGCTCTTTTGTCCGCCAATCGGCCTCTAATCAAGGAATTCTTATGGGTAAAATTTCCTACAACATATAGGAATATCCTCGAGATTGAATGTCCTTATTTTTTGTTTTATGCAAACTCACTCGAATATAAGAAATCTTCACATGTAAATAAGTGACAATTAAAAATAATCTTGGGCAAAGAAATCTATAAAGTTTTAGCATCACCTGCAATCAAACTAAATCTACATAGAAAAGAAAGAATAAACTTATAGACATATCAAGATAAAATTTAGAAGGCTTGAAATATGATGAAAGTAATGTTTCATCAATTACAAATTAATACATTTGCAATATATAACCTTCCTCAAAGTAAAAAGTGAATAAAAAATAGGAATAAAACTAGAAAAACATATATATTCCTTAACTACCTTAAAAACTAAGAACTTGTAGCTTTATCGCCAAAAAAGCATGGATAAAACAAGATACAATAGCAATTATCATAAAGCATGGATTTAAAAAAATTCCCAATTTTATTGCATTATCACCACCTCTTAAGTATAACTAAGGAGAAAAAAACCTATGAGAAGGGAAAAGAAAATAAGGGAAACCTGGTAGGAATCAAAGCCCACCTCAAAATATAAACTAGCTTTGCATGGTAGCTAGCATGCTCCAACATCCTTCATGTTAAGAAGGTCTCACAAAAATCTAAATGGAAGAGACCTAACATGGAAGGACAAAAAAATCACTAAACAATATTTGATGTCCTACAAAAATGTTGATTGCTTGAAGACATTACAAAGTACAATGCTTCCAAACAACATTTCTCCCCTTTTAAATTTGATAAACCAAGTACAAATGTAGGAATTATTTCCATTTGAGATAAAACAAATTGTTAGGAAGTAGAATCCAAATATATGATGATGTTTCTAAAAACTTTCCATTTGTCACCAAGTTCTTGGATGATGAGGATTCCGAAAACCAATCATGTACACACCCAATCACTATAGATGGTAACGAGCAAGGAACCAATGAAAAATGGTTTTGGAAAAGCTATAAAGAAAAAGCAAAGTGACAACATTGGTGTCACAACTATCATCAAATAGAAGGGATCTCTTTGAAAATTGAATAGGAGTCTCCAAGTTTGAAAATTCCATCACATGCCCATGATTAAAATAAACAATGAAATGTGCCAAATCTAGCGAAGGAGAATCATGAATGCTAATCTCTAAAGACAATGTAGAAGAATTTTTAATTGTGATGAAACTATTATCAAAGAGAAGAGAAATCGCCTCAAATGTGTCCTCCAAATCTAAAATGTGGGACTCCACAAACAATGAACCAATATTTGGAAAATAGGAATCCTAATTAGGAAGACAAAGAGATGAATTTTATTTCTTAATAGGAATCATATTCTTAAAAAATGAATGTAAAATAACTATCTCTATATATGGGGAAGGAGTAACTTGCGATTTTTATGCACCCCTAAGAAAGAGTTGAAGAGAAATATGTGAGAAATAAGGACAAAACTCATGTCCATTTTGATTTCTCCTACAATATCTACATCTACAACCCTTATACATGATTCAGTCCGTAAACAATCTCCAAAATGGTAGAAAAATAGAAACCCTCAATGCAACATAATTTTCATTCTAAAATAGCCCTTATCTTCAGTACATACAAATAATTATGTATTCACCTTTTTACAAATTATGGGCTCTGATACCATGTAAATTTTTGTGCTTTGATACCATATAAAATTTTAGCTTAACCTAAAATAACACTAGATCTTGATAGAAAACAAGGAACAAACTATAAAGTGCATAAAGAAAGAATTTAAAAGAAGAATATGATAAAATAAATGTTTCCTTAATTACAAATCAATACATTTACACTCTATAAACTTCCTCAAAGCAAAAAGTGAAATAAATACAAAAATAAATAAAACTAAGAAATCAAGATATTCCTTAGTTTGCTTAAAAATTAAGAAACTATAGCTTTATCCAAAAAAAAGGTGTATTAAATATGGATAAAACAAGATGCAATACAAATTATCAAAAAGTATGGATGAAAAATTAAAAATATTACTAATTTTATTACACTAACAAAATCAATATTTACCCTTGTGACATAGGATTTTTATTCTAGAGTTATATTTTCAATAACAAAAGGAATTTGTTCTCAATAGTGACCCTAAAATTTTTTCAAGAAGACTTAACTTGGATCAATCCCTAGTTCCTTTATTTTGATCCACAATCTATGACTTTATCTTCTCCTTATGAGTTCTTTTATGTTATCTCATCACGTAATTCTACAAAATTGTTGACTTGAAGTCCATTCACAATTGCTTGGAAAATTCTTAGATTATTTAAAAGAAATAATCAACTACAAATGTCCCACATTTTCTCTCATATGTTCCAAAATAGATCTTCCAAAGGGCTTCCAACAAAGGGTTATTTCAAGATAGGTAATAGGTATTGCAACAAATTATAGATAATGAAATTTTTTCTTTAAAACACTCCTCCCAATGTAACAAGAATCTTGCTTGTGAAAAAATTAATTTATGAATCAATCATCCCACTTGGTGGGCATGGGTAAAATCACACTATTATATCATATTCCTCCTCAAATAAAAAATGACTTGGTCCCCACACAAGAACTTCATGAAATTTATCATAAGCCATTCACAACCCTTTTACTATGTCCACCTCATTGGACATGCACGAATGCAATTGAAAAGAGTAATATTTATGAAAATCCAGTCACCTAGCCTAAAAGATCTTGAGATTTATTCTAAGTCTAATATTAATCCAAAAAAGGAAAATAGTCATAAAGTATATCTCCCATCCTAGGTAGAAGATGGATGGACAAGAAATCTCCACAGTAAAAACCTAAGCTTTCAATAATCTTAAGAAATGAGGAAAACATTTTGAAACTATTATAGGACAACCAACTTTGTCTTGATGCAAATTTCTATTTAGATTAAATCTGAACAATAATGCACCCCTTTAAGGGTCTAATGCACCATTGTATGATTTGATTTTCTTCAACTCTTTTTGATTGATACCAATACATGCAAGTTGCTCCTTAATAGTGCATACCTTAAAATTTTATTTTTTTTAATTTTATTTCTAAAAAATCAATATATTAAACTACTAATTTTTTTTCAAAATATCTTTTAAATATTGATATAATTATATGTTAAGATTAGTAAATAATATATTAAACTCTCAAGTACAAAATATCTTACATACTTATTTTAAGAACACTAAATAAATAATTTTATTTTATAAGATTTTTATTGTCATCAATAAGATCAATAAATATTGATTATATTATAAATAACTTGTTTTTTTAATCTCTATATAAAATCATTAAGTATAAAGAAATATCTTTTTATATGTTTATGATAGATAAATTTAAGATATTTATAGATTTGTCAATATATAGCACTTTAGAATGGTAGAAAAATGAATCAAATACTACTTCTTGAAAGATACTTGAAAGAAAAATATCCTAAACAAAGAATATCAAAAATATTTTTATATGAATCATTTAAAGATTAATGATTTATTTAAATTATACAATCTTTTAAATGTTATTTTTATTTAATTAATCATATCCCAAATAAAAACAATCCCCATATAAATTAATTATATACTTATATAGATTATGAAAAAAATTATTTTTAGATTCATTTAAATATTCACAAACACAACATCATTTTATCAAATATCAAAAAAAAAATTTAATAGAGGGAAGGCCCTCAAACTTTAATACAAAGTATTTAGATTAAACTAACTTTGATCATAAGAAAATATGTAGCCTATTAAATACTTAAGATAAAAATGAACAAAATGCATTAAAATAGACATTCTTAAAAGTTAAAAGTTCTTCACTAAATGTAAAATAAACTTTCTTGAAAACAAATTGTATGCCAAAAGTTCATCTCAGCTTAAGGTTTCCAAAAATACCATTCCTTACATTGGGCACCAATGGCATGCATACAAGTTTGCACACAACTCAAAATGACTTCTAAAAATAACATTATATTGAAATCTCCCAATTCTTGACCATCACCAAAAAAACCAAGAAATAAAAACAACAAAGCATGGAGATACTCGAATCTAAAAATGGAAAATTTAAAAATCATTTAAAAAGAAATAATCAACTACAAATGTCCCACCTGTGCTCTCTGATGCAACGGTGCAACCTTGGAACCCTTAGGAGGATAATTCACTCAACTAAGGTACATCAAGGGACCCAAACATCAATGGTTTCCACAGGTACCTTTACTTTCTTGGGCCTCTCAAGAAACTCAACATACACATTTAATCCCCATCCTATCCTTCACCATCCTCCTTGAGCGAAAGTGATTGGATGAACTCATGAAAATAATTTTTCCTTCAAATCAGTGTATGATAGAACTCGATGTAGATAAGACTATATATAGATAGGATCATTTGGGTGTGAACTAGGAACTCCATCTAGGACTTAGCATGATAGTTTAAGGTTGTGGGGACCATCTAAGAATAATAGGGGAGAAAAGATTTTAGCATTTTGGGAGTCACCCAAAACTGGTTATGGTTTGATTCAGTAATAAGACTTACAAAACTGAGAATCCCTCCTTATGTCAATTTTCCTCAATTTCTTAAGAACCTTCCAAAGGACTTTGCAATTAAATTATAGATTTTGATACCCTTTTCAGGGTTATAGAAAACTACAAAGATATAATTACTCACTTAAGCTTGATAGGCATGCTTTCACTATGGTGATAGGTCTGAATAGGCCTAATTAGGCTTACCTAAAGAAGCAACTACCTTCTAAAGGATTGTTTCAAGCCTCTAATTACTCAGAGTATCTCTAGGGGCCTAAAACATTGCCAAATCCTAGCTTTCATCTTCTGGAACACCTCGTAATAGAGGTTATGTTGCTGATTCAAAAATTCTACTCAGTGGACACATAGAGATGTCCACCTAGGGCATCATTTTCATTCCTCGTTCTTGCATAATGTATAAAATGGAAATCATAAACATAAAGTACATAGTCCTCCCTTGAATCTCTCTAGGGTCCATGAACTGACACTCTTGTGAGTTCAAGTTATAGCCATTTCTAGATCAAAACCCTTACTATAGGCTACAATCAAACCCACTGATACAAAAATTAGGATAAATCATGTCTCCTCTCACTTCATGACCTCAAATCACTTGCAAATGAAAGCTAACTAGTTATATTAGAACATGCATGTAATAGTCTGGACATATGCAGCCGTTTAGGGCCGTATAAAGCTTGACAATGGAAAAAATTTACAAGAAAAATAATAAAATTGATTCTTTTCTTCATCCCTGTTCGATACAAAAATTTGGCCTTCATCTTTTTTGAAGGATCTTGACCTATAACTCCCAAGAAAGCATCACAATTCCCTAGGTAGTAGATACAATCGAGTTGCAGGAAGAAAATGTGTTTTTCAAAAAATTGCCAAGTGGCAAAAATTTGCAATGATGCAACTTTTTCATTTTTGACATATGGAGCTCCAATGAAAACCTTTTCTTTTGAATTTTTCCCACTATTTTTTAACACACCAAAATCTTTGCTAAAAATAGAATTCATAATTCCCTACTTCTCCTAGGTGGCTGAAGGCTTGGTGAGCTTATAGGGTTTCCACCTAAGCTTTACCACCACATATGAGGACTTTATGGAAAACTTACACAACTATTAAAAAGACCATACACACAAAAATCAAGACTTCCTACATTATTTAGTCATATATGCTCGTTGAGAGCATTTAGTTCTCTGTTAAGCTTGATTTTCACCTCAGTACTCATGCACCATTCTCATATGTGCCAAAATAGATCTTCCAAAGGGCTTCCAACAAAGGTTTATTTGAAGATAGGTAACAGGTGTTGCAATAAATTATAGATAATGAAAAATTTTCATTTAGAACACTCCACCTCCCAACGTAGCAAGAATTTTTCTTGTGACAAAATTAATTCGTGAATCAATGAGCCCACTTGGTGGGCATGGGTAAAATCACACCATTATATCATATTCCTCCTCAAATACAAAATGACTTGTTTCCACACAAGCACATCATGAAATTGATCTAAATCCATTTACAACCCTTTTACTATGTCTACCTCATTGGACCTTGAAGGAACACAATTAAAAAAATAATATCTATGAAAAATCCAATCACCTAGCCTAAAAAATCTTGACATTTATTCTAAGTCTAATATGGATCCAAAAAAGGAAAATAGTCATAAAGTAGATCTCCCATCCAAGGTAGAAGATGGATGGACAAAAGTGAAATAGAAGAAATCTCTGCAATCAAAACCTATGCTTCGAATACTCTTAAGAAAGGGGAGAAATATTTTGAAACTATTATACGACAATCATCTTTGTCTTGGTGCAAATTTCTATTTAGATCAAATTGGAACAATAATGCACCCCTTTAAGGTTCTAATGCACCATTGTATGATTTGATTTTCTTCAACTCCTTTTGATCGATACCAATACATGCAAGTTGCTCCTTGATAATGCATATCCTAATTAAATATATTTTTAATTTTATTTCTAAGAAATCAAAATATTAAACTATTAAAAAAAATTCCAAACATCTTTTAAATATTGATATAATTATATATTAAGATGAGTACATCTTTAAAGATACTTAAAAGCATAATATCCTAAACAATTAATATCAAATATATTTTTATATGAATTTTATTTTTATAATCATTAGGAAACCCCTCAAACTTTAATACAAAATATTTAGATTAAACTCACTTTAATCATAAGGAAATACGTAGCCCATTTTACTTAAGATAGAAACGAACAAAATGCATTAAAATAGACATTCTTAAAAGTTAAAAGTTCTTTCCTAAATGCTTAAACTAAACTTTCTTGAAATAAAAATGTATGCCAAAGTTCATCCCAGCTTAGGGTTTCTAAATTATACCATTCCTTACATCGGGCGCCAATGGCATGCATACAAGTTGGCGCACAACTCAAAACTACTTCCCAAAATAACTGTATATTGAAATTCGCCAATTCCCGACCGTCACCGAAAAACCCTAGAAAGAAAAAAAGCAAAGTACGGAGATACCCGAATCCGATTATCTCTCAGCACACGCAAAAGCATATTGCCACGCTCATGCCACGCGCCCAATGTATCATCTATTATATTCTATTCGGTAAAGATGCCGTGATCGATTAAAAATAACCTCTAAAATGTAAACAGATTCGGCGTGATCTTTCCAATCCTTTGTCCATACCTATGTCTGGTATGAGAAATTTTTGTCGTTTTGATCATTTCAGTATCTTTTATTTAGCGATTTAAGGAAAATATTGATTGTCAACAAACATATTAATTTATAAATAATTTGATACCAAATCTTAAATATTTAAATACTTTTTGAAAGTTTATCAAGCAAATGTATTAAATATGGAAAAATAATTTTTAACAAATAGTGTAAATAATATTATTATATAAAAATATAGTATATTAAGTTATACAAATTTGAAATCTATAGGGATAGGGAATGTACAAGTTGCTAGTAGTAAAGTTAAGTGCTTGGAACACAAAATATAGGATAGTCCCATATTATTATAAGTCATTTTTAGACCTATATTTAGAGTTATGTATGTTCATTTGTAACACATTTAAGTGTCTCTCACAAAGAGTATGAGATAGTCTTGTATTACTATAGGTCATCTCCTTTGTAGCACCCTTGGGTGCTTCCAACAAAGATAGTCTCGTAGTACTATAGACATTTGTAGATGCATAAAAGATGAAGATGCACACGTCATTTGTAGCATAGTTAGACGCCTCTTTCAAAAAGATTGAAATAATACTATATCATTATAAGCCATGTATAGATCTATAGTGCATCTAGATTGTAGTACAATTAGATGTTTCCTATAAGAAATATGGATAGTTCCCTATTACTAAAAGGTATGCACACACCCCTCTATATACTGACTTTCATTTTTATTTTTTTAATTGTACAAATTTGCACCATTAATATGAACTTTGCTGGACATAAAGAATCTTCTTTTTGTCTTTATAACAAATTTTTAAGGTAGTCATATACCATTAGGGCAGGTGGCATGCAGTTGCTTAGTTGATTTCTGCATGTAACATTTACTGCTTATTGAAGCTAAAATTGGAGGCAAATAAATAGGAGATAAAAAAAAATACGATCAAGAGAGTGTGCTTTCTTCAATAAACAGCTATTGCTTATTTTCAGTTTATTTCAACTTTTAAACAACAGCTCCACAAAAATAAAGAAAGATTTTAAATTATCCTTTCCCTAGAATTTAAAAATAGTATGGAAACACTCAACTGCAACTGCATAAGGACATGGGATTAGAAGTAGAAAAACCCACCATATAGAGTCTAGACCATCAAATAAATACCAGGACTGCGTGGGATCCGTGTGAGCCCCAGGAAAAGAATGCCTGTCAAGGTGGCACCAACACGGGCCCCATGAGCAGCCGTGTGGTTATATAAAGCGAATTACCTGAGCGTGGAGAACACGCGCTCTTTAACAGTCTCCTTAGTATTCTGTAGCAGAGAAATCAAAGTTCCGCCATGGACGAGAAAGCACAAAGCTTGTGCGCCACAGAGATGGAGGCAAAGCAGTTGAACAAAATCATGAACGAAATAGGAGGAGCAATCGTGCATTCAATGCGTGAAAATCCCAACCTTGTCATCACCATCCCCACCGCCGAGATCGAAAGCAAGGAAGAAATCAATTTCCAGGTAAGAGGACAGTGGCTGCGCGCAGCAGTTCTCGGCGCAAACGACGGCCTGGTGACAACAGCCTCGCTCATGATGGGTGTCGGTGCCGTCAAAAAGGACTGCAAGACGATGGCCATGTCCGGACTGGCGGCGCTGGTTGCCGGCGCCTGTAGCATGGCCATCGGCGAGTACGTTTCCGTACAAACGCAGCGCGACGCCGAAGAGACCAACCTGAAAAGAGAGAAGTTCGCCAGAGCGGCTCTCGAGCGATTCGAACTCGCGACCGATACGCCGTCTTCGTCCAATACCACGCCTCGGGTTTCTGCGGTCGTGTTATCGAAGGAAGAGAAAAAGGGACTTCCGAGCCCTATTTTGGCGACGTTTGCATCGGCCTTGGCTTTTGCTGTGGGAGCCGCTATTCCTTTGGTTTCTGCGGCTTTTATCGCTGATTACGTCACTAGGGTTTTGGTCCTCTCTGCTGTTTCCACCCTCGTTCTAATTCTGTTTGGCGCAATCGGGGCTTATTTTGGGCGGTCTTCTACGCTGAAAGGCTGTTTCAGAGTTCTGGTTGGCGGGTGGCTTGCCATGTTGGTGACCTACGGTTTGCTTAAGCTGTTTAACGCTACTACGGGGGTTTGATTTAAGTTTCTTTTAATATGCTTTCTGTGTGCTATAAGTTTGTGGGTTAGTAACCGCAGTTTGTAATATATAAATACTGTTTTGTCATTATGGGGCGATGTTTCAAAAGCCAGTTTTATTAGGCTTCCTAGCTTTAGCTTTCTTATATGGGATGATTCAGCAGTTCCAATTGTGTAAGATGGAATACTGGATTGCCCAACAGCCTAAGCGGCTCTATATTATATTTTATTTTATTTTATACCGTCTGTCGTAAACATTACGTGAAATTTAATGGTTTAAAATTGTTCTGTTTTTCCTCTGGTTTTTGGCGCGCGTGTACTGTTCTTTCTTCGAGACTTACTTTTGTTAATTGCAGCTGTGATTTTTTTCGATATTTATTAGTTTGAACTTATCTAATTTTAACAGTTCATGATGTTTGTTATATATTTGTATTTGCTTTTGGATTAAATTCTTATTTAGAAAGTCTTAAGCAAATCTTGTGCAGTGAAGGTGAATGTATTTAGGGTCTTTTTGTTTGGTAGAATTAGATTGGAATTGAGATTGTCAAATTTCAAAATTGACTTTTTGGATGTTTGTATTCAAAATATGAAATTGGAATAGGGATTTGAATCTTCCATCTAAATAGGTGGAATTGGAAAATCAATTCCAATTCCACTTAAATAGGAATTGGGAGTTAAACAAAATTTATAATATTTTGAAATCTATATGAAAACAACATTTTTCATTTTATCATTATGAATTCCAAGTAAACCAAACGATTCCAACTAGATTCCAAAAACCATTTTCCAGATTTAAATTTATAACTATAAATAATAAAAAACAGAAGAAATATTTCATTAATAGATATAAAAAATTACTTTACACATGGAAGGTGCACATTAATTGATGCAACTAGATCTTGGATAAATAATCCTAAAAGAAGAAAAGAGAAAAAAGGGAGCTAAGAGAAAGAGTAGCGTCGAGTTTATTTATGTAAAAACCATTGCATGACATAGATCGGGATATTGGTCATAACGACTTCATAGTAGTAAACTAGGAGTCATTCAATTACAATCCTTCACATGTTGAGCCAACAACCACTATAAAAAATCTTGAAACTGAAAATGATACTAAAATTAAAGACAACTCAGATGTTCATATAAATAATATAGAGAATGAGTGTAAAATTATATGTAGATTACATTAGGTTCAGAATATACAATTTTTAGAATTAGATATGTTTGGGAGCAAAGACATTTATTGACATGAAAATTAGTCTATTGATATTCAAGGAGAAGAGAGAAGAGAGCACCAAAAGAAAAATCAATTTTTTTAGTAAAATGAAGGATAAATGATTTATTATATAGAGAGTGCATCAACTATACGACAATAAACATAAAAAGAACTTTGACATAATTATGACACACTATGTCAAAAATTAGAATGGAGATCCATTTTTCATGATAATTCAAGGAACAATAGTATCATGAAAGTCGTATCTAATTTGTGCCATTAGTCAAGCTCTAGAAAATGCAATAATGCCCTATCATTATCTTGTTTTATTAGTTGCACCAACAATACATGAGGCTCTATAGTTCATTCAAAGTTAAAAGAACCAAATGAGATTTTGTACAACTAGAAGGAACAAGAATCACAAGTTTTCAACAACAAATAACACAAATAAAATACATTTTGATTAATGAAATGAACTTCATTAGTCATAACCTATTGGGAAATATAGATTCACAACTCCATCAAGAATTCCCACAAAGTGCACACATAATATTTGGAGGTATAGATTTCAATTTTGTCTCATTAATACAACTAATTTATGTTTTCATACACTTTACTCAAACTCAAATAGGATAAAAAAAAAACATTTTATCAACATATTTTTAAAAATAATTATTGCTATTAATTATATTTTAGGTGTATCTATGATTTTCGTAGGACATTTGGGTCAATTACCTCCGGTCAATGATAGGCCAACATATGATTGTAACAGATTGAAAAAGTTACTATAGGATGAATTCATGAATATAATTACTCTACATAAAATATTCAAACAACTAGGAAAACCATCGAGCAACAAAGATTTTGTCAACTTTTGACAAATCTAAGAGAAGAAAAGCCACAAATTGATGGTTGGAAATTAGTAATGATGAGAATTCCTATAACAATGATGTTGAAACCAATTTTAAGGCTAAAAACACTATTCATTTATTTTTAAGAAATGAAAATATTCACGATCATAATAAAAAAAATATTATATTCATTGAAACATCCTATTATGCATAGTGTTGCAATGATGAAATTAAATGATGAAATTAATTTAGAGTTATTGATTACTAATAATTCAAGAGTCATGTGGACTTCAAATATTTGGATACAATCAGATCTTTTAAATGATGCTCTAAAATATATTCATAATTTTTTTTTACAAACCAAGCAGTGCTCGATCTAAACCACCAACATATGTGATGGTTGAGTTTGATAGCTAATCAAGACTACTATTTTAAGATTATCATCCAAACTCAGTTTCAATAATAGTAATAAAAAAGGTGGGAATCTTCAATTTCCATTGAGATTGACATGGGCATTAATGACATAAATCTCATAGACTGACTCTTCCAGAGAAATAATTGATATAGGATAAAAAAAAAAGAACATGGTTGTTATTTGTGGTAGTATCTCATGTCAAATTTGTAGACAATCCAGAGAATAATGCCACAATTCACATATGATTGTTAAGAAAAAATGAAAAGGGTAAAAAGCTTGCCAAGTTCAAGGCTAAAGAAAATAGGCTCAAATGTTTTGAAAATAATTGATGTAATATATTATTTGTTGAAATTTTATTCCATTCCTTTAATACATGGTTTCTTTACAGACCATGATAATTTCTAACATTTTATATACTATTATATGCTTTTGCTATATCTATTAAAGAAATATAAGTTTAAGCAACCCAATCTTTTTAAATTACTTATATAATTAAATATGAAAATTAATTGAAACATTTTAACATCTTCTTGACATGCATAATTCCTAAATGCATATTGAATATAACCTTGTATCATTTTTAAGATCCTTTCAACTTTGTTTCACTTTATACTCTATGTCAAACAAATTTCTTAAAATTCATTTAATATACCAACCTTAAAAAAATTATGTAGTTACTTGTTAACTTGATTAAATACATTTTAAGTTTCTTTGATAACACACCTTCTTAATGTTTACCATGCTTGATGTAATTTTATAGTTAGTTTAAAAATTATATTTAGTTTCCTATTTAATGATGATTTAAAATCTAATATTAATTTTTCTGATGCTCAACAAGATGTAGATAATGTGCATACATCATAGGTGT